>SWDC01000148.1:8943966-8989012 GCA_004919715.1 Linderniella brevidens
ATTTATTTGCCAAAATTTCATCCAAATCACGATGGAATCGACCTATTTTAATTTTTAGGTTTCGGGCGAAATTCGGGGTAAAATTTAAATTTCATCCGAATTTCTGCTTTTCATCCAAAATCGGCGAATTTCTACTGTTCACTCGAAATTCGGCGAATTTCTACTGTAGCCCGACTCCTCACAGTCGAATTCCATCGCCCGAATTGTCAATTTCGGCAAATTCAATTTTAAAGACAAGCACCCGAATTTGATGAATGATGATACAAATTCGATTTAATTTTCACTTACCCGAACTTCATTACATTCGGCGAACAAAAATTTCAATCCTCATAACCCGAACTTCATCAAATTCGGCGAACAAAACTTTTCAAATCCAAATTCGGCCAATCAAACTTCGAGTTTTAAAACTTTCAATGTACTCTTAGCCGAATTGTGAACTTCGCCGCTTGTATTTCAAAAGTAATCTTATTTACTTAAGAAATTTCGGGCACTTTCATATAAAATTTTTCAGTCCGAAATTTTTTCTAAGTAACATTTTATCTACTCTGCCTAGTCTAACAATTTTCTGTGTTTCTTCTTAGCAGATTACATAAACATGTTGAGACAAATTGACGAAGTCTTTCCTCAAAGTCAATGGGCCACTAAACTACCCAACAACCGGCCATTGACTTTGACAACATCACGGTCCCCGCACCGATAATACTCGAAATCCTTCGTCACCATATCTACCACACCGCCCTCACCATTACGGAATCGGCCCAGAAGTATACGCACAACAGCTATGGGCCAACCTACAACCATCACTTCAAAAACCCCTCCAACCTCACTTACCTCACAAATAGACCAAACACCCATATCTTCACCCCATCATACTACGCCGTATCTTAACCTACCTCACAGCCTAATATATAACCCACCACCCACGGAGGAAGAATTGAAAACCGACTTCCTCCTAATGGGATATCGCCCAGACATCCATAAATCCCTACACCTACCCGATTTCTGCGCAAGGACATTCCACAACCTTGGCGCACACTCTTTCTCTAATAAAAAATGCCTATCACCCAAAGCACTCAGGCCCAGATCGCTGTAACCGCAACATTATGATCATCTTCCACGGTGTCATCTTTAATAAAAATTATGACATCGTGCAGTTGATCTGGGCCGATATCCTTGACCAACTCCGCCGAAGGGACTTATCCACCAAAAATAAAACCCGACAAGTCCTTCCCTACCTTCGGTGGTTTCCAGTGTAATAACCCACTTTCAAGACCTACACCCCGAGATAACCCGTCGACGAGATCGGAGGGATACCAAATTCCCAGCTAGCATCCCTCCATTCTTCCAAATCCAAATTTGATCTCGAGTCGATGCGGATCCCGGACCACCTATACAAATCGTAATCCTTCCAACCCAATAGTAGCGAGGTACCTCCAATCCATACACCCTTGAAGACACTCCTATGGTTCGACAAAACCCAGTCGAACCTACCCCGGGAATTAGCCTACCCCAGCCTCAGTAGGTCTAGGAAGCGCCGCTTCCCCTCCTCGTTCCTCACGAAAAAACAAAACGAGGGGAAGACGTAAGACGCATACAGGAGCGTCGCACCAAACAAAAACATGATCGACCTCCTCAGTCCTCTAAACCCACTACAAAGCCGGGCCGAACCCGTAGGAACAGGAGACGACACGATCGTTCCCGAGTAGAGTCGTGCCATCAGGCCCAAGCACGCAAATAACCCTTCCAACCCATTCGGTCGTCTCCCAACAGACGACCGTCTCAATAGCACCGGAGGAGCCACGACAACCATCATTGCTTATTCGGAGGCAATAGATGTTGAATTAAGCAGTTCACTTCCTCCGACTGCGCCCTCCTTGATCACAGGTCTAGTGTCCGCACCAACTAAAATTTTTTCCATTTCTAGGACACATACACTATTTTCCGCACCTCAAGTCTTCCAGACTTAGACAGAACGCTCTCTGACGTCACTCTGGGGTTAATCCGAGGGACTGAGCGGAAGCCCCGAAACGATCAACATCCCACCAATCGTCTCGGGCCAACGGTCTGAGTTTGTCTTAGCACCGTTGCCACCGGTGTGCCTTGGTGGCCCCGGAAGACCCACTACAGTGGCGGCACGTCAGAATCTACTCTGACGTCGCGACAACGGCACGCCTCAGTGGCTCCGTTTTATTTCCCGATCCGTTTGTGACGGAGTCTCGGCTACGATCTTTTGGCGACGAACTAGTGGAAAAAAGTCCGGGCCATGATCGAAACATCAAGACAAGAAAGGCAAGACTCCAGTCACACACGAGACAGCTGCTGCTGTTCCTTCACTCACACAACCAGAGAAGGACCGTGGGACGTGCCATTGAAGAACTCTTCAACATTCTTTTGGCACGTATCCGGTCGGCGCACACCTGACACGAGGAGAAAGAATCCAGAGGCTGATTGACCCCACCAGCTGCCGAACACAAGCCGGGGGCCTATCTGGATCGGGGACGACCTGAAGACGAGGACCGTCCCGAGGGGGAGAACCGACAGCGTGGAGTCGAATCCTCACCAAGCAGCAGCCAACAACCAAACAGTCCAGAATCCAACCCGCTGGATACCTCAAGCTCAAAAGGCAAAACAAACAAGTCTCCAGCACCACAATAATATTCCCTACCATGGAGATCTCAACCACAACCGAACAAATACACAAGAGTCCAATACACTTTCCCTTCGACACCCACTCCAGTCACTATAAGCCTTAGCTCACCAAGAAACCTTTCTACCGACAAAGTCCACTCAAGCACATCTATTGACCTCCAAATCTCGGAAGAAATCAGCCAACCTACAATCACATGATGTGGTAGAGAAATATATATTTGAAGAAGGATGGCTGAAGCAACCGTGGACCTCCAGCTCGAAGCCAGATTTCGAGAAAAACGCCAGACTATCCTCGAAAAGGCGTCGATAAGCCTGGTGAAGTCCATGAAGATGAGGAGCTGGAAGATCTGCAAAGTGACCTCCCGATCTACCGGAATACTCAAACATCAAGTCCAAAATGAGGATGCTCCACTTCTCATGTCAAAGATCGGGGCAACGGTCGATCTTCCGTGGCAAACGTCAGAATCTTAGTTCCATACCAAGAGAGATAAGGAAAAGAATCTGGCGTAAAGAGGATCAGCTCGACAAATTGAACGAGCTGGAGCTACGTGGGATGACGCACCTGTCAGAGCGCAGAGCCAATCTCTACCTTCTTTCCCTAAGACGTTCATATGTTCTTAGGGAAAGGAAATGATTGGCTGCTCTCAGGCGAGAGGAAAAGCAGAGGCCCCGAATACAAGCCGTAGAAAGAGTTGGAACAGATCGGCTCGGGACCTTCCTACTAAGCGTCTACCACGTAGTGAGGGAAGACGGTACAAGAGAGACCTTGACAGAGGCTGACTTCCCGTACATCAGAGCTGAAGACATCTCACAGATGATTGGAAGCTACCGATACGGGGAACGCTGCAGGACCAGGACGTCAATTAGGATACATGACGATCAAAAGGTTCATGCTCCGACAAATCAAGTACGGAGCGACGCACGACTGCAGCTAGCACTGGAGTCAAATGTCAGAAAGGTCAACCTCACCAACCATCATTCGAGCTCCTGAACAAGTTGAATATGGTGAAGGCCACGTGTTCGAAAGTGAAGATCCAGCGGTGGTCTACATCAACTACAAGGGAGAAAAGCGAATATTGAAGACATCGGAGATACCAAAATTCTCCGACGGAACGCTCCTCATCATACGAGAGAAGTTGAGGAGCATACTGGATAAGATGGAAGGTGAAGGACTGTGGCGACCCTACTTCCTAATTAAGTTAATTGGCGGATTTCCCCGCAACAGAACACGCGGAAGACCCGATAAAATTTTCTTTTTTTTTTTTATTTAAAATAACCTACATAGTATTATATCGGGTTTACAAAAATATCTACTATTAATACTTTGGGCCGAAGCCCAAATTTCAGACCCAATATTAAAACACTATGCCACTCTACAGGTCGCGTCCCATGTACTGCGCCACCCTCAAAAGTCCGTGGAGTCACCGCCGCCAGCTCGCCATGAATCTCAACCCTGACATAGTCGGTGTCGGGTTCATTCTACCTACAAACAAAAATAGGATAGAACCCTGAGCTATTGCCCAGTAGGTGATACATAACATGCAATACGTGCGTGCACTCCACCCAATCCCGGTTCCTCACAATATAATATAATGCACATCGACAAATCTATCTATCAATTCTCAATTCTAACAGGGCCCTAGGTCAGACTCGGCACCCACGCGCGCAATGGCAAAGTACACCATCAACCATGCGGTATCCCACACCGGCCGCGCCGGGTCGCTCCTTCCGCACACAATCTCAACCCGACGGCTTTTTCCCCGAATGTTATACCACAAGTTCGGGTAGACAGGAATCTCACATCTGTCTGCCGTCCCTGAGCCAAATAATATCCGGTGGTTTACACCTCGGGGTGGCTCAATCCCGAGTAGATGGGTGTCGCAAACCCCCTCTCCCACCAAGTGCATAATCGAGTCTGAACCTGACTGCCAAAAATCGGCAACTCTACCCTTCTCACATTGAATATCATCGATCACATCATCTCTCACCCTATCGTGAATATGCACATGGCATGATTATGTAAAACATCAAATCACATATAGCACATATTATTTCCTTCAAATAATATTCCCAAAATACTCTCGTATCTTAAAATAAGGGTTGACCCGAAAGTTCTAGTCAAAGTATGAATATACTTGATTTAAAGATAAAATGAACTTAAAATAATTTTATTCAAAGATGTGGGCTATTACCCGAATTTAACCTTTTAAATTCGGCGAAATTTAAAATTTCGCTTAGATATCGAAATTCTGCCGAATTTGAAATATTAATTCGGCGAAATATAATGCCGAATTTAACCTTTTAAATTCGGCGAAATTTAAATATTTCGCTTAGATATCGAAATTCTGCCCGAATTTGAAATATTAAATTCGGCGAAATAAAATGCCCGAATTTAACCTTTTAAATTCGGCGAAATTTAAATCTTGGCCCGCGGCCCTCTTTACTCACTCACCACCTCATTAATCTTTCGGCCCGCGAACTCCTTTTTCAGCCCGCGAAATTCTTTCCCTCTCACGCTTCACGAACCTTTTTGGCCCGCGAATCCGTTCCAGATGTCACATAAACATGTAATAACTTTACAGAACTCATATTGAGTTCGAACTTCACATAATTCATCAAAAACGTCAAATAACATATCAAAATACCCGAAATTCATAAATTCGGATGACCTTTCATCCAAATTCGTTTAACTATAAAAAAATCAACATAAGAAATGTTTGTAGGGGTTAAAAACCACCTACCTCACTTCCAAGTTAGCCGAAATTGCTTAGTTTTCTCTTTCTTCGTTTGTTTTCTCCTCTTTCTCTTTCTCTTTTCTTTCCTTTACTAAGTAACGATTCTTGTTATCCAAGCTTAATTTTTGATTGGTTGCTTAAAGTGGTGAAATCCTTGACCCAAAGCAGGGGGGTAACTCAAACGTATTTTACCTTTGTCTTAAGCAACCTTTTATCTTATATCATTTGGACTAAAAATTATTTATTTGGGCCTTAACAACAAATTTGATTTATTTGAGTTCTCGGCCCCCCAACTATTATTTTCCAGCTAAATTTGAAAAATCCGTTTGTCCGAAATTTAACTTCATTAATTTCGAACATTACAAAAATAATCCCGTATTTATTTTACGGGTATTACATCCTCCCCCCTTAAAAGAAATTTCGTCCCCGAAATTTAAGTTGTCTGAAACAACTCAGGGTATTTCTCTCATTTCGTCTTCTCGTCCCAAGTGGCTTCTTCCAATATCTGGTTTCGCCATAAGACCTTCACGAGGGGAATATTCTTATTTCGTAATTGCTTACCTCATACATTAGAATCTCTACCGGCTTTTCTTCGTAACTCAAGTCCGGCTTCAATTGTTGGTGAAGTCTTTTGTCTCTTAGCACATGATACGGGTCCAACACATACTTTCGCAGTGTAGACACGTGGAATACGTCATGGACTTGTGCTAACGACGTCGGTAATTCTAGCTGATATGCTACTTCACCGACTCTTTTCAAAATTTTGAAAGGTCCTATATCTTGGACTCAACTTTCCTTTTGTCCGAACCGTTTGACACCCTTCATAGGTGATACTTTCAAAAATACTTTATCACCTTCTTCAAATTCTAACGACCTTCGCCTCTTGTCTGCATAACTCTTCTGGCGACTTTGGGCCGTTTGCATTTTCTCCCGAATTTTCTTAATAACTTCAGTCATTCGCGTACCATCCGGGACCTAATAGCGCCTTCTCGCCGATTTCATCCCAATGAACTGGGGATCGACATTTACGTCCATATAAGGCTTCGTAAGGCGCCATTCCGATCGTTGCTTGATAGCTGTTGTTATATGAAAATTCTATTAACGGGAGATATTTACTCCAACTCCCTTGAAATCCAACACACATGCTCTCAACATGTCTTCGAGTGTCTGGATCGTCCTTTCCGATTGTCCGTCAGTCTGGGGATGATAAGCTGAACTAAATGATAATTTAGTTCCCAGAGCTTTCTGTAAGCTTTTCCAGAACTGGGACAGAAATCTTGAATCTCGATCTGATACGATCGATATCGGAATTCCATGGAGTCTCACTATCTCTTGAATGTAGAGTTCAGCGAACTTCTCCATGGGATAGGTCTGGTGAATAGGCAAGAAATGGGCGGACATAGTCAGTCTGTCAACAATCACCCAAATTGCATCATAACCTTTCACCGTTTTGGCAACCCGACGAAAAAATCCATTGTTATATGGTCCCACTTCCACTCGGGAATCGTCAAAGGTTGTAACATTCCTGCCGGTCTTGATGTTCTGCTTTGATCTGCTGACAAGTCAGGCATCTATGTACAAATGACAGCAACATCTTTTTTCATTCCCGGCCACCAATAATTTAGTCGCAAATCACGATACATTTTCGTTGCACCGGGATGCACCGAATATATTGTCGTATGTGCCTCCGTCATTAAAGTTCGACGAATCTCTTCATCTTCCGGCACATATAAGCGACTTTTAAATCGTAAACTCCCGTCTTCTCGGAATTCAAATTCCGATGAGACTTCTTTATCTTGTTCTCTTGTTTCTTCAAGTACAACTCATCTTTCTTTTGTACTTCAATGATTCGGTCTAATAGTGTTGGCTTAAGTGTCAACACTGCCAACTTTTTCAATCTCTCGAAATTGATTACTTCTCCGAATTGGCGATTAATTTCATACGATTGGTCGTGTTTACAGTTTTGCGGTCAATGCATCTGCGACTACGTTCGCTTTTCCTGGATGATAATTATCACACAGTCGTAGTCTTGACTAACTCGAGCCATCTTCTTTGCCTCATATTTAACTCCTTCTGGGTGAGAAAGTACTTCAAACTCTTGTGATCCGTGAAGATCTCGCATCTTTCTCCGTAAAGATAGTGTCGCCATGTTTTAAGAGCAAACACTACGGCTGCGAGTTCGAGATCATGAGTGGGGTAATTTTTCTCATATGGCTTTAATTGTCGGGAGGCATAAGCGATCACCTTCCCGTTTGCATTAAAACACACCCCAACCCATATTTAGAGGCATCACTATAAACAGAAAAATTTCCAGTACCCGAAGGTATTGCTAACACTGGAGCAGTTGTTAGCCTTTTCTTTAATTCCTGGAAACTTTGCTCACATTCATCCGTCCATTTGAACGGAAACATTTTTCTTTGTCAAATTGGTGAGCGTCGAGGCGATGCTGGAAAAGTCCTTAATGAACTTTCGATAATACCCAGCTAGCCCGAGAAAACTTCTTATCTCCGTGGGAGTGGTTGGTCTTGGCCAATTTTCTATAGCTTCTATCTTGCTGGGATCTACTGAAATTCCGCTTCCCGAAATAACATGCCCCAGAAAGATTACTCGATCCAACCAAAATTCGCACTTTTTAAATTTGGCGAATAATTGTTTCTCCGAAGAATTTCTAGGACCGCTCTCAAATTCCTCATGTTCTTCTTTTGTCTGGAATAAATGAGAATATCGTCGATAAAGACGATAACACATCGGTCCAGCAATTTTTTGAATACGGTTCATCAAATCCATGAAGGCTGCCGGAGCATTCGTCAATCCGAAAGGCATGACCAAAAATTCATAGTGGCCGTACCTCGTACTGAATGCGGTTTTTGGAATGTCCGCTTCCCGGATCTTCAGTGATGATAACCGGAGCGCAGGTCGATCTTAGAAAATACTGTTGCTCCTTGGAGTTGATCGAATAAATCGTCAATCCTTGGCAATGGGTATTTATTCTTAATCGTGATCTTGTTGAGTTCACGATAATCGATACACATTCTCATCGACCCGTCCTTTTTCTTCACAAATAAAACGGGGCTCCCCATGGTGAGAAACTGGGTTGAATAAAACCCTTCTGCAACAAATCTTCCAATTGCTCCTTCAATTCTCGTAATCGTTCGGTGCTAACCGATACGGGGATTTAGAGATCGGGGCAGCTCCAGGTACAAGATCGATTGCAAATTTAATCTCCCGATCAGGGGGTAATCCCGGAAGATCCTCGGGAAATACATCGGAATATTCGTTCACTATCGGAACCTCCTCAAGTTTAAGCTGGGAAGATTCCTCAGCATTCACCGCAAAAACTAGGAACGATTCGCAACCCGTATTTACGAGTCGCTGAGCTTTTAAAGCAGAAATCCGAGGGATTGAGTTTCTATTTTTCTTCCCGAAAATTCAAACTCCTTCCCTCTGGTGATCGAAACCTAACTACCCTTTTTGAACAATCAATAATGGCTCCGTATTTCGAAAGCCAATCCATCCCGAATATAATATCGTAATCATTCATCGGGATTACTATTAGGTTCACATCTAACTCTCTACCCTCAATTCTTACGGGACATTTCTCAACCACCAAATTTGATCGAGTTGGATCCCCATGTGGTAAAGATACCACGAAATCACATAATGAACGGGAGGGATAGATTCCTGCCCTGGCCACAAAGTTAGCCGATACAAACGAATGTGTGGCTCCCGAGTCAATCAAGATCGAAGAGGGCACGTGAAATATACTCAACGTACCTGTAACTACATTCGGGTTTGCCTCCGCCTCCTCATTAGTCAGAGTAAAAACTCTTGCAGGCACAGGTGGAGGTCGAATGAGGTTACGCGGTTGAGTCTGCACTGGAGGCTGACCTCTCGGGCAATTCCGTGCGATGTGTCCGGCCTCACCGCACCGGAAACATTGCAGAGTCTGCACCGGTCGTGGTCCGTAGCATATGCCAAAGTGATTTCGTCCACACTGTTGACATTGGGGCGCGGTGGTACCGGGGGTCGGTTGGGAACATTGGCCGGTCTGATAAGCATTCGGGCGCCACATCTGTTGACTCGGTCGATTTCCTTTATTCTTCGGGTCCTTGCCGAAGAATTGTCGCTTTTGGCCGCTTCCTCCTTGCTGTTGCTGACTCTCTTTTCCTACTTGCCTCTGGGCTTCCCTTACTACTCCTTCCGCTGTTCTGCGATCAACGCTCGCTCCGTCGCCTGACGGAACTCTAATTGGCGTACTCCCGCCACACTTAAATCTCGATAAAATTCGGGCTTCAGCCCTCGAAAGAAATCTCGTCACCTTTAGAGTATGGTTGCCACGAGATGAGGTGCAAAACGAGATAATTCTTCAAATTTGCGGATGTATTCCGCAACTGGCATTCGCCCTTGTTTCAGGTTCATGAATTCATACATTCGCTGCTCCTGAGTGAGCAGTGAAGTGCTTATCATAAAACAGTTCCCTGAAGCGTTCCCATGTCATCGTCGCCGGATCTTCTAACACCTTTATGGTGTTCCACCAAAAACGCGCGCCTCCCCGAAATAGGGAAATGGCACACAACGCCTTCTCATTGTTCGGCACACGACTGTATATAAATAAGTCTTCTATTGTGTCGATCCAGTCCTCAGCTGCCGCAGGATTAGTAGCTTCGGCGAAAACTGGTGGATTTAGCTTACGAAATCGCTCCCCTATGATCTCTACGCGATCAGGCTGGGGGATGGACGGTGCTCAGATGAGCTCTGGTGATTATCAAATCATGAATTTGGTCTGACTGTCTTTGGATAAGTTCAGTCAGCTATTATCGTGTCATGCTCACGAGTCGGGGGTGGGGATTCAGATTCGCCCCTCCGACTGGACTCTCCAACGAACACGTTCCTCGGTCTTCCTCTTGGCATTTTCCAAATACTAGATAATTTCATGTAACAAATATACATGAGATCACATAATCATATCAAAGTATTACACTTAACTTACAGGCGAGGCTGGTTTTCCCGGCTTTTGAGTGGCAGTACATGGACAGTCTTCAGAATCTAAAGCCTAAGCTCTGATACCACCTGTGGCGACCCCTACTTCCTAATTAAGTTAATTGGCGGATTCCCCGCAACAGAAACACGGGAAGACCCGATAAAATTCTTTTTTTTTTTATTTAAATAACCACATAAGTATTATATCGGGTTTACAAAAATATCTACTATTATACTTTGGGCCGAAGCCCCAAAATTCAAACCCAATATTAAACACTATGCCACTCTACAGGTCGCGTCCCAGTACTGCGCCACCCTCAAAAGTCCGTGGAGTCACCGCCGCTCAGCTCGCCATGAATCTCAACCCTGACACTAGTCGGTGTCGGGTTCATTTACCTACAAACAAAAATAGGATAGAACCCTGAGCTCTTGCCCAGTAGGTGATTACATAACATGCAATACGTGCGGCACTCCACCCAATCCGGTTCCTCACAATATAATATAATGCACACTCGACAAATCTCATCTATCAATTCTCAATCTCAAACATGGCCCTAGGTCAGACTCGGCACCCACGCGCGCAATGGCAAAGTACACCATCACCATGCGGTAGCCCACACCGGCCGCGCCGGGTCGCTCCTTCTACACACAATCTAACCCGACGGCTTTTTTCCCGAATGTATACCACAATTCGGGTAGACAGGAATCTCACATCTGCTGCCGTCCCTGAGCCAATAATATCCGGTGGTTTACACCTCGGGTGGCTCACATCCCGAGTAGATGGGTGTCGCAAACCCCTCTCCACCAAGTGCATAATCGAGTCTGAACCTGACTGCCAAAATCGGAACTCTACCCTTCTCACATTGATAATATCATCGATCACATCACTCTCACCTATCGTGAATATCACATGGCATGATTATGTAAACATCAAATCACTATCGCACATATTATTTCCTTCAAATAATATTCCCAAAATCTCTCGTATCTTAAAATAAGGGTTGACCCGAAAGTTCTAGTCAAAGTATGAATATACTTTGATTTAAAGATAAAATGAACTTAAAATAATTTATTCAAAGATGTGGGCTATTACCCGAATAACCTTTTAAATAAATCGGCGAAATTTAAATATTTCGCTTAGATATCGAAATTCTGCCCGAATTGAAATATTAAATTCGGCGAAATATAATGCCCGAATTTAACCTTTTAAATTCGGCGAAATTTAAATATTTCGCTTAGATATCGAAATTCTGCCCGAATTTGAAATATTAAAATTCGGCGAAATAAAATGCCCGAATTTAACCTTTTAAATTCGGCGAAATTTACACTTGGCCCGCGGCCCTCTTTATCACTCACCACTCAATTAATCTTTTCGGCCCGCGAACTCCTTTTTCAGCCCGCGAAATTTCTTTCTCTCTCACGCTTCACGAACCTTTTTGGCCCGCGAATCCGTTCCAGATGTCCCATAACATGTAATAACTTTACAGAACTCATATGAGTTCGAACTTCACATAATTCATCAAAAACGTCAATAACATATCAAAATACCCGAAATTCATAATTCGGATGACCTTTCATCCAAATTCGTTTAACTATAAAAAAATCAACATAAGAAATGTTTGTAGGGTTAAAAACCACCTACCTCACTTCCAAGTTAGCCGAAATTGCTTAGTTTTTCTCTGCTTTTCTTCGTTTGTTTCTCCTCTTTCTCTTCTCTTTTTCTTTTCCTTACTTATAAGTAACGATTCTTATTATCCAAGCTTAATTTTGATTGGTTGCTTAAAGTGGTGAAATCCTTGACCCAAAGCAGGTGGGTAACTCAAACGTATTTTACCTTTTTGTCTTAAGCAACCTTTTTATCTATCATTTGACTAAAAATTATTTATTTGGCCTTAACAACAAATTTGATTTATTTGAGTTCTCGGCCCAACTATTATTTTCCAGCTAAATTCTGAAAAATCCGTTTTGTCCGAAATTTAACTTCATTAATTTCGAACATTACAAAAATAATCCCGTATTTATTTTACGGGTATTACAAGGACCGGACACAAAAGCCAAGATACTGAATATGCTGAACAACATATAAGAAAGGCTTTCGTTCCGGAGGGAAATAAGGACGTACGAGCACAAGCTTGACTACGGAACTCCGTGTACGCCCAGCAACGACCCAAGGCTCAAAGAAACAGACAAGACGAAGAAAGGACACTAAGGGGGAGAATGTTAGGAATTAATTGTAGTGTCCTTAGTTAGTATTTGAGTTTTGGGTCAATATTAGTTAATTTATTGTATTTGGGTCAAATTGTAATATTTTATTGTTTGAGTCCCAAGCCTTAATATACCAACTCATGTGGTATATAAGGCATCCCATTAACCCTAATTAGGGTTGGTCAATGTATAATTCTTAAAAGTAAGTTCTAAATTTCGGCACACACACACAAACACACACTGAAGGTGTTTTAAGAACTTTATCATTTTTAAGCCTTTGATCCTCTCTTGAGTGCGTAATCGGACTAACATATATCGGTATTTCAGCCTCGAATTTAAGTATTTTCTGTCCTTATTTAGGTATTTTACCCTTGAATTCAAGTATTCTGCTTAGTTAAACGATGAGGATGTGGAAAACTTCTTTTTCGTGTTGGTGGTAATCAATATACATACAATGCAACATCTTTTATGAAAACATACCATTGTGGTCTTAGAGGACTCGCCACAATTTGGACGTATTTTTTTGCATATATCGGAATTTTAGTCTCGAATTTAAGTATTTTCTGTCTCGGTTAAGTTATTTTATCGTTGAATTCAACTATCCTGCTTAGTTAAAAGGGGATGTTGTGGAAAAGCTCTTTTTTTTTGTGTTGGTGGTGATCAATATACATACAATGCAACATCATTTATGAAAACATACCATTCATGTCTTAGAGGACTCGCCACAATTTGAACGTATTTTTTTGCATATATATCGGTATTTTACTCTCAAAATTAAGTATTTCTGTCCCAATTTAGGTATTTTACCCTTTAATTCAAGTAATCGAGTTTGTTAAAAGGGAAGGTTGTGGAAAAGTTTTTTTTTGTTGGTGGTGATCAATATACATACCATGCAAGATCTTTTATGAAAACATACCATTGTGGTCTTAGAGGACTCGCCACAATTTGAACGTATTTATTTGCATTTATATCGGTAGTTTAGTCCCGAATTGGAGTATTTTCTGTCCTAATTTAGGTATTTTACCCTTGAATTCAAGTATTCTGCTTAGTTAAACGATGAGGATGTGGAAAACTTCTTTTTCGTGTTGGTGGTAATCAATATACATACAATGCAACATCTTTTATGAAAACATACCATTGTGGTCTTAGAGGACTCGCCACAATTTGAACGTATTTTTTTGCATATATATCGGTATTTTAGTCTCAAATTGAAGTATTTCTGTCCCAATTTAGGTATTTTACCATTTAATTCAAGTAATCGAGTTTGTTAAAATGGAAGGTTGTGGAAAAGTTTTTTTTTGTTGGTGGTGATCAATATACATACCATGCAAGATCTTTTATGAAAACATACCATTGTGGTCTTAGTGGACTCGCCACAATTTGAACGTATTTATTTGCATTTATATCGGTAGTTTAGTCCCGAATTGGAGTATTTTCTGTCCTAAGTTAGGTATTGTACCCTTGAATTCAAGTATTCTGCTTAGTTAAACGAGGAGGATGTGGAAAACTTCTTTTTTGTGTTGGTGGTGATCAATATACATACAATGCAACATCTTTTATGAAAACATACCATTGTGGTCTTAGAGGACTCGCCACAATTCGAACGTATTTTTTTGCATATATATCGGTATTTTAGTCTCAAATTTAAGTATTTTCTGTCTCGGTTAAGTTATTTTATCCTTGAATTCAAGTATCCTGCTTAGTTAAAAGGGGAAGTTGAGGAAAAGCTCTTTTTTTTTGTGTTGGTGGTGATCAATATACATACCATGCAAGATCTTTTATAAAAACATACCATTGTGGTCTTAGAGGGCTCTCCACAATTTGAAGGTATTTTGCATATATATCGGTATTTTAGTCTCAAATTTAAGTATTTATGTCCCAATTTAGGTATTTTACCCTTTAATTCTAGTATTCGAGTTTGTTAAAAGGGAAGGTTGTGGAAAAGCTTTTTTTTTCGTTGTTGGTGGTGATCAATATACATATCATGCAAGATCTTTTATGAAAACATTCCATTTTGGTCTTAGAGGACTCGCCACAATTTGAACGTATTTTTTGCATATATATCGGTATTTCAGCCTCGAATTTAAGTATTTTCTGTCCTTATTTAGGTATTTTACCCTTGAATTCAAGTATTCTTCTTAGTTAAACGATGAGGATGTGGAAAACTTCTTTTTCGTGTTGGTGGTAATCAATATACATACAATGCAACATCTTTTATGAAAACATACCATTGTGGTCTTAGAGGACTCGCCACAATTTGAACGTATTTTTTTGCATATATATCGGAATTTTAGTCTCAAAATTAAATATTTCTGTCCCATTTTAGGTATTTTACCATTTAATTCAAGTAATCGAGTTTGTTAAAAGGGAAGGTTGTGGAAAAGTTTTTTTTGTTGGTGGTGATCAATATACATACCATGCAAGATCTTTTATGAAAACATACCATTGTGGTCTTAGTGGACTCGCCACAATTTGAACGTATTTATTTGCATTTATATCGGTAGTTTAGTCCCGAATTGGAGTATTTTATGTCCTAATTTAGGTATTGTACCCTTGAATTCAAGTATTCTGCTTAGTTAAACGAGGAGGATGTGGAAAACTTCTTTTTTGTGTTGGTGGTGATCAATATACATACAATGCAACATCTTTTATGAAAACATACCATTGTGGTCTTAGAGGATTCGCCACAATTTGAACGTATTTTTTTGCATATATATCGGTATTTTAGTCTCGAATTTAAGTATTTTCTGTCTCGGTTAAGTTATTTTATCCTTGAATTCAAGTATCCTGCTTAGTTAAAAGGGGAAGTTGTGGAAAAGCTCTTTTTTTTGTGTTGGTGGTGATCAATATACATACCATGCAAGATCTTTTATAAAAACATACCATTGTGGTCTTAGAAGGCTCTCCACAATTTGAAGGTATTTTGCATATATATCGGTATTTTAGTCTCAAATTTAAGTATTTATGTCCCAATTTAGGTATTTTACCCTTTAATTCTAGTATTCGAGTTTGTTAAAAGGGAAGGTTGTGGAAAAGCTTTTTTTTTTCGTTGTTGGTGGTGATCAATATACATACCATGCAAGATCTTTTATGAAAACATACCATTGTGGTCTTAGAGGACTCGCCACAATTTGAACGTATTTTTTGCATATATATCGGTATTTCAGCCTCGAATTTAAGTATTTTCTGTCCTTATTTAGGTATTTTACCCTTTAATTCAAGTATTCGAATTAGTTAAAAGGGGAGGTTGTAGAAAAGGTTCCTTTTTTGTGTTGGTGGTGATCAATATACATACCATGCAAGATCTTTTATGAAAACATTCCATTTTGGTCTTAGGGGACTCGCCACAATTTGAACGTATTTTTTTGCATATATATCGGAATTTTAATCTCGAATTTAAGTATTTCAAGTCACGATTAAGTTGTTTTATTGTTGAACTCAAGTATCCTGCTTAGTTAAAAGGGGTTGTTGTGGAAAAGCTCTTTTTTTTGTGTTGGTGGTGATCTATATACATACCATGCAAGATCATTTATGAAAACATACCATTTTGGTCTTAGAGGGCTCTCCACAATTTGAAGGTATTTTGCATATATATCGGTATTTTAGTTTCAAATTTAAGTATTTCTATCCCAACTTAGGTATTTTACCATTTAATTCAAGTATTCGGGTTTTTTAAAAGGGAAGGTTGTGGAAAAGCTTTTTTTTTGTTGTTGGTGGTGATCAATATACATACCACGCAAGATCTTTTATGAAAACTTACCATTGTGGTCTTAGAGGAATCACCACAATTTGAAAATATTTTTTTGCATTTATATCGGTAGTTTAGTCCCGAATAGAAGTATTTTCTGTCCCGATTTAGGTATTTTACCCTTTAATTCAAGTATTCGAGTTTGTTAAAAGGGGAGGATGTGGAAAACTTATTTTTCGTGTTGGTGGTGATCAATATACATACAATGCAACATCATTTATGAAAACATACCATTCATGTCTTAGAGGACTCGCCACAATTTGAACGTATTTTTTTGCATATATATCGGTATTTTACTCTCAAAATTAAGTATTTCGGTCCCAATTTAGGTATTTTACCCTTTAATTCAAGTAATCGAGTTTGTTAAAAGGGAAGGTTGTGGAAAAGTTTTTTTTTGTTGGTGGTGATCAATATACATACCATGCAAGATCTTTTATGAAAACATACCATTGTGGTCTTAGAGGACTCGCCACAATTTGAACGTATTTTTTGCATTTATATCGGTAGTTTAGTCCGAATTGGAGTTTTCTGTCCTAATTTAGGTATTTTACCCTTGAATTCAAGTATTCTGCTTAGTTAAACGAGGAGGATGTGGAAAACTTCTTTTTTGTGTTGGTGGTGATCAATATAAATACAATGCAACATCTTTTATGAAAACAAACCATTGTGGTCTTAGAGGACTCGCCACAATTTGAACGTATTATTTGCATATATATCAGTATTTCAGCCTCGAATTTAAGTATTTTCTGTCCTTATTTAGGTATTTTACCCTTGAATTCAAGTATTCTGCTTAGTTAAACGAGGAGGATGTGGAAAACTTCTTTTTCGTGTTGGTGGTAATCAATATACATACAATGCAACATCTTTTATGAAAACATACCATTGTGGTCTTAGAGGACTAGCCACAATTTGAACGTATTTTTTTGCATATATATCGGTATTTTAGTCTCAAAATTAAATATTTTTGTCCCAATTTAGGTATTTTACCATTTAATTCAAGTAATCGAGTTTGTTAAAAGGGAAGGTTGTGGAAAAGTTGTTTTTTGTTGGTGGTGATCAATATACATACCATGGAAGATCTTTTATGAAAACATACCATTGTGGTCTTAGAGGACTCGCCACAATTTGAACGTATTTATTTACATTTATATCGGTAGTTTAGTCCCGAATATGAATATTTTATGTCCTAATTTAGGTATTGTACCCTTGAATTCAAGTATTCTGTGTAATACCCGTAAAATTAATACGGGAATAATGCGCAATTAGCGTGAAAATTATTCTTTAATTTTCGGAAAATTATGAAGTTAATTTTCGGACAAAGCGAATTTTCGGGAAATTGAACCGAAAATAAGAAAAATACTCTTTGAGTAAAATAAATAGATATGGGCCCAAATTAATTTAAAGTAGGCCCAATAAGAGATTTCCTTAAGAGAAAGGAAACGTAACTTTCCTTTTAAAGGTTTATCTCAAAAGGTGATAAGGACAAACGAAAATATCAAACGAAAGAAAACAAACGAAAATATCAAACGAAAGAAAACAAACGAAGAAAAGCAGATAAGAACTAAGCAATTTCGGCTAACTTGGAAGTGAGGTAGGTTTTTTTTTTTTTAACCCCTACAAACATTTCTTATGTTGATTTTTATAGTTAAACGAATTTGGATGAAAGGTCATCCGAATTTATGAATTTCGGGTATTTTGATATGTTATTTGACGTTTTTGATGAATTATGTGAAGTTCGAACTCAATATGAGTTCTGTAAAGTTATTACATGTTTGATTTAAATTTCGCCGAATTTAAAAGGTTAAATTCGGGCATTTTATTTCGCCGAATTTAATATTTCAAATTCGGGCAGAATTTCGATATCTAAGCGAAATATTTAAATTTCGCCGAATTTAAAAGGTTAAATTCGGGCATTTTATTTCGCCGAATTTAATATTTCAAATTCGGGCAGAATTTCGATATCTAAGCGAAATATTTAAATTTCGCCGAATTTAAAAGGTTAAATTCGGGCATTATATTTCGCCGAATTTAATATTTAAAATTCGGGCAGAATTTTGATATCTAAGCGAAATATTTAAATTTCGCCGAATTTAAAAGGTTAAATTCGGGTAATAGCCCACATCTTTGAATAAAATTATTTTAAGTTCATTTTATCTTTAAATCAAAGTATATTCATACTTTGACTAGAACTTTCGGGTCAACCCTTTTAAGATACGAGAGTATTTTGGGAATATTATTTGAAGGAAATAATATGTGCTATATGTGATTTGATGTTTTACATAATCATGCCATGTGCATATTCACGATAGGGTGAGAGATGATGTGATCGATGATATTATCAATGTGAGAAGGGTAGAGTTGCCGATTTTGGCAGTCAGGTTCAGACTCGATTATGCACTTGGTGGGAGAGGGGGTTTGCGACACCCATCTACTCGGGATTGAGCCACCCGAGGTGTAAACCACCGGATATTATTTGGCTCAGGGACGGCAGACAGATGTGAGATTCCTGTCTACCCGAACTTGTGGTATAACATTCGGGGAAAAAGCCGTCGGGTTGAGATTGTGTGCGGAAGGAGCGACCCGGCGCGGCCGGTGTGGGCTACCGCATGGTTGATGGTGTACTTTGCCATTGCGCGCGTGGGTGCCGAGTCTGACCTAGGGCCCTGTTGAGAATTGAGAATTGATAGATGAGATTTGTCGAGTGTGCATTATATTATATTGTGAGGAACCGGGATTGGGTGGAGTGCACGCACGTATTGCATGTTATGTAATCACCTACTGGGCAATAGCTCAGGGTTCTATCCTATTTTTGTTTGTAGGTAAGAATGAACCCGACACCGACTAGTGTCAGGGTTGAGATTCATGGCGAGCTGGCGGCGGTGACTCCACGGACTTTTGAGGGTGGCGCAAGTACATGGGACGCGACCTGTGGAGTGGCATAGTATTTGATATTGGGTTTGAAATTTTGGGGCTTCGGCCCAAAGTATTAATAGTAGATATTTTTGTAAACCCGATATAATACTATGTAGGTTATTTAAATTAAAAAAAAAAAAAAAAAAGAAAATTTTATCGGGTCTTCCGCGTGTTATGTTGCGGGGAAATCCGCCAATTAACTTAATTAGGAAGTAGGGTCGCCACAGGTGGTATCAGAGCTTAGGCTTTAGATTCTGAAGACTGTCCATGTACTGCCACTCAAAAGCCGGGAGAACCAGCCTCGCCTGTAAGTTAAGTGTAATACTTTGATATGATTATGTGATCTCATGTATATTTGTTACATGAATTATCTAGTATTTGGAAAATGCCAAGAGGAAGACCGAGGAACGTGTTCGTTGGAGAGTCCAGTCGGAGGGGCGAATCTGAATCCCCACCCCCGACTCGTGAGCATGACACGATAAATAGGCTGACTGAACTTATCCAAAGACAGTCAGACCAAATTCATGATTTGATAAATCACAAGAGCTCATCTGAGCACCGTCCATCCCCACAGCCTGATCGCGTAGAGATCATAGGGGAGCGATTTCGTAAGTTAAATCCACCAGTTTTCGCCGAAGCTACTCATCCTGCGGCAGCTGAGGACTGGATCGACACAATAGAAGACTTATTTATATACAGTCGTGTGCCAAACAATGAGAAGGTGTTGTGTGCCGTTTCCCTATTTCGGGGAGGCGCGCGTTTTGGTGGAACACCATAAAGGTGTTAGAAGATCCGGCGACGATGACATGGGAACGCTTCAGGGAACTGTTTTATGATAAGTACTTCACTGCTCACGATCAGGAGCAGCGAATGTATGAATTCATGAACCTGAAACAAGGGCGAATGCCAGTTGCGGAATACATCCGCAAATTTGAAGAATTATCTCGTTTTGCACCTCATCTCGTGGCAACCAATACTCTAAAGGTGACGAGATTTCTTCGAGGGCTGAAGCCCGAATTTTATCGAGATTTAAGTGTGCGGGAGTACGCCAATTAGAGTTCCGTCAGGCGACGGAGCGAGCGTTGATCGCAGAACAAGCGGAAGGAGTAGTAAGGGAAGCCCAAGAGGCAAGTAGGAAAAGAGAGAGTCAGCAACAGCAAGGAGGAAGCGGCCAAAAGCGACAATTCTTCGGCAAGGACCCGAAGAATAAAGGAAATCGACCGAGTCAACAGATGTGGCGCCCGAATGCTTATCAGAGACCGGCCAATGTTCCCAACCGACCCCCGATACCAGCGCCCCAATGCCAACAGTGTGGACGAAATCACTTTGGCATATGCTACGGATCACTACCGGTGCAGACTCTGCAATGTTTCCGGTGCGGTGAGGCCGGACACATCGCACGGAATTGCCCGAGAGGTCAGCCTCCAGTGCAGACTCAACCGCGTAACCTCATTCGACCTCCACCTGTGCCTGCAAGAGTTTTTACTCTGACTAATGAGGAGGCGGAGGCAAACCCGAATGTAGTTACGGGTACGTTGAGTATATTTCACGTGCCCTCTTCGATCTTGATTGACTCGGGAGCCACACATTCGTTTGTATCGGCTAACTTTGTGGCCAGGGCAGGAATCTATCCCTCCCGTTCATTATGTGATTTCGCGGTATCTTTACCACATGGGGATCCAACTCGATCAAATTTGGTGGTTGAGAAATGTCCCGTAAGAATTGAGGGTAGAGAGTTAGATGTGAACCTAATAGTAATCCCGATGAATGATTACGATATTATATTCGGGATGGATTGGCTTTCGAAATACGGAGCCATTATTGATTGTTCAAAAAGGGTAGTTAGGTTTCGATCGCCAGAGGGAGAGGAGTTTGAATTTTCGGGAAGAAAGAATAGAAACTCAATCCCTCGGATTTCTGCTTTAAAAGCTCAGCGACTCGTAAATACGGGTTGCGAATCGTTCCTAGTTTTTGCGGTGAATGCTGAGGAATCTTCCCAGCTTAAACTTGAGGAGGTTCCGATAGTGAACGAATATTCCGATGTATTTCCCGAGGATCTTCCGGGATTACCCCCTGATCGGGAGATTAAATTTGCAATCGATCTTGTACCTGGAGCTGCCCCGATCTCTAAATCCCCGTATCGGTTAGCACCGAACGAATTACGAGAATTGAAGGAGCAATTGGAAGATTTGTTGCAGAAGGGTTTTATTCAACCCAGTTTCTCACCATGGGGAGCCCCGGTTTTATTTGTGAAGAAAAAGGACGGGTCGATGAGAATGTGTATCGATTATCGTGAACTCAACAAGATCACGATTAAGAATAAATACCCATTGCCAAGGATTGACGATTTATTCGATCAACTCCAAGGAGCAACAGTATTTTCTAAGATCGACCTGCGCTCCGGTTATCATCAGCTGAAGATCCGGGAAGCGGACATTCCAAAAACCGCATTCAGTACGAGGTACGGCCACTATGAATTTTTGGTCATGCCTTTCGGATTGACGAATGCTCCGGCAGCCTTCATGGATTTGATGAACCGAGTATTCAAAAAATTGCTGGACCGATGTGTTATCGTCTTTATCGACGATATTCTCATTTATTCCAAGACAAAAGAAGAACATGAGGAACATTTGAGAGCGGTCCTAGGAATTCTTCGGGAGAAACAATTATTCGCCAAATTTAAAAAGTGCGAATTTTGGTTGGATCGAGTAATCTTTCTGGGGCATGTTATTTCGGGAAACGGAATTTCAGTAGATCCCAGCAAGATAGAAGCTATAGAAAATTGGCCAAGACCAACCACTCCCACGGAGATAAGAAGTTTTCTCGGGCTAGCTGGGTATTATCGAAAGTTCATTAAGGACTTTTCCAGCATCGCCTCGACGCTCACCAATTTGACAAAGAAAATGTTCCGTTCAAATGGACGGATGAATGTGAGCAAAGTTTCCAGGAATTAAAGAAAAGGCTAACAACTGCTCCAGTGTTAGCAATACCTTCGGGTACTGGAAATTTTTCTGTTTATAGTGATGCCTCTAAATATGGGTTGGGGTGTGTTTTAATGCAAAACGGGAAGGTGATCGCTTATGCCTCCCGACAATTAAAGCCATATGAGAAAAATTACCCCACTCATGATCTCGAACTCGCAGCCGTAGTGTTTGCTCTTAAAACATGGCGACACTATCTTTACGGAGAAAGATGCGAGATCTTCACGGATCACAAGAGTTTGAAGTACTTCTTCACCCAGAAGGAGTTAAATATGAGGCAAAGAAGATGGCTCGAGTTAGTCAAAGACTACGACTGTGTGATAAATTATCATCCAGGAAAAGCGAACGTAGTCGCAGATGCATTGAGCCGCAAAACTGTAAACACTGAATTACGCCAATTCGGAGTTGAAGTAATCAATTTCGGAGAGATTGAAGAAAAGTTGGCAGTGTTGACACTTAAGCCAACACTATTAGACCGAATCATTGAAGTACTGTTAGTCCTACGCATCCAACTACGTTTAAGATTAAAGACGATTTACCACGATTAAAGCTCGGAAGTATTGATTCGTCGTGGGATGGGCGTGGGAGACTTTGATAGCTTTGGGAATTCTCTTGTAATATCACTAATCTCTTCACACACACACTATGTGTGAGGGTTTTTGGTATTTATACCACAAGTTGGTATATAATACCTTGGGCTTTTGTAAGCCCAGTTACATTTAATAGCTCACTAGCCTCTAATTAAATTAAAGCCTAGTTCGCTAAATTAATTACAAGACTAAGATAAAATAATACATTGAACACAATAAAATAATCCTAACAATCTCCCCCTTTGTGTTCAATTTATAATTAAGCGCTTGGTATCTTGGTCTTGTAAATCTGAGTCCCCCCAAAGTATTGGTTAGTTGTGTTCTTCTTTAGTGTTTCTCCTCCTTTGTCTCGTCTTGACCTTCTCTTCTCGGCACCGCATCTTTCATCAAGTCTTCTCTCGAAGCTTGTCTTGGAGATGTCGGGGCTCGAAGAGGCTTGCCGGTGAGTTCAGTCTCTCCCTTTGATAGTGCACAACTCCCCCTACGTTTGTTCAACCTTGTGTTGGGATTGGGGAGTTCTCTTTATATTCGGAGAGGCGAACTTGTGGCTGTAAATTCGAGTTTTGAAGGTCGTGGTTCGCTTGATTTTCTGATGACGCTTGAGATTTGAGCATTTCCGATCAATCTTGCATTTTTCGTTGTGGTACGGCTCCCATTTTCTTTCTTTACTACTAGGTGAAAATAGGTCGTCGATGGCAAGATGTTTGCATCGTCAGGACGAGGAGAAGCAACTCAGGTTGGGCAATAACCTAACGGAGCCACAAAGGCGATCCGTCTTGAAGGTTAACCGGGGTCACAAAGACTTCCCGTTAACATCAATTCTCTTCTTCTTGGCTCCAGGTTCATCTTCTTCGAAGGAAGTTGTCTGGTTCGGCTTCGAGAAAGCTTGTCTGGCTCCGGAAGAAGGTAAGTGTGGGGCTTGATTTAAGTTGTGCCGAGGCTCCTTTGGAATGTACGTTCAAGTGCAGGAGAGCCCGGCTTCAGAGTGGTACGCTCGGCGGAATTTGTTGGGTGGTCCGACCTCTTTGTTTATCCGTGTCCCCTTCTCCCCCTCATGGCGATCGAATTAACGAGATCGGCATGCTTGTTTTGGAAGATAAGGACACAAACGACAGGTCGGCGTGGTAATGAACAGACGGAGCCACTAAGGCAATCCGTCATCACGATTGCCTGTGAGTACAGGGCTTGGTAAACCGGGGCCACATAGGCATCCCGTTTTCATCGTTCTAGAGACTAGCTCGAGACGATGGCCTGATTCCGTTGTTGTTTTGATGTTGCAACGGCAGGACTTCCTTCCGATCATCGAACCATGTCTACGAGTAACATGTCTACGAAAGTTCTAACTTGATCACAAAGACCAGGTGTTATAAGAGTGTATGTGTCCTAGAAAATATTTAAAATATGGGACGTGAGGACACACTAGACTCGATTGTGCACAAGAAAGTGTGGTAGTGGGGCTGAGTACCACTTAATTCAATATCTCCCACTTCCGAGTGAAGCGGTGATAGTAGTCGTGTCTCCCCGTGATTTCTTGAAACACCTGTCTTTTGTGAGACAGACGAGTGGGTGAGGCTCGGTTGTGCATGCGCCGTTGGACCTAATGCGGCGACTTCTACCCGGGAGCTAATAAAATTAGCACCTGTACCTATGGGGGTGTGATCCGAGATATTTGTGAGGTAAGGGAATGTTGTAGTGTTGGTCTTTTCAAAATGATCAGAAGCATCATCGGAGGCAAGCTTTGCAAGATATTGACTAGTTCTCGGTGATGTTCCGGGGTTAGATTCAGTTGGATTTGCCTGAATCATGAGAACAAATTATCCTTGCGTCCGGTAGGAAGTAGTGAGTGCTGCTTTATTTGTATCAGCAATGCCGGAGCAGGTTGCTTGAAGTGAGCACCGAGTTTGCACTAAAGGCCACCATTGGAAGCTTGAGATTCTTCGTTTAGAAAAGACTTGATATTTGGATGCTCGAAATTCTTCGTTCCAATCCGTCGAATGGTGTCGAGGGTTAATAATTTTTTTTTTTTTTTTTTTTTTTTTTTTGAATCATGCTCCCTAAATAATATTGCTCCCCCTCAAAAGATGCGTAGTCGGATTGAAACAATTTCTCTTCAATCTCTTTCCCTAAATTTACATATCCATGCTCTCTCCCCCCAAAAAAAATGTAATTATTTCTCCCTTTTAAACAATTGTAGAGGTTGCTTCTCTTTTATAAGTAAAAGAGTAGCTCCCCCTCAAATAAGGCTCATTTAAAAATGGTTTTTATCATTTCGTGCGTAATATGCAACTCGGATCTCAAAATCTCGTAATGTTTTGAAAATGCATATTTAAAATGTACCATTTTAAAAGAAGGTATTTTTCAACGGGATACCAACCATGCTGGGGTTATCTGCAAAACCTTATCGGGACTTTGGTACCCATATTTGTATGGGTCCTCCCTTATTAGCAGAAAATAATTTATGCTTAGCATGTGTCAAATTCGGTCCTAAATCGTCCAACAATAAATTATTGGATAACCACTTAGGGGTAATTTGACACGGAAAAGACGTTTCAGTGCCAGTGAATGTGTCTCTAGGTATTCTAGAGTGAAAGATCTTCTCTTTGGCTAGTCTCATAAGGTGCTTTTCCGAATGGACTTTGACAGGATATTTCAAGTAGGAATACGAAGCTACAACATTGCAGGCATGTATAGCGGGTGAATACCTACGAGAAGACTTCACACAATTCACTCCATAATGATGGTCTTTAGTGGGATTTTGCTTACGAGAATGATAAACATTTTTGTTCGTGTAAGGAAATCCACTTTTCTCATTCTTTAAAGAATGGGAAATTTTGGAAGCTCGAGAAGTTAGCTTGCTTGAGCATGAAACTTCTCTTTGAGGAGCATCCTTTTTAATAGGAATAGGAGAGGAAAAATCAATAACAGTTTCTACTCTAGTTTTCATAGAAGGTGTTGATTTTCCTTTCCTCTTCCTATTTTTCTCCTGTTCCTTGGAAGAATTAAGCTTAGGCTTTTTACTTATCTTTTCTGCTCGGGTCACCGTAGACTTTGAAGTCGTCACGGGTAACTTAGAATGTGTATTTGAAGCTTTCTCAGATTTGAGAACAGAGATGCTTTTAATTTTTGTTGTCTTGACCTGTTTCGAGGATGATGTATCTTTTGAAAAATCATGGAAAACAGGTAAGGACGGGGAATTTTTAAGATTTGAAATCTCCTCTAAGAGTTTTTGCTTTTCTGCTTGAAACACTACTCTTTCCGATTCCAAAGTTGCGTTCAATTCGGAAATTTTACTAGCAATCATAGGAATTTCCAACCACGAGATAGATTTATATAACTTGTTTTCCCCGTCAAGCGCTGAAAAGGAATCTTGGTCGACTAGCTTCGCAATAATTGTCTTTAAAGGGATAGTTCTAGTGTACCATTTATTGCAGATTGCTAGGATAACCTCATATTGTTCTGTGACGACATTCCACTCAGTTGCTTTGAGTTCAAAACGACATCGATTAAATTCCTCAATTTCTTTAGCTTGAGCATCCATAATTAAGTATTAATTTTAAAATTAATTATTTTCTGAAAGAAATGGCTCTTGAAACTTTTGTTCCAAAAAGTTTGGTTTTGTCAAAAGATAGCGTGAAATTTCGAAAAAAAATTAGATTTCGAAAATTTGAGAGTTACCAAAACTTTTTCTAAAATTTGCCAAAAATGTCCTAAATAGATTGTTGGATACGTGATCGTTGACACGTAAAGTGGATTTGCCTTTGGAAAATTAACAAAAGCGTTTTCTATACCTAAAATTTTGGGCCCGAAAAAAATTTTTTTTTAAAAAAAATTTTTTAAAGTCCTTTTTTTTTTTTTTTTTTTTTTTAAGGGGTGGCCGAAAATTTAGTGGTCGAAAATGTTAAGGGTAATTTCAAAGGGTGGGTTATAGTGAAACTCGGATGGAAATATTTCGCTTAGTCTAAATTCGGGTAGAAATTCGATTTCAGTTTCGCCAAATTTCACAAATTCGGGGGACTCAAATTAAATTGGTCACGAAATTATGAAATTCGGGTATTAGTAGAAATTCGTCGAATTTGATTTGAACAGTAGTAATTCGCCGAGTTTTCCACAATTGGGCAAATTTTGTAATTTTGCCCGAAAATTTGCCAAATTCGGGTAGTAGAAGTTCGCCGAAATTGTAAAATTTGATTCAAAATCAGGAATTCAAAATTCGGGTAACTTAATTGAAATTCGGCGAGAATTTTGAAATTGGATTAACCAATTTCGGCGATAGAAATTCAATATCCAAATTCGGCCAGCTATCTAATGAAAATTGTCTCAAATTCTGGTGAATTTCGATCGAAATTCGGCGAGATGAATCAATTTTCGGGCTGATGAACAAACTTCGGGCAGATGAACACTGTTCTAGAATCAAATTTCATGCGCGATTTCTCCCCAAAACTCACTCAAATCAACTGAAAATTGATGGGTAATCACTCAAAAACACTCGAAAAAAAACTAAATGTTGATCTTAATCAAGCAAAATCAGCAACATAGACTGAAAAATCTCAAGACCAAGACCTAAATATTTTCGAGTTTATCACATGAAAAACACCAAAAATTTCAGAAAATTTGATCAAATCCAAACGTGTTTGGCTCTGATACCACTTGTTAGTCCTACGCATCCAACTACGTTTAAGATTAAAGACGATTTACCACGATTAAAGCTCGGAAGTATTGATTCGTCGTGGGATGGGCGTGGGAGACTTTGATAGCTTTGGGAATTCTCTTGTAATATCACTAATCTCTTCACACACACACTATGTGTGAGGGTTTTTGGTATTTATACCACAAGTTGGTATATAATACCTTGGGCTTTTGTAAGCCCAGTTACATTTAATAGCTCACTAGCCTCTAATTAAATTAAAGCCTAGTTCGCTAAATTAATTACAAGACTAAGATAAAATAATACATTGAACACAATAAAATAATCCTAACAAGTACAAAAGAAAGATGAGTTGTACTTGAAGAAACAAAGAGAACAAGATAAAGAAGTCTCATCGGAATTTGAATTCCGAGAAGACGGGAGTTTACGATTTAAAAGTCGCTTATATGTGCCGGAAGATGAAGAGATTCGTCGAACTTTAATGACGGAGGCACATACGACAATATATTCGGTGCATCCCGGTGCAACGAAAATGTATCGTGATTTGCGACTAAATTATTGGTGGCCGGGAATGAAAAAGGATGTTGCTGCATTTGTACATAGATGCCTGACTTGTCAGCAGATCA
Source organism: Linderniella brevidens (assembly GCA_004919715.1). NCBI lineage: Eukaryota > Viridiplantae > Streptophyta > Magnoliopsida > Lamiales > Linderniaceae > Linderniella > Linderniella brevidens. The sequence continues at coordinate 8,972,039 of SWDC01000148.1, forward strand.
AAGCAGAACATCAAAGACCGGCAGGAATGTTACAACCTTTGACGATTCCCGAGTGGAAGTGGAACCATATAACAATGGATTTTGTCGTCGGGTTGCCAAGAACGGTGAAAGGTTATGATGCAATTTGGGTGATTGTTGACAGACTGACTAAGTCCGCCCATTTCTTGCCTATTCACCAGACCTATCCCATGGAGAAGTTCGCTGAACTCTACATTCAAGAGATAGTGAGACTCCATGGAATTCCGATATCGATCATATCAGATCGAGATTCAAGATATCTGTCCCAGTTCTGGAAAAGCTTACAGAAAGCTCTGGGAACTAAATTATCATTTAGTTCAGCTTATCATCCCCAGACTGACGGACAATCGGAAAGGACGATCCAGACACTCGAAGACATGTTGAGAGCATGTGTCTTGGATTTTCAAGGGAGTTGGAGTAAATATCTCCCGTTAATAGAATTTTCATATAACAACAGCTATCAAGCAACGATCGGAATGGCGCCTTACGAAGCCTTATACGGACGTAAATGTCGATCCCCAGTTCATTGGAATGAAATCGGCGAGAAGGCGCTATTAGGTCCCGAGATGGTACGCGAAATGACTGAAGTTGTTAAGAAAATTCGGGAGAAAATGCAAACGGCCCAAAGTCGCCAGAAGAGTTATGCAGACAAGAGACGAAGGTCGTTAGACTTTGAAGAAGGTGATAAAGTATTTTTGAAAGTATCACCTATGAAGGGTGTCAAACGGTTCGGACAAAAAGGAAAGTTGAGTCCGAGATATATAGGACCTTTCAAAATTTTGAAAAGAGTCGGTGAAGTAGCATATCAGCTAGAATTACCGACGTCGTTAGCACAAGTCCATGACGTATTCCACGTGTCTACACTGCGAAAGTATGTGTTGGACCCGTATCATGTGCTAAGAGACAAAAGACTTCACCAACAATTGAAGCCGGACTTGAGTTACGAAGAAAAGCCGGTAGAGATTCTAATGTATGAGGTGAAGCAATTACGAAATAAGAATATTCCCCTCGTGAAGGTCTTATGGCGAAACCAGATATTGGAAGAAGCCACTTGGGAGCGAGAAGACGAAATGAGAGAGAAATACCCTGAGTTGTTTCAGACAACTTAAATTTCGGGGACGAAATTTCTTTTAGGGGGGGAGGATGTAATACCCGTAAAATTAATACGGGAATAATGCGCAATTAGCGTGAAAATTATTCTGTAATTTTCGGAAAATTATGAAGTTAATTTTCGGACAAAGCGAATTTTCGGGAAATTGAACCGAAAATAGAAAAATACTCTTTGAGTAAAATAAATAGATATGGGCCCAAATTAATTTAAAGTAGGCCCAATAAGAGATTTCCTTAAGAGAAAGGAAACGTAACTTTCCTTTTAAAGGTTTATCTCAAAAGGTGATAAGGACAAACGAAAATATCAAACGAAAGAAAACAAACGAAGAAAAGCAGAGAAGAACTAAGCAATTTCGGCTAACTTGGAAGTGAGGTAGGTTTTTTTTTTAACCCCTACAAACATTTCTTATGTTGATTTTTATAGTTAAACGAATTTGGATGAAAGGTCATCCGAATTTATGAATTTCGGGTATTTTGATATGTTATTTGACGTTTTTGATGAATTATGTGAAGTTCGAACTCAATATGAGTTCTGTAAAGTTATTACATGTTTGATTTAAATTTCGCCGAATTTAAAAGGTTAAATTCGGGCATTTTATTTCGCCGAATTTAATATTTCAAATTCGGGCAGAATTTCGATATCTAAGCGAAATATTTAAATTTCGCCGAATTTAAAAGGTTAAATTCGGGCATTTTATTTCGCCGAATTTAATATTTCAAATTCGGGCAGAATTTCGATATCTAAGCGAAATATTTAAATTTCGCCGAATTTAAAAGGTTAAATTCGGGCATTATATTTCGCCGAATTTAATATTTCAAATTCGGGCAGAATTTCGATATCTAAGCGAAATATTTAAATTTCGCCGAATTTAAAAGGTTAAATTCGGGTAATAGCCCACATCTTTGAATAAAATTATTTTAAGTTCATTTTATCTTTAAATCAAAGTATATTCATACTTTGACTAGAACTTTCGGGTCAACCCTTATTTTAAGATACGAGAGTATTTTGGGAATATTATTTGAAGGAAATAAATGTGCTATATGTGATTTGATGTTTTACATAATCATGCCATGTGCATATTCACGATAGGGTGAGAGATGATGTGATCGATGATATTATCAATGTGAGAAGGGTAGAGTTGCCGATTTTGGCAGTCAGGTTCAGACTCGATTATGCACTTGGTGGGAGAGGGGGTTTGCGACACCCATCTACTCGGGATTGAGCCACCCGAGGTGTAAACCACCGGATATTATTTGGCTCAGGGACGGCAGACATATGTGAGATTCCTGTCTACCCGAACTTGTGGTATGACATTCGGGGAATAAGCCGTCGGGTTGAGATTGTGTGCGGAAGGAGCGACCCGGCGCGGCCGGTGTGGGCTACCGCATGGTTGATGGTGTACTTTGCCATTGCGCGCGTGGGTGCCGAGTCTGACCTAGGGCCCTGTTGAGAATTGAGAATTGATAGATGAGATTTGTCGAGTGTGCATTATATTATATTGTGAGGAACCGGGATTGGGTGGAGTGCACGCACGTATTGCATGTTATGTAATCACCTACTGGGCAATAGCTCAGGGTTCTATCCTATTTTGTTTGTAGGTAAGAATGAACCCGACACCGACTAGTGTCAGGGTTGAGATTCATGGCGAGCTGGCGGCGGTGACTCCACGGACTTTTGAGGGTGGCGCAGTACATGGGACGCGACCTGTGGAGTGGCATAGTGTTTGATATTGGGTTTGAAATTTTGGGGCTTCGGCCCAAAGTATTAATAGTAGATATTTTTGTAAACCCGATATAATACTATGTAGGTTATTTAAATTAAAAAAAAAAAGAAGAAAAGAAAATTTTATCGGGTCTTCCGCGTGTTCTGTTGCGGGGAAATCCGCCAATTCACTTAATTAGGAAGTAGGGTCGCCACATTCTGCTTAGTTAAACGAGGAGGATGTGGAAAACTTCTTTTTTGTGTTGGTGGTGATCAATATACATACAATGCAACATCTTTTATGAAACATACCATTGTGGTCTTAGAGGACTCGCCACAATTCGAACGTATTTTTTTGCATATATATCGGTATTTTAGTCTCGAATTTAAGTATTTTCTGTCTCGGTTAAGTTATTTTATCCTTGAATTCAAGTATCCTGCTTAGTTAAAAGGGGAAGTTGTGGAAAAGCTCTTTTTTTTTTGTGTTGGTGGTGATCAATATACATACCATGCAAGATCTTTTATAAAAACATACCATTGTGGTCTTAGAGGGCTCTCCACAATTTGAAGGTATTTTGCATATATATCGGTATTTTAGTCTCAAATTTAAGTATTTATGTCCCAATTTAGGTATTTTACCCTTTAATTCTAGTATTCGAGTTTGTTAAAAGGGAAGGTTGTGGAAAAGCTTTTTTTTTCGTTGTTGGTGGTGATCAATATACATATCATGCAAGATCTTTTATGAAAACATTCCATTTTGGTCTTAGAGGACTCGCCAAAATTTGAACGTATTTTTTGCATATATGTCGGTATTTTAGCCTCGAATTTAAGTATTTTCTGTCCTTATTTAGGTATTTTACCCTTGAATTCAAGTATTCTTCTTAGTTAAACGATGAGGATGTGGAAAACTTCTTTTTCGTGTTGGTGGTAATCAATATACATACAATGCAACATCTTTTATGAAAACATACCATTGTGGTCTTAGAGGACTCGCCACAATTTGAACGTATTTTTTTGCATATATATCGGAATTTTAGTCTCAAAATTAAATATTTCTGTCCCAATTTAGGTATTTTACCATTTAATTCAAGTAATCGAGTTTGTTAAAAGGGAAGGTTTTGGAAAAGTTTTTTTTTGTTGGTGGTGATCAATATACATACCATGCAAGATCTTTTATGAAAACATACCATTGTGGTCTTAGTGGACTCGCCACAATTTGAACGTATTTATTTGCATTTATATCGGTAGTTTAGTCCCGAATTGGAGTATTTTCTGTCCTAATTTAGGTATTGTACCCTTGAATTCAAGTATTCTGCTTAGTTAAACGAGTAGGATGTGGAAAACTTCTTTTTTGTGTTGGTGGTGATCAATATAAATACAATGCAACAACTTTTATGAAAACAAACCATTGTGGTCTTAGAGGACTCGCCACAATTTGAACGTATTTTTTTGCATATATATCGGTATTTTAGTCTCAATATTAAATATTTCTGTCCCAATTTAGGTATTTTACCACTTAATTCAAGTAATCGAGTTTGTTAAAAGGGAAGGTTGTGGAAAAGTTTTTTTTTGTTGGAGGTGATCAATATACATACCATGCAAGATCTTTTATGAAAACATACCATTGTGGTCTTAGAGGACTCGCCACAATTTGAACGTATTTATTTGCATTTATATCGGTAGTTTAGTCCCGAATTGGAGTATTTTCTGTCCTAATTTAGGTATTGTACCCTTGAATTAGAGTATTCTGCTTAGTTAAACGAGGAGGATGTGGAATACTTCTTTTTTGTGTTGGTGGTGATCAATATACATACAATGCAACATCTTTTATGAAAACATACCATTGTGGTCTTAGAAGATTCCCCACAATTTGAACGTATTTTTTTGCATATATATCGGTATTTTCGTCTCGAATTTAAGTATTTTCTGTCTCGGTTAAGTTATTTTATCCTTGAATTCAAGTATCCTGCTTAGTTAAAAGGGGATGTTGTGGAAAAGCTCTTTTTTTTTTGTGTTGGTGGTGATCAATATACATACCATGCAAGATCTTTTATAAAAACTTACCATTGTGGTCTTAGAGGGCTCTCCACAATTTGAAGATATTTTGCATATATAACGGTATTTTAGTCTCAAATTTAAGTATTTATGTCCCAATTTAGGTATTTTACCTTTTAATTCAAGTATTCGAGTTTGTTAAAAGGGAAGGTTGTGGAAAAGCTTTTTTTTCGTTGTTGGTGGTGATCAATATACATACCATGCAAGATCTTTTATGAAAACATTCCATTTTGGTCTTAGAGGACTCGCCACAATTTGAACGTATTTTTTGCATATATATCGGTATTTCAGCCTCGAATTTAAGTATTTTCTGTCCTTATTTAGGTATTTTACCCTTGAATTCAAGTATTCTGCTTAGTTAAACGATGAGGATGTGGAAAACTTCTTTTTCGTGTTGGTGGTAATCAATATACATACAATGCAACATCTTTTATGAAAACATACCATTGTGGTCTTAGAGGACTCGCCACAATTTGAACGTATTTTTTTGCATATATATCGGAATTTTAGTCTCGAATTTAAGTATTTTCAGTCTCGGTTAAGTTATTTTATCGTTGAATTCAACTATCCTGCTTAGTTAAAAGGGGATGTTGTGGAAAAGCTCTTTTTTTTGTGTTGGTGGTGATCAATATACATACCATGCAAGATCTTTTATGAAAACATACCATTGTGGTCTTAGAGGACTCGCCACAATTTGAACGTATTTATTTGCATTTATATCGGTAGTTTAGTCCCGAATTGGAGTATTTTCTGTCCTAATTTAGGTATTGTACCCTTGAATTAGAGTATTCTGCTTAGTTAAACGAGGAGGATGTGGAAAACTTCTTTTTTGTGTTGGTGGTGATCAATATACATACAATGCAACATCTTTTATGAAAACATACCATTGTGGTCTTAGAAGATTCCCCACAATTTGAACGTATTTTTTTGCATATATATCGGTATTTTCGTCTCGAATTTAAGTATTTTGTTAGGAATTAATTGTAGTCCTTAGTTAGTATTTGAGTTTTGGGTCAATATTAGTTAATTTATTGTATTTGGGGTCAAATTGTAAATATTTTATTGTTTGAGTCCCAAGCCTTAATATACCAACTCATGTGGTATATAAGGCATCCCATTAACCCTAATTAGGGTTGGTCAATGTATAATTCTTAAAAGTAAGTTCTTAATTTCGGCACACACACACAAACACACACTGAAGGTGTTTTAAGAACTTTATCATTTTTAAGCCTTTGATCCTCTCTTGAGTGCGTAATCGGACTAACAAGTGGTATCAGAGCAAGACACGGATCGATCTGTGCAAATCTATACCAATTTCGTTTGATTTCGTCAAGATCGAAAGAGTTTACTAAGCAAATTTTATTTTCGATTTTTTTCAAGTATTTTGGGTTAGATCTTGCTGTTATTGATGTTTTTAAACCTTTAAATGCTTGATTATCAGTCTTGGCTTGTTTAGGAACTCGTTTAGATAATTTTCGTCAAGTTTGAGAAATTTCTGGGGAGAAATCGATTGAAATTGGTGTGTTTTAAAGTTGCTGGAAAAATTTCGGGCGTTTCTCTAGAACAGTGTTTATTCGCTCGAAGTTCGTTCTTGAACCCGAAAATTAACTCATATTGCCGAATTTCAATTGAAATTCGCCGAAATTGAGAAAATTTTCGATCAGAAAATTGACCGAATTTGAGTAAGCTAAGTTTATTCGCCGAATTTGCTTTCTACTGTTTAAAATTCACGGCGAATTTGGTCGAATTTTAAAATTAAGATTGCCCGAATTTCAACTTAAAATTTTCGGCGAAGTTTTGATTTAAGTCACCCGAATTTCTTAATTCTCGGCGAACTTTTATCAGAAAGTCACCCGAATTTTGATTTTTTTAATTCTCGACTGAATTTAGTTTACCCGAATTTTGAAAGTAATTTTCGATAAAATTTTTCCTACCTTAATTTAATCCTGAACTTCGGCGAACTTATATTTGTCACCCGAATTTTGATTTCCTTTGATTTCAAAATTCTCGACAAAGTCTTTTCATCCGAATTTCAGAATTCAAATTTCGGCAACAACTCTACAAGTGCCCGAATTTTACTCTTTCAAATTAAAATAAAAAGTCGATCACTTAAACACAATTTCTATCCAACCAAAATTTATTCAAACTTAACGTTAATCTTTGACGTTATTTCTCGAAACTGACCATTTAGGATTGCAGATCACGACCGTGAACGATCATTAAAAGGCACTCAACTACATCCATGGATATCATAGCAATCGGAAGTGATAACAGACCCCCAATTCTAACAATGAAAAGGGGGGAGTCTACATATAAAGATATGGCCAAGAATGACATCATCTTGGCCAAAACACAAAATTTGGTCACTGAGCTAGAAAATAAACTAGCTACTTCAGAAAAATCACTAGAATTAGCTGAAGCTAATCTAGTAAAATCTGAAGAAAAAGTAGTTTCCCTGACATCAAAACTGACCGTGCTTGAGCATATCCAGAATTCTCCATTAGAACACTTGCAAAAACTAGAAGCTCTGGAAAAGAAAAACGCAACAAATTATCAATGTGTGCTCAAACACTTAGGTGAAAAAGCAACTCTCAGATGTCATTTAGAAAATCTCGAAGCTTGAATCCGAGACTAATATGCTGAATGCAAATATTAGTCAATTAACCACTAGCCTGCGAATTAGTGAAGAAGAGCGTATTGGTAAAACAGATCAATACAATCTTCTAATGGAGGAACGTAAGAAGCTTTACTCCAAAATCAAAAGTCTGGAGGACCTCCTTACGAAAAGGGGACAAACGACAAAACGATTTTCTTGAATCAGCCTAAGGACACGAGATTTTACAATCCACGTGAGGGCTTAGGTTTTAAGCCAAACCAACCAACCACTGATAAACGGCCACTTGCTCTTTACAATGCTGCATACCTAGGACTAGGAATACCTAGCTTGTTAGCCTTTCTCAGATCATCTGAAGAAGAAGATAACCTAGAACAGGAAAAGCGCAAGAACAAAAGCAAGGCCGAAATATCCTTGGATTACAAGGAAATCAACGATAGTTATGGAAGTAGGGAAATTCCTCTTTCAAATGACTATCTACATATGTTTCCCCATCCTCCCTCTGAATCTGATCAGCCCATGACAGAAACATCTAGCTCAAAGAACTCAGATCTTTGCCGAATTTACATTCCTCAAAAGATCAAGAATATTCAATCCACGATAGAGCTCGAACGGAAAACATTTCAAGCTGAAAAGGAGAAACTCCTTGAGAGAATTTCCTCACTTGAAAATCAATCATATGCTGATCTCGCTAAATCTTCTAAGTCGGAGTCTGTTACTATAACACCAATAGATTCCTCATCCATGAAGAATAGGCTAACTAAGAAGATTCTCATTCAAGCAACAGCTAACATCCCTTCACCATCTATGACAGATCTGAGACGGACAGAGACTGCTGGGAAGAAAAATTCAGGAACGCAAGAGAAGGATGCCAAAATCTTTGATAAAAAGACGAAGCAAAATTTGACTAGTGTTTCTGATTTAAAATTATTTCCAAAAACATTTAGAAATCTTTCTTCATGTAGTTCGAACTATGCTTCCGCTTATTCCCGTATTCCTTCCACAACAAGTTCTGTTAAGAATGTCAGTGATTATCTTACCTACGATAAGTGTATAGCTACGAATGCTAAATTTATACGTCGTAGAGATATGATTTCAGGAACACACACGAAAACGGTTCTACCATCCAAAACGTCCAACCTAAAAGTTGACGAAAAGGTAGCTAGAACATTCAGAAGGCCAACTCCCACTGAAACAAAAGCTAAAGCTCAAGCTTTAGAGAAAAAGGTCAAAAACGTGACCAAATCAGACCCAAAATACCTGAGCAATCGAAAACCCGAGCTGAAGCTAAGGGAAAAGATTGCAAACAAATCTGGGTAATTAAAAAGTGCTTGCTGCATGCACAAAGCTCTGTTTTCCTTTAGGGGTAAAGAAAATTTGGGTACCGAAAAACTCAGGAAAGATACAAGCCAACCTGGTACACAATTCACCCAATCTTGCATGCACTTTAACCTCTGCAAATGCGAGGACCCGTCTTAAACGGGATCTCTAACACTGCTTAAACTTATCTTGCAGATAAGTCATGTGTGGTACTTAGACTCGGGTTGCTCCACACACATGACTGGAAGAAAAGAACTGCTGAGCAACTACACAGAGAGATTTGGTGGAAAGGAGGAGTTTATTTCATTTTTATTAAGGGGGAGTTTATTTCATTTTTATTATGGGGGAGTATATTTCATATTTATTAAGGGGGAGCATATTTCAATTTTATTAAGGAGGAGCTTATTTTTATTACGGGGAGTATATATCATTTTATTGAGGGGGAGCTCTTTGACATAATATAAAATTCCGAATCTGCAATTTATTTGCCAAAATTTCATCCAAATCACGATGGAATCGACCTATTTTAATTTTTAGGTTTCGGGCGAAATTCGAGTAAAATTCAAATTTTCATCCGAATTTCTGCTTTTCAATCCAAAATTCGGCGAATTTCTACTGTTCACTCGAAATTCGGCGAATTTCTACTGTACCCCGACTCCTCACAGTCGAATTCCATCGCCCGAATTTGTCAATTTCGGCAAATTCAATTTTAAAGACAAGCACCCGAATTTGATGAATGATGATAACAAATTCGATTTAATTTTTACTTACCCGAACTTCATTACAATTCGGCGAACAAAAATTTCAAATCCTCATTACCCGAACTTCATCAAATTCGGCGAACAAAACCTTTCAAATCCAAATTCGGCCAAATCAAACTTCGAGTATTAAACTTTTCAATGTACTCTTAGCCGAATTTGTGAACTTCGCCGCTTGTATTTCAAAAGTATAATCTTATTTACTTAAGCAAATTTCGGGCACTTTCATATAAAATTTTTCAAGTCCGAAATTTTTTTTCTAAGTAACGTCTTTATTTACTCTGCCTATGCTAACAATTTTCTGTGTTTCCTTCTTAGCAGATTGAATAAAAATGTTACGAGAAATTGACGAAGTATTCCCTCAAAGTCAATGGGCCACTAAAATTCCCAACAACCCGGCCATTGACTTTGACAATATCTCGGTCCCGGCGCCGATATCCTTGACCAACTCCGCCGAAGGGACTTATCCACCAAAAATAAAACCCGACAAGTCCTTCCCTACCTTCGGTGGTTTCCAGTGATAATAACCCACTTTCAAGACCTACACCCTGAGATAACCCGTCGACCGAGATCGGAGGGATACCAAATTCCCAAGCTAGCATCCCTCCATTCTTCCAAATCCAAATTTGATCTCGAGTCGATGCGGATCCCTGACCACCTCCTACAAATCGCTAATCCTTCCAACCCAATAGTAGCGAGGTACCTCCAATCCATCACCCTTGAAGACACTCCTATGGTTCGACAAAACCCAGTCGAACCTTACCCCGGGAATTAGCCTACCCCAGCCTCAGTTAGGTCTAGGAAGCGCCGCTTCCCCTCCTCGTTCCTCACGAAAAACAAAACGAGGGGAAGACGTAAGACGCATACAGGAGCGTCGCACCAAACAAAAACATGATCGACCTCCTCAGTCCTCTAACCCACTACAAAGCCGGGCCGAACCCGTAGGAACAGGAGACGACACGATCGTCTCCCGAGTAGCAGTCGTGCCATCAGGCCCAAGCACGCAAATAACCCTTCCAACCCATTCGGTCGTCTCCCAACAGACGACCGTCTCAATAGCACCGGAGGAGCCACGACAACCATCATTGCCTTATTCGGAGGCAATAGATGTTGAATTAAGCAGTTCACTTCCTCCGACTGCGCCCTCCTTGATCACAGGTCTAGTGTCCGCACCAACTAAAATTTTTTCCATTTCTAGGACACATACACTATTTTCCGCACCTCTAAGTCTTCCAGACTTAGACAGAACGCTCTCTGACGTCACTCTGGGGTTAATCTCCGAGGGACTGGAAGCCCCGAAACGATCAACATCCCACCAGTCGTCTCGGGCCAACGGTCTGAGTTTGTCTTAGCACCGTTGCCACCGGTGTGCCTTGGTGGCCCCGGAAGACCCACTACAGTGGGCGGCACGTCAGAAATCTACTCTGACGTCGCGACAACGGCACGCCTCAGTGGCTCCGTTTTATTTCCCGATCCGTTTGTGACGGAGTCTCGGCTACGATCTTTTGGCGACGAACTAGTGGAAAAAGTCGGGCCATGATCGAAACATCAAGACAAGACAAAGGCAAGACTCCAGTCACACACGAGACAGCTGCTGCTGTTCCTTCACTCACACAACCAGAAGAAGGACCGTGGGACGTGCCCATTGAAGAACTCTTCAACATTCTTTTGGCACGTATCCGGTCGGCGCCACACCTGACACCGAAGGAGAAAGAAATCCAGAGGCTGATTGACCCCACCAGCTGCCGAACACAAGCCGGGGGCCTATCTGGATCGCGGGACGACCCTGAAGACGAGGACCGTCCCGAGGGGGAGAACCGACAGCGTGGAGTCGAATCCCCTCACCAGCAGCAGCCAACAACCAAAACAGTCCAAGAATCCAACCCGCTGGATACCTCAAGCTCAAAAGGCAAAACAAAACAAGTCTCCAGCACCACAATAATATTCCCTACCATGGAGATCTCAACCACAACCGAACAAAATACACAAGAGATCTCCAATACACTTTCCCTTTCGACACCCACTCCAGTCACTATAAGCCTTAGCTCACCAAGAACCTTCTACCGACAAAGTCCACCTCAAGCCACATCTATTGACCTCCAAATCTCGGAAGAAATCAGCCAACTCTACAATCCACATGATGTGGTAGAGAATATATATTTGAAGAAGGATGGCTGAAGCAACCGATGGACCTCCAGCTCGAAGCCAGATTTCGAGAAAACGCCAGACTATTCCTCGAAAAGGCGTCGATAAGCCTGGTGAAAGTCCATGAAGATGAGGAGCTGGAAGATCTGCAAAGTGACCTCCCCGATCTACCGGAACTACTCAAACATCAAGTCCAAAATGAGGATGCTCACTTCTCATGTCAAAGATCGGGGCAACGGTCGATCTTCCGTGGCAAAACGTCAGAATCTTAGTTCCATACCAAGAAGAGATAAGGAAAAGAATCTGGCGTAAAGAGGATCAGCTCGTCAAATTGAACGAGCTGGAGCTACGTGGGATGACGCACCTGTCAGAGCGCAGAGCCAATCTCTACCTTCTTTCCCTAAGACGTCGTCATATGTTCTTAGGGAAAGGAAATGATCTGGCTGCTCTCAGGCGAGAGGAAAAGCAGAGGCCCCGAATACAAGCCGTAGAAAGAGTTGGAATAGATCGGCTCGGGACCTTCCTACTAAGCGTCTACCACGTAGTGAGGGAAGACGGTACAAGAGAGACCTTGACAGAGGCTGACTTCCCGTACATCAGAGCTGAAGACATCTCACAGATGATTGGAAGCTACCGATACGTGGGAACGCTGCAGGACCAGGACGTCAAATTAGGATACATGACGATCAAAAGGTTCATGCTCCGACAAATCAAGTACGGAGCGACGCACGACCTGGAGCTAGCACTGGAGTCAAATGTCAGAAAGGTCAACCTCACCAAACCATCATTCGAGCTCCTGAACAAGTTGAATATGGTGAAGGCCACGTGTTCGAAAGTGAAGATCCAGCGGTGGTCTACATCAACTACAAGGGGAAAAGCGAATATTGAAGACATCGGAGATACCAAAATTCTCCGACGGAACGCTCCTCATCATACGAGAGAAGTTGAGGAGCATACTGGATAAGATGGAAGGTGAAGGACCGGACACAAAAGCCAAGATACTGAATATGCTGAACAACATACAAGAAAGGCTTTCGTTCCGGAGGGAAATAAGGACGTACGAGCACAAGCTTGGACTACGGAACTCCGTGTACGCCCAGCAACGACCCAAAGGCTCAAAGAAACAGACAAAGACGAAGAAAGGACACTAAGGGGGAGAATGTTAGGAATTAATTGTAGTGTCCTTAGTTAGTATTTGAGTTTTGGGTCAATATTAGTGTAATACCCGTAAAATTAATACGGGAATAATGCGCAATTAGCGTGAAAATTATTCTGTAATTTTCGGAAAATTATGAAGTTAATTTTCGAACAAAGCGAATTTTCGGGAAATTGAACCGAAAATAAGAAAAATACTCTTTGAGTAAAATAAATAGATATGGGCCCAAAGTAATTTAAAGTAGGCCCAATAAGAGATTTCCTTAAGAGAAAGGAAACGTAACTTTCCTTTTAAAGGTTTATCTCAAAAGGTGATAAGGACAAACGAAAATATCAAACGAAAGAAAACAAACGAAGAAAAGTAGAGAAGAACTAAGCAATTTCAGCTAACTTGGAAGTGAGGTAGGTGGTTTTTAACCCCTACAAACTGTTTTTAAGTTTGATTTATTTAGTTTAACGAATTTGGATGAAAGGTCATCCGAATTCATGAATTTCGGAAGCTTTGAATGATTATGTGTTGTATTTGCTGTGTTGAGATGTTAAGTTTGAGCTCAATATATGAGTTCTGTGAATTCTTACATGTTTATGTGAAATCTGGAACGGATTCATGTGATGAAGTTCTGGAAAATATGAATTTCGATGAGATGAAGAAAGTTTCAGCTCATGAGAAATTTGTGGCGACCCTACTTCCTAATTAAGTTAATTGGCGGATTTCCCCGCAACAGAACACGCGGAAGACCCGATAAAATTTTTATTTAAACAACCCACATAGTATTATATCGGGTTTACAAAAATATCTACTATTAATACTTTGGGCCGAAGCCCCAAAATTTCAAACCCAATATCAAACACTATGCCACTCCACAGGTCGCGTCCCATGTACTGCGCCACCCTCAAAGTCCGTGGAGTCACCGCCGCCAGCTCGCCATGAATCTCAACCCTGACACTAGTCGGTGTCGGGTTCATTCTTACCTACAAACAAAATAGGATAGAACCCTGAGCTATTGCCCAGTAGGTGATTACATAACATGCAATACGTGCGTGCACTCCACCCAATCCCGGTTCCTCACAATATAATATAATGCACACTCGACAAATCTCATCTATCAATTGTCAATTCTCAACAGGGCCCTAGGTCAGACTCGGCACCCACGCGCGCAATGGCAAAGTACACCATCAACCATGCGGTAGCCCACACCGGCCGCGCCGGGTCGCTCCTTCCGCACACAATCTCAACCCGACGGCTTTTTCCCCGAATGTAATACCACAAGTTCGGGTAGACAGGAATCTCACATCTGTCTGCCGTCCCTGAGCCAAATAATATCCGGTGGTTACACCTCGGGTGGCTCAATCCCGAGTAGATGGGTGTCGCAAACCCCCTCTCCCACCAAGTGCATAATCGAGTCTGAACCTGACTGCCAAAATCGGCAACTCTACCCTTCTCACATTCGACACAATATCGTGTCACCGTATCATTACGGTACCTTCACCTCTCTTATGCATGTCGTGAAATGCATATCACATTCGTCACATATATCACGTATTATTTCTTACAAATAATACCCCAAAATACTCTCGTATCTTAAAATAAGGGTTGACCCGAAAGTTCTAGTCAAAGTATGAATATACTTTGATTTAAAGATAAAATGAACTTAAAATAATTTTATTCAAAGATGTGGGCTATTACCCGAATTTAACCTTTTAAATTCGGCGAAATTTAAATATTTCGCTTAGATATCGAAATTCTGCCCGAATTTGAAATATTAAATTCGGCGAAATATAATGCCCGAATTTAACCTTTTAAATTCGGCGAAATTTAAATATTTCGCTTAGATATCGAAATTCTGCCCGAATTTGAAATATTAAATTCGGCGAAATAAATGCCCGAATTTAACCTTTTAAATTCGGCGAAATTTAAATATTTCGCTTAGATATCGAAATTCTGCCCGAATTGAAATATTAAATTCGGCGAAATAAAATGCCCGAATTTAACCTTTTAAATTCGGCGAAATTCAAATCTTGGCCCGCGGCCCTCTTTACTCACTCACCACCTCATTAATTTTTCGGCCCGCGAGCTCCTTTTTCAGCCGCGAATTTCTTTCCTCTTCACGCTTCACGAACCTTTTTTGCCCGCAAATCCGTTCCAGATGTCACATAAACAGTAATAACTTTACAGAACTCATATTGAGTTCGAACTTCACATAATTCATCAAAAACGTCAAATAACATATCAAAATACCCGAAATTCATAAATTCGGATGACCTTCATCCAAATTCGTTTTAACTATAAAAATCAACATAAGAAATGTTTGTAGGGGTTAAAAAACCCATACCTCACTTCCAAGTTAGCCGAAATTGCTTAGTTCTTTCTGCTTTTTTCGTTGTTTTCTCCTTTCTCTTTCTCTTTTTCTTTCGTTTGATATTTTCGTTTGTCCTTATCACCTTTGAGATAAACCTTTAAAAGGAAAGTTGTTCCTTTCTCTAAGGAAATCTCTTATTGGCCACTTTAAATTAATTTGGGCCCATATCTATTTTTTACTCAAAGAGTATTTTTCTTATTTTCGGTTCAATTTCCCGAAAATTCGGCTTTGTCCGAAAATTAACTTCATAATTTCCGAAATTACAGAATAATTTCACGCTAATTGCGCATTATTCCCGTATTAATTTTACGGGTATTACATCCTCCCCCCTAAAGAAATTCGTCCCCGAATTTAAGTGTCTGAAACAACTCAGGGTATTTCTCTCTCATTTCGTCTTCTCGCTCCCAAGTGGCTTCTTCCAATATCTGGTTTCGCCATAAGACCTTCACGAGGGGAATATTCTTATTTCGTAATTGCTTCACCTCATACATTAGAATCTCTACCGGCTTTTCTTCGTAACTCAAGTCCGGCTTCAATTGTGGTGAAGTCTTTTGTCTTAGCACATGATACGGGTCCAACATATACTTTGAGTGTAGACACGTGGAATACGTCATGGACTTGTGCTAACGACGTCGGTAATTCTAGCTGATATGCTACTTCACCGACTCTTTCAAAATTTTGAAGGTCCTATATATCTCGGACTCAACTTTCCTTTTTGTCGAACCGTTTGGACCCTTCATAGGTGATACTTCAAAAATACTTTATCACCTCTTCAAATTCTAACGACCTTCGCCTCTTGTCTGCATAACTATTCTGGCGACTTGGGCCGTTTGCATTTTCTCCCGAATTTTCTTAACAACTTCAGTCATTTCGCGTACCATCTCGGGACCTAAAGCGCCTTCTCGCCGATTTCATCCCAATGAACTGGGGATCGACATTTACGTCCGTATAAGGCTTCGTAAGGCGCCATTCCGATCGTTGCTTGATAGCTGTTGTTATGAAAATTTATTAACGGGAGATATTACTCCAACTCCCTTGAAAATCCAAGACACATGCTCTCAACATGTCTTCGAGTGTCTGGATCGTCCTTTCCGATTGTCCGTCAGTTGGGGATGATAAGCTGAATAAATGATAATTTAGTTCCCAGAGCTTTCTGTAAGTTTTTCAAGAACTGGGACAGAAATCTTGAATCTCGATCTGATACGATCGATATCGGAATTCCATGGAGTCTCACTATCTCTTGAATGAGAGTTCAGCGAACTTCTCCAGGATAGGTCTGGTGAATAGGCAAGAAATGGGCGGACTTAGTCAGTCGGTCAACAATCACCCAAATTGCATCATAACTTTCACCGTTCTTGGCAACCCGACGACAAAATCCATTGTTATATGGTCCCACTTCCACTCGGGAATCGTCAAAGGTTTGTAACATTCCTGCCGGTTTGATTTGCTTTGATCTGCTGACAAGTCAGGCATCTATGTACAAATGCAGCGAACATCTTTTTCATTCCCGGCCACCAATAATTTAGTCGCAAATCACGATACATTTTCGTTGCACCGGGATGCACCGAATATATTGTAATTATGTGCCTCCGTCATTAAAGTTCGACGAATCTCTTCATCTTCCGGCACATATAAGCGACTTTTAAATCGTAAACTCCCGTCTTCTCGGAATTCAAATTCGATGAGGCTTCTTTATCTTGTTCTCTTTGTTTCTTCAAGTACAACTCATCTTTCTTG
>SWDC01000148.1:8990012-9107219 GCA_004919715.1 Linderniella brevidens
GACAGAAATACTTAAATTTGAAACTAAAATACACGTATATATGCAAAATACCTTCAAATTGTGGAGAGCCCTCTAAGACCAAAATGGTATGTTTTCATAAAAGATCTTGCATGTTATGATTATAGATCACCACCAACACAAAAAAAAAGAGCTTTTCCACAACATCCCCTTTTAACTAAGCAGGATACTTGAATTCAACGATAACATAACTTAACCGAGACTGAAAATACTTAAATTCGAGACTAAAAATTCCGATATATATGCAAAAAAAATACGTTCAAATTGTGGCGAGTCCTCTAAGACCACAATGGTATGTTTTCATAAAAGATGTTGCATGTATGTATATTGATTACCACCAACACGAAAAAGAAGTTTTCCACATCCTCATCGTTTAACTAAGAAGAATACTTGAATTCAAGGGTAAAATACTAAATAAGGACAGAAAATACTTAAATTCGAGGCTGAAATACCGATATATATGCAAAAAATACGTTCAAATTGTGGCGAGTCCTCTAAGACCAAATGGAATGTTTTCATAAAAGATCTTGCATGATATGTATATTGATCACCACCAACAACGAAAAAAAAAACTTTCCACAACCTTCCCTTTTTTAACAAACTCGAATACTAGAATTAAAGGGTAAAATACCTAAATTGGGACATAAATACTAAATTTGAGATAAAATACCGATATATGCAAAATACCTTCAAATTGTGGAGAGCCCTCTAAGACCACAATGGTATGTTTTTATAAAAGATCTTGCATGGTATGTATTGATCACCACCAACACAAAAAAAAAGAGCTTTTCCACAACTCCCCTTTTAACTAAGCGGATACTTGAATTCAAGGATAATAAAATAACCGAGACAGAATACTTAAATTCGAGACTAAAATACCGATATCTATGCAAAAAATTACGTTCAAATTGTGGCGAGTCCTCTAAGACCACAATGGTATTTTCATAAAAGATGTTGCATTGTATGTATATGATCACCACCAACACAAAAAAGAAGTTTTCCACACTCCTCATTTAACTAAGCAGAATACTTGAATTCAAGGGTACAATACCTAAATTAGGACAGAAAATACTCCAATTCGGGACTAAACTACGATATTAATGCAAATAAATACGTTCAAATTGTGAGTCCTCTAAGACCACAATGGTATGTTTTCATAAAAGATCTTGCATGGTATGTATATTGATCACCACCAACAAAAAAAAACTTTTCCACAACCTTCCCTTTTAACAAACTCGATTACTTGAATTAAAGGGTAAAATACCTAAATTGGGACAGAATACTTAATTTTGAGATAGTAAAATACCGATATATATGCAAAAAAATACCTTCAATTGTGGCGAGTCCTCTAAGACATGAATGGTATGTTTCATAAAAGATGTTGGCATGTATGTATATTGATCACCACCAACACGAAAATAAGTTTTCACAACCTCCCTTTAACAAACTGAATACTTGAATTAAGGGTAAAATACCTAAATCGGGACAGAAATTACTTCAATTCGGGACTAAACTACCGATATAAATGCAAAAAAAAATACATTCAAATTGTGGTGATTCCTCTAAGACCACAATGGTAAGTTTTCATAAAAGATCTTGCATGGTATGTATTTGATCACCAGCAACAACAAAAAAAAAACCTTTTCCACAACCTTCCCTTTTAAGAAACTCGAATACTTGAATTAAAGGGGTTAAAATACCTAAGTTGGGACAGAAATACTTAAATTTGAAACTAAAACACGATAATATGCAAAATACCTTCAAATTGTGGAGAGCCCTCTAAGACCAAAATGGTATGTTTTCATAAAAGATCTTGCATGGTATGATTATAGATCACCACCAACACAAAAAAAAAGAGCTTTTCCACAACATCCCCTTTTAACTAAGCAGGATACTTGAATTAACGATTAAAATAACTTAACCGAGACTGAAAATACTTAAATCGAGACTAAAATTCCGAGATATATGCAAAAAAATACGTTCAAATTGTGGCGAGTCTCTCTAAGACCACAATAGTTGTTTTCATAAAAGATGTTGCATTGTATGTATATATGATTACCACCAACCGAAAAGAAGTTTTCCACATCCTCATCGTTTAACTAAGAAGAATACTTGATTCAAGGGTAAAATACATAAATAAGGACAGAAAATACTTAAATCGAGGCTGAAATACCGATATATATGCAAAAAATACGTTCAAATTGTGGCGAGTCCTCTAAGACCCAAAAATGGAAGGTTTTCATAAAAGATCTTGCATGATATGTATATTGATCACCACCAACAACAAAAAAAAAAAGCTTTTCCACACCCTGCCCTTTTAACAAACTCGCATACTAGAATAAAGGGTTAAAATACCTAAATGGGACATAATACTTAAATTGAGACTAAAATACGATATATATGCAAAATACCTCAAATTGTGGAGAGCCCTCTAAGACCACAATGGTATGTTTTATAAAAGATTGCATGGTATGTATATTGATCACCACCAACACAAAAAAAAGAGCTTTCCACAACTTCCCCTTTAACTAAGAGGATACTTGAATTCAAGGATAAAATAACTTAACCGAGACAGAAAATACTTAAATTCGAGACTAAAATACCGATATATATGCAAAAAATACGTTCAAATTGTGGCGAATCTCTAAGACCACAATGGTATGTTTCATAAAAGATGTTGCATTGTATGTATTGATCACCACCAACACAAAAAGAAGTTTTCACATCCTCTCCTTTAACTAAGCAGAATACTTGAATTCAAGGGTACAATACCTAAATTAGGACAGAAAATACTCCAATTCGGGACTAAACTACCGATATTAATGCAAATAAATACGTTCAAATTGTGGCGAGTCCTCTAAGACCACAATGGTATGTTTTCATAAAAGATCTTGCATGGTATGTATATTGATCACCACCTACAAAAAAAAAAAAAGCTTTTCCACAACCTTCCCTTTTAACAATCTCGATTACTTGAATTAAAGGGTAAAATACCTAAATTGGGACAGAAATACTTAATTTTGAGAGTAAAATACCGATATATATGCAAAAAAATACGTTCAAATTGTGGCGAGTCCTCCAAGACATGAATGGTATGTTTTCATAAAAGATGTTGCATTGTATGTATATTGATCACCACCAAACGAAAAAATAAGTTTTCCACATCCTCCCTTTTAACAAACTCGAATACTTGAATTAAAGGGTTAAAATACCTAAATCGGGACAGAAAATACTTCAATTCGGGACTAAACTACGATAAAATGCAAAAAAATACATTCAAATTGTGGTGATTCCTCTAAGACCACAATGGTAAGTTTTCATAAAAGATCTTGCGTGGTATGTATATTGATCACCAGAAACAACAAAAAAAAAGCTTTTCACAACCTTCCCTTTAAGAAACTCGAATACTTGATATAAAGGGTAAAATACCTAAGTGGGACAGAAATACTTAAATTTGAAAATAAAATACGATATATATGCAAAATACCTTCAAATTGTGGAGAGCCCTCTAAGACCAAAATGGTATGTTTTCATAAAAGATCTTGCATGGTATGATATAGATCACCACCAACACAAAAAAAAAGAGCTTTTCCACAACATCCCCTTTTAACTAAGCAGGATACTTGAATTCAAGGATAAAATAACTTAACCTAGACAGAAAATACTTAAATTCGAGACTAAAATACCGATATATATGCAAAAAAATACGTTCAAATTGTGGCGAATCCTCTAAGACCACAATGGTATGTTTTCATAAAAGATGTTGCATTGTATGTATATGATCACCACCAACACAAAAAAGAAGTTTTCCACATCTCCCCTTAACTAAGTGAGAATACTTGAATTCAAGGGTACAATACCTAAATTAGGACAGAAAATACTCCAATTCGGGACTAAACTACCGATATTAATGCAAATAAATACGTTCAAATTGTGGCGAGTCCTCTAAGACCACAATGGTATGTTTTCATAAAAGATCTTGCATGGTATGTATATTGATCACCTACAACAAAAAAACTTTCCACAACCTTCCCTTTTAACAAACTCGATTACTTGAATTAAAGGGTATAAATACCTAAATTGGGACAGAAAATACTTAATTGAGAGTAAAATACCGATATATATGCAAAAAAATACGTTCAAATTGTGGCGAGTCCTCCAAGACATGAATGGTATGTTTTCATAAAAGATGTTGCATTGTATGTATATTGATCACCACCAACACGAAAAAGAAGTTTTCCACATCCTCTCCTTTTAACTAACTCGAATACTTGAATTATAAAGGGAAAATGTCTAAATCTGGACAGAAATACTCAATTCGGGACTAAATACCGATATAAATGCAAAAAAAATACATTCAAATTGTGGTGATTCCTCTAAGACCACAATGGTAAGTTTTCATATAAGATCTTGCATGGTATGTATATTGATCACCACCAACAACAACAAAAATGCTTTAACCTTCCTTTTTAACAAACTCGAATACTTGAATTAAAGGGTAGAATACCTAAATTGGGACAGAAATACTTATATTTTGAGACTAAAACACCGATATATATGCAAAATACCTTCAAATTGTGGAGAGCCCTCTAAGACCAAAATGGTATGTTTTCATAAAAGATCTTGCATGGTATGTATGTTGATCACCACCAACACAAAAAAAAAAATACCTTTTCCACAACATCCTGTAATACCCGTAAAATTAATACGGGAATAATGCGCAATTAGCGTGAAAATTATTCTGTAAGTTTCGGAAATTATGAAGTTAATTTTCGGACAAAGCGAATTTTCGGGAAATTGAACCGAAAATAAGAAAAATACTCTTTGAGTAAAATAAATAGATATGGGCCCAAATTAATTTAAAGTAGGCCCAATAAGAGATTTCCTTAAGAGAAAGGAAACGTAACTTTCCTTTTAAAGGTTTATCTCAAAAGGTGATAAGGACAAAGAAATATCAAACGAAAGAAAAAAACGAAGAAAAGCAGAGAAAAACTAAGCAATTTCGGCTAACTTGGAAGTGAGGTAGGTGGTTTTAACCCCTACAAACTGTTTTTAAGTTTGATTATTTAGTTTAACGAATTTGGATGAAAGGTCATCCGAATTCATGAATTTCGGGAGCTTTGAATGATTATGTGTTGTTTGCTGTGTGAGATGTTAAGTTTGAGCTCAATATATGAGTTCTGTGAATTCTTACATGTTTATGTGAAATCTGGAACGGATTCATGTGATGAAGTTCTGGAAAATATGAATTTCGATGAGATGAAGAAGTTTCAGCTCATGAGAAATTCGCGGGTTGAAAAGAATTCGCGGGCCAAAAAGGTTCGTGAAGTGTGAGAGAGGAAAGAAAATCGCGGGCTGCGATAAATTCGCGGGCCGAAAGATTTGTAAAGATGTGAGTGAGAAAAGAAGGTCGCGGGCCAAATTTTAAATTTCGCCAAATTTGAAAGGTTGAAATTCGGGCAGATTTCGATAGTTCGCCGAAGTTTAGTTCGCGAATTATATTCGGGTCGCGAAAAGTTCTTCGCGGACTCAAATGGATTTTATTGTGTGAGTAAATGGGTTTTTCGCGGGTCAGAATTAATTTCGCGGGTCGACCACAGGGTGATTCCTGTGAGAGAAGAGTAGCGGGTCGGACTAAAGTTTCGCGGGTCAACTTGAATTTCGCGGGGTGATTCCTGTGAGTGAATTTCGGGTGACACGCGAACTAAATCAGACTTCGCAAATTCGATCAAATGACGGCGAAATCCAAATTCGGGCAATACCGCTAACACTGTGAAGAGTCCCGAATTTTGACTCCAAATGTCGGGTTGACCATATGCTTTTAAGTCTGAAGTTGACCGAACTTCACGATTCGACCAGTCTAATTATTTTTGGACTTTTGTCTTAAATTAGGCCCAAATATTCAAATAAAATATTTTTTAAGTTCATTTTATCTTTAAATCAAAGTATATTCATACTTTGACTAGAATTTTCGGGTCAACCCTTATTTTAAGATACGAGAGTATTTTGGGTATTATTTGTAAGAAATAATACGTGATATATGTGACGAATGTGATATGCATTTCACGACATGCATAAGAGAGGTGAAGGTACCGTAATGATACGGTGACACGATATTGTGTCGAATGTGAGAAGGGTAGAGTTGCCGATTTTGGCAGTCAGGTTCAGACTCGATTATGCACTTGGTGGGAGAGGGGGTTTGCGACACCCATCTACTCGGGATTGAGCCACCCGAGGTGAAACCACCGGATATTATTTGGCTCAGGGACGGCAGACAGATGTGAGATTCCTGTCTACCCGAACTTGTGGTATAACATTCGGGGAAAAAGCCGTCGGGTTGAGATTGTGTGCGGACGGAGCGACCCGGTGCGGCCGGTGTGGGCTACCGCATGGTTAATGGTGTACTTTGCCATTGCGCGCGTGGGTGCCGAGTCTGACCTAGGGCCCTGTGAGAATTGAGAATTGATAGATGAGATGTCGAGTGTGCATTATATTATATTGTGAGGAACCCGGGATTGGGTGGAGTGCACGCACGTATGCATGTTATGTAATCACATACTGGGCAATAGCTCAGGGTTCTATCCTATTTTTTGTTTGTAGGTAAGAATGAACCCGACACCGACTAGTGTCAGGGTTAGATTCATGGCGAGCTGGCGGCGGTGACTCCACGGACTTTTGAGGGTGGCGCAGTACATGGGACGCGACCTGTGGAGTGGCATAGTGTTTGATATTGGGTTTGAAATTTTGGGGCTTCGGCCCAAAGTATTAATAGTAGATATTTTGTAAACCCGATATAATACTATGTAGGTTATTTAAATTAAAAAAAAAATTTTATCGGGTCTTCCGCGTGTTCTGTTGCGGGGAAATCCGCCAATTAACTTAATTAGGAAGTAGGGTCGCCGCAGGTGGTATCAGAGCTTAGGCTTTAGATTCTGAAGACTGTCCATGTACTGCCACTCAAAGCCGGGAGAACCAGCCTCGCCTGTAAGTTAAGTGTAATACTTTGATATGATTATGTGATTTCGTGGTATCTTTACCACATGGGGATCCAACTCGATCAAATTTGGTGGTTGAGAAATGTCCCGTAGAATTGAGGGTAGAGAGTTAGATGTGAACCTAATAGTAATCCCGATGAATGATTACGATATTATATTCGGGATGGATTGGCTTTCGAAATACGGAGCCATTATTGATTGTTCAAAAAGGGTAGTTAGTTTCGATCGCCAGAGGAGAGGTGTTTGAATTTTCGGGAAGAAAGAATAGAAACTCAATCCCTCGGATTTCTGCTTTAAAAGCTCAGCGACTCGTAAATACGGGTTGCGAATCGTTCCTAGATTTTTGCGGTGAATGCTGAGGAATCTTCCCAGCTTAAACTTGAGGAGGTTCCGATAGTGAACGAATATTCCGATGTATTTCCCGAGGATCTTCCGGGATTACCCCAGATCGGGAGATTAAATTTGCAATCGATCTTGTACCTGGAGCTGCCCCGATCTCTAAATCCCCGTATCGGTTAGCACCGAACGAATTACGAGAATTGAAGGAGCAATTGGAAGATTTGTTGCAGAAGGGTTTTATTCAACCCAGTTTCTCACCATGGGGAGCCCCGGTTTTATTTGTGAAGAAAAAGACGGGTCGATGAGAATGTGTATCGATTATCGTGAACTCAACAAGATCACGATTAAGAATAAATACCCATTGCCAAGGATTGACGATTTATTCGATCAACTCCAAGGAGCAACAGTATTTTCTAAGATCGACCTGCGCTCCGGTTATCATCAGCTGAAGATCCGGGAAGCGGACATTCCAAAACCGCATTCAGTACGAGGTACGGCAACTATGAATTTTTGGTCATGCCTTTCGGATTGACGAATGCTCCGGCAGCCTTCATGGATTTGATGAACCGAGTATTCAAAAATTGCTGGACCGATGTGTTATCGTCTTTATCGACGATATTCTCATTTATTCCAAGACAAAAGAAGAACATGAGGAACATTTGAGAGCGGTCTAGGAATTCTTCGGAGAAACAATTATTCGCCAAATTTAAAAAGTGCGAATTTTGGTTGGATCGAGTAATCTTTCTGGGGCATGTTATTTCGGGAAGCGGAATTTCAGTAGATCCCAGCAAGATAGAAGCTATAGAAAATTGGCCAAGACCAACCACTCCCACGGAGATAAGAAGTTTTCTCGGGCTAGCTGGGTATTATCGAAAGTTCATTAAGGACTTTTCCAGCATCGCCTCGACGCTCACCAATTTGACAAAGAAAAATGTTTCGTTCAAATGGACGGATGAATGTGAGCAAAGATTCCAGGAATTAAAGAAAAGGCTAACAACTGCTCCAGTGTTAGCAATACCTTCGGGTACTGGAAATTTTCTGTTTATAGTGATGCCTCTAAATATGGGTTGGCAGTGTTGACACTTAAGCCAACACTATTAGACCGAATCATTGAAGTACAAAAGAAAGATGAGTTGTACTTGAAGAAACAAAGAGAACAAGATAAAGAAGTCTCATCGGAATTTGAATTCCGAGAAGACGGGAGTTTACGATTTAAAAGTCGCTTATATGTGCCGGAAGATGAAGAGATTCGTCGAACTTTAATGACGGAGGCACATACGACAATATATTCGGTGCATCCCGGTGCAACGAAAATATCGTGATTTGCGACTAAATTATTGGTGGCCGGGAATGAAAAAGGATGTTGCTGCATTTGTACATAGATGCCTGACTTGTCAGCAGATCAAAGCAGAACATCAAAGACCGGCAGGAATGTTACAACCTTTGACGATTCCCGAGTGGAAGTGGGACCATATAACAATGGATTTTGTCGTCGGGTTGCCAAGAACGGTGAAAGGTTATGATGCAATTTGGGTGATTGTTGACAGACTGACTAAGTCCGCCCATTTCTTGCCTATTCACCAGACCTATCCCATGGAGAAATTCGCTGAACTCTACATTCAAGAGATAGTGAGACTCCATGGAATTCCGATATCGATCGTATCAGATCGAGATTCAAGATTTCTGTCCCAGTTCTGGAAAAGCTTACAGAAAGCTCTGGGAACTAAATTATCATTTAGTTCAGCTTATCATCCCCAGACTGACGGACAATCGGAAAGGACGATCCAGACACTCGAAGACATGTTGAGAGCATGTGTCTTGGATTTTCAAGGGAGTTGGAGTAAATATCTCCCGTTAATAGAATTTTCATATAACAACAGCTATCAAGCAACGATCGGAATGGCGCTTACGAAGCCTTATACGGACGTAAATGTCGATCCCCAGTTCATTGGGATGAAATCGGCGAGAAGGCGCTATTAGGTCCCGAGATGGTACGCGAAATGACTGAAGTTGTTAAGAAAATTCGGGAGAAAATGCAAACGGCCCAAAGTCGCCAGAAGAGTTATGCAGACAAGAGGCGAAGGTCGTTAGAATTTGAAGAAGGTGATAAAGTATTTTTGAAAGTATCACCTATGAAGGGTGTCAAACGGTTCGGACAAAAAGGAAAGTTGAGTCCGAGATATATAGGACCTTTAAAATTTTGAAAAGAGTCGGTGAAGTAGCATATCAGCTAGAATTACCGACGCCGTTAGCACAAGTCCATGACGTATTCCACGTGTCTACACTGCGAAAGTATGTGTTGGACCCGTATCATGTGCTAAGAGACAAAAGACTTCACCAACAATTGAAGCCGGACTTGAGTTACGAAGAAAAGCCGGTAGAGATTCTAATGTATGAGGTGAAGCAATTACGAAATAAGAATATTCCCCTCGTGAAGGTCTTATGGCGAAACCAGATATTGGAAGAAGCCACTTGGGAGCGAGAAGACGAAATGAGAGAGAAATACCCTGAGTTGTTTCAGACAACTTAAATTTCGGGGACGAAATTTCTTTTAGGGGGGGAGGATGTAATACCCGTAAATTAATACGGGAATAATGCGCAATTAGCGTGAAAATTATTCTGTAAGTTTCGGAAAATTATGAAGTTAATTTTCGGACAAAGCGAATTTTCGGGAAATTGAACCGAAAATAAGAAAAATACTCTTTGAGTAAAATAAATAGATATGGGCCCAAATTAATTTAAAGTAGGCCCAATAAGAGATTTCCTTAAGAGAAAGGAAACGTAACTTTCCTTTTAAAGGTTTATCTCAAAAGGTGATAAGGACAAAGAAATATCAAACGAAAGAAAACAAACGAAGAAAAGCAGAGAAAAACTAAGCAATTTCGGCTAACTTGGAAGTGAGGTAGGTGGTTTTTAACCCCTACAAACTGTTTTTAAGTTTGATTTATTTTTTAACGAATTTGGATGAAAGGTCATCCGAATTCATGAATTTCGGGAGCTTTGAATGATTATGTGTTGTATTTGCTGTGTTGAGATGTTAAGTTTGAGCTCAATATATGAGTTCTGTGAATTCTTACATGTTTATGTGAAATCTGGAACGGATTCATGTGATGAAGTTCTGGAAAATATGAATTTCGATGAGATGAAGAAAGTTTCAGCTCATGAGAAATTCGCGGGTTGAAAAGAATTCGCGGGCCAAAAAGGTTCGTGAAGTGTGAGAGAGGAAAGAAAATCGCGTGCTGCGATAAAATTCGCGGGCCGAAAGATTTGTAAAGATGTGAGTGAGAAAAGAAGGTCGCGGGCCAAATTTTAAATTTCGCCAAATTTGAAAGGTTGAAATTCGGGCAGATTTTCGATAGTTCGCCGAAGTTTAGTTCGCGAATTATATTCGGGTCGCGAAAAGTTCTTCGCGGACTCAAATGGATTTTATTGTGTGAGTAAATGGGTTTTTCGCGGGTCAGAATTAATTTCGCGGGTAGACCACAGGGTGATTCCTGTGAGAGAAGTAGCGGGTCGGACTAAAGTTTCGCGGGTCAACTTGAATTTCGCGGGGTGATTCCTGTGAGTGAATTTCGGGTGACACGCGAACTAAATCAGACTTCGCAAATTCGATCAAATGACGCGCGAAATCCAAATTCGGGCAATACCGCTAACACTGTGAAGAGTCCCGAATTTTGACTCCAAATGTCGGGTTGACCATATGCTTTTAAGTCTGAAGTTGACCGAACTTCACGATTCGACCAGTCTAATTATTTTTGGACTTTTGTCTTAAATTAGGCCCAAATATTCAAATAAAATTATTTTAAGTTCATTTTATCTTTAAATCAAAGTATATTCATACTTTGACTAGAATTTTCGGGTCAACCCTTATTTTAAGATACGAGAGTATTTTGGGGTATTATTTGTAAGAAATATACGTGATATATGTGACGAATGTGATATGCATTTCATGACATGCATAAGAGAGGTGAAGGTACCGTAATGATACGGTGACACGATATTGTGTCGAATGTGAGAAGGGTAGAGTTGCCGATTTTGGCAGTCAGGTTCAGACTCGATTATGCACTTGGTGGGAGAGGGGGTTTGCGACACCCATCTACTCGGGATTGAGCCACCCGAGGTGTAAACCACCGGATATTATTTGGCTCAGGGACGGCAGACAGATGTGAGATTCCTGTCTCCCCGAACTTGTGGTATAACATTCGGGGAAAAAGCCGTCGGGTTGAGATTGTGTGCGGAAGGAGCGACCCGGTGCGGCCGGTGTGGGCTACCGCATAATTGATGGTGTACTTTGCCATTGCGCGCGTGGGTGCCGAGTCTGACCTAGGGCCCTGTTGAGAATTGAGAATTGATAGATGAGATGTCGAGTGTGCATTATATTATATTGTGAGGAACCGGGATTGGGTGGAGTGCACGCACGTATTGCATGTTATGTAATCACCTACTGGGCAATAGCTCAGGGTTCTATCCTATTTTTGTTTGTAGGTAAGAATGAACCCGACACCGACTAGTGTCAGGGTTGAGATTCATGGCGAGCTGGCGGCGGTGACTCCACGGACTTTTGAGGGTGGCGCAGTACATGGGACGCGACCTGTGGAGTGGCATAGTGTTTGATATTGGGTTTGAAATTTTGGGGCTTCGGCCCAAAGTATTAATAGTAGATATTTTTGTAAACCCGATATAATACTATGTAGGTTATTTAAATTAAAAAAAAAATTTTATCGGGTCTTCCGCGTGTTCTGTTGCGGGGAAATCCGCCAATTAACTTAATTAGGAAGTAGGGTCGCCGCACATCCCCTTTTAACTAAGCAGGATACTTGAATTCAATGATAAAATAATTTAACCAAGACAAAAAAAAACTTCAATTTGAAACTAAAATACCGATATATATGCAAAAAAATACGTTCAAATTGTGGCGAGTCCTCTAAGACCACAATGGTATGTTTTCATAAAAGATGTTGCATTGTATGTATATTGATTACCACCAACACGAAAAAGAAGTTTTCCACATCCTCCTCGTTTAACTAAGCATAATACTTGAATTCAAGGGTAAAATACCTAAATAACGACAGAAAATACTTAAATTTGAGGCTGAAATACCGATATATATGCAAAAAACACGTTCAAATTGTAGCGAGTCCTCTAAGACCAAAATGGAATGGTTTCATAAAAGATCTTGCATGGTATGTATATTGATCACCACCAACAAAAAAAACTTTTCCACAACCTTCCCTTTTAACAAACTCGATTACTTGAATTAAATGGTAAAATACCTAAATTGGGACAGAAATATTTAATTTTGAGACTAAAATACCGATATATATGCAAAAAAATACATTCAAATTGTGGCGAGTCCTCTAAGACCAGAATGGTATGTTTTCATAAAAGATGTGGCATTGATATATATTGATCACCACCAACACGAAAAACGAAGTTTTCGACATCCTCCCCTTTTAACTAACCCGAATACTTGAATTAAAGGGTAAAATACCTAAATCTGGAGAGAAAATACTGTTAGTCCGATTACGCACTCAAGAGAGGATCAAAGGCTTAAAAATGATAAAGTTCTTAAAACACCTTCAGTGTGTGTTTGTGTGTGTGTGCCGAAATTAAGAACTTACTTTTTAAGAATTATGCTTGACCAACCCTAATTAGGGTTAATGGGATGCCTTATATACCACATGAGTTGGTATATTAAGGCTTGGGACTCAAACAATAAAATATTTACAATTTGACCCCAAATACAATAAATTAACTAATATTGACCCAAAACTCAAATACTAACTAAGGACACTACAATTAATTCCTAACATTCTCCCCCTTAGTGTCCTTTCTTCGTCTTTGTCTGTTTCTTTGAGCCTTTGGGTCGTTGCTGGGCGTACACGGATTTCCGTAGTCCAAGCTTGTGCTCGTACGTCCTTATTTCCCTCCGGAACGAAAGCCTTTCTTGTATGTTGTTCAGCATATTCAGTATCTTGGCTTTTGTGTCCGGTCCTTCACCTTCCATCTTATCCAGTATGCTCCTCAACTTCTCTCGTATGATGAGGAGCGTTCCGTCGGAGAATTTTGGTATCTCCGATGCCTTCAATATTCGCTTGATTTTCTGATGACGCTTGAGATTTGAGCATTTCCGATCAATCTTGCATTTTTCGTTGTGGTACGGCTCCCATTTTCTTTCTTTACTACTAGGTGAAAATAGGTCGTCGATGGCAAGATGTTTGCATCGTCAGGACGAGGAGAAGCAACTCAGGTTGGGCAATAACCTAACGGAGCCACAAAGGCGATCCGTCTTGAAGGTTAACCGGGGTCACAAAGACTTCCCGTTAACATCAATTCTCTTCTTCTTGGCTCCAGGTTCATCTCTTCGAAGGAAGTTGTCTGGTTCGGCTTCGAGAAAGCTTGTCTGGCTCCGGAAGAAGGTAAGTGTGGGGCTTGATTTAAGTTGTGCCGAGGCTCCTTTGGAATGTACGTTCAAGTGCAGGAGAGCCCGGCTTCAGAGTGGTACGCTCGGCGGAATTTGTTGGGTGGTCCGACCTCTTTGTTTATCCGTGTCCCCTTCTCCCCCTCATGGCGATCGAATTAACGAGATCGGCATGCTTGTTTTGGAAGATAAGGACACAAACGACAGGTCGGCGTGGTAATGAACAGACGGAGCCACTAAGGCAATCCGTCATCACGATTGCCTGTGAGTACAGGGCTTGGTAAACCGGGGCCACATAGGCATCCCGTTTTCATCGTTCTAGAGACTAGCTCGAGACGATGGCCTGATTCCGTTGTTGTTTTGATGTTGCAACGGCAGGACTTCCTTCCGATCATCGAACCATGTCTACGAGTAACATGTCTACGAAAGTTCTAACTTGATCACAAAGACCAGGTGTTATAAGAGTGTATGTGTCCTAGAAAATATTTAAAATATGGGACGTGAGGACACACTAGACTCGATTGTGCACAAGAAAGTGTGGTAGTGGGGCTGAGTACCACTTAATTCAATATCTCCCACTTCCGAGTGAAGCGGTGATAGTAGTCGTGTCTCCCCGTGATTTCTTGAAACACCTGTCTTTTGTGAGACAGACGAGTGGGTGAGGCTCGGTTGTGCATGCGCCGTTGGACCTAATGCGGCGACTTCTACCCGGGAGCTAATAAAATTAGCACCTGTACCTATGGGGGTGTGATCCGAGATATTTGTGAGGTAAGGGAATGTTGTAGTGTTGGTCTTTTCAAAATGGATCAGAAGCATCATCGGAGGCAAGCTTTGCAAGATATTGACTAGTTCTCGGTGATGTTCCGGGGTTAGATTCAGTTGGATTTGCCTGAATCATGAGAACAAATTATCCTTGCGTCCGGTAGGAAGTAGTGAGTGCTGCTTTATTTGTATCAGCAATGCCGGAGCAGGTTGCTTGAAGTGAGCACCGAGTTTGCACTAAAGGCCACCATTGGAAGCTTGAGATTCTTCGTTTAGAAAAGACTTGATATTTGGATGCTCGAAATTCTTCGTTCCAATCCGTCGAATGGTGTCCGAGGGATAATAATTTTTTTTTTTATTTTTTTTATTTTTGAATCATGCTCCCTAAATAATATTGCTCCCCCTCAAAAGATGCGTAGTCGGATTGAAACAATTTCTCTTCAATCTATTTCCCTAAATTTACATATCCATGCTCTCTCCCCCCAAAAAAATGTAATTATTTCTCCCTTTTAAACAATTGTAGAGGTTGCTTCTCTTTATAAGTAAAAGAGTAGCTCCCCCTCAAATAAGGCTCATTTAAAAATGGTTTTTATCATTTTCGTGCGTAATATGCAACTCGGATCTCAAAATCTCGTAATGTTTGAAAATGCATATTTAAAATGTACCATTTTAAAAGAAGGTATTTTTCAACGGGATACCAACCATGCTGGGGTTATCTGCAAAACCTTATCGGGACTTTGGTACCATATTTGTATGGGTCCTCCCTTATTAGCAGAAAATAATTTATGCTTAGCATGTGTCAAATTCGGTCCTAAATCGTCCAACAATAAATTATTGGATAACCACTTAGGGGTAATTTGACACGGAAAAGACGTTTCAGTGCCAGTGAATGTGTCTCTAGGTATTCTAGAGTGAAAGATCTTCTCTTTGGCTAGTCTCATAAGGTGCTTTTCCGAATGGACTTTGACAGGATATTTCAAGTAGGAATACGAAGCTACAACATTGCAGGCATGTATAGCGGGTGAATACCTACGAGAAGACTTCACACAATTCACTCCATAATGATGGTCTTTAATGGGATTTTGCTTACGAGAATGATAAACATTTTTGTTCGTGTAAGGAAATCCACTTTTCTCATTCTTTAAAGAATGGGAAATTTTGGAAGCTCGAGAAGTTAGCTTGCTTGAGCATGAAACTTCTCTTTGAGGGGCATCCTTTTAATAGGAATAGGAGAGGAAAATCAATAACAGTTTCTACTCTAGTTTTCATAGAAGGTGTTGATTTTCCTTTCCTCTTCCTATTTTTCTCCTGTTCCTTGGAAGAATTAAGCTTAGGCTTTTACTTATCTTTTCTGCTCGGGTCACCGTAGACTTTGAAGTCGTCACGGGTAACTTAGAATGTGTATTTGAAGCTTTCTCAGATTTTAGAACAGAGATGCTTTTAATTTTTGTTGTCTTGACCTGTTTCGAGGATGATGTATCTTTTGAAAAATCATGGAAAACAGGTAAGGACGGGGAATTTTAAGATTTGAAATCTCCTCTAAGAGTTTTTGCTTTTCTGCTTGAAACACTACTCTTTCCGATTCCAAAGTTGCGTTCAATTCGGAAATTTTACTAGCAATCATAGGAATTTCCAACCACGAGATAGATTTATAACTTGTTTTCCCCGTCAAGCGCTGAAAAGGAATCTTGGTCGACTAGCTTCGCAATAATTGTCTTTAAAGGGATAGTTCTAGTGTACCATTTATTGCAGATTGCTAGGATAACCTCATATTGTTCTGTGACGACATTCCACTCAGTTGCTTTGAGTTCAAAACGACATCGATTAAATTCCTCAATTTCTTTAGCTTGAGCATCCATAATTAAGTATTAATTTTAAAATTAATTATTTTCTGAAAGAAATGGCTCTTGAAACTTTTGTTCCAAAAAGTTTGGTTTTGACATCGATTAAATTCCTCAATTTTTTTTTTTTTTTTTTTTTTTTTTTTTAAGGGGTGGCCGAAAATTTTAGGTGGTCGAAAATGTTAAGGGTAATTTCAAAGGGTGGGTTATAGTGAAACTCGGATGGAAATATTTCGCTTAGTCTAAATTCGGGTAGAAATTCGATTTCAGTTTCGCCAAATTTCACAAATTCGGGGGACTCAAATTAAATTGGTCACGAAATTATGAAATTCGGGTATTAGTAGAAATTCGTCGAATTTGATTTGAACAGTAGTAATTCGCCGAGTTTTCCACAATTGGGCAAATTTTGTAATTTTGCCCGACAATTTGCCAAATTCGGGTAGTAGAAGTTCGCCGAAATTGTAAAATTTGATTCAAAATCAGGAATTCAAAATTCGGGTAACTTAATTGAAATTCGGCGAGAATTTTGAAATTGGATTAACCAAATTCGGCGATAGAAATTCAATATCCAAATTCGGCCAGCTATCTAATGAAAATTGTCTCAAATTCTGGCGAATTTCGATCGAAATTCGGCGAGATGAATCAATTTTCGGGCTGATGAACAAACTTCGGGCAGATGAACACTGTTCTAGAATCAAATTTCATGCGCGATTTCTCCCCAAAACTCACTCAAATCAACTGAAAATTGATGGGTAATCACTCAAAAACACTCGAAAAAAAACTAAATGTTGATCTTAATCAAGCAAAATCAGCAACATAGACTGAAAAATCTCAAGACCAAGACCTAAATATTTTCGAGTTTATCACATGAAAAACACCAAAAATTTCAGAAAATTTGATCAAATCCAAACGTGTTTGGCTCTGATACCACTTGTTAGTCCGATTACGCACTCAAGAGATGATCAAAGGCTTAAAAATGATAAAGTTCTTAAAACACCTTCAGTGTGTTTGTGTGTGTGTGCCGAAATTAAGAACTTACTTTTTAAGAATTATGCTTGACCAACCCTAATTAGGGTTAATGGGTGCCTTATATACCACATGAGTTGGTATATTAAGGCTTGGGACTCAAACAATAAAATATTTACAATTTGACCCCAAATACAATAAATTAACTAATATTGACCCAAAACTCAAATACTAACTAAGGACACTACAATTAATTCCTAACAAATACTTCAATTCGGGACTAAACTACCGATATAAATGCAAAAAATTACATTCAAATCGTGGTGATTCCTCTAAGACCAAAATGGTAAGTTTTCATAAAAGATCTAGCATGGTATGTATATTGATCACCACCAACAAAAAAAAACTTTTCCACAATCTTCCCATTTAGCAAACTCGATTACTTGAATTAAATAGTAAAATACCTAAATTGGGACAGAAATATTTAATTTTGAGACAAAAATACCGATATATATGCAAAAAAATACGTTCAAATTGTGGCGAGTCCTCTAAGACCACAATTGTATGTTTTCATAAAAGATGTTGCATTGTATGTATATTGATCACCACCAACACAAAAAAGAAGTTTTCCATATCCTCCTCGTTTAACTAAGCAGAATACTTGAATTCAAGGGTACAATACCTAAATTAGGACAGAAAATACTCCAATTTGGGACTAAACTACCGATATAAATGCAACTAAATACGTTCAAATTGTGGCGAGTCCTCTAAGACCACAATGGTATGTTTTCATAAAAGATCTTGCATGGTATGTATATTGATCACCACCAACAAAAAAAACTTTTCCACAAGCTTCCCTTTTAACAAACTCGATTACTTGAATTAAATGGTAAAATACCTAAATTGGGACAAAAATATTTAATTTTGAGACTAAAATACCGATATATATGCAAAAAAATACATTCAAATTGTGGCGAGTCCTCTAAGACCAGAATGGTATGTTTTCATAGAAGATGTTGCATTGCATATATATTGATCACCACCAACACGAAAAACGAAGTTTTCCACATCCTCCCCTTTTAACTAACCCGAATACTTGAATTAAAGGGTAAAATACCTAAATCTGGAGAGAAAATACTTCAATTCGGGACTAAACTACCGATATAAATGCAAAAAAATACATTCAAATCGTGGTGATTCCTCTAAGACCACAATGGTAAGTTTTCATAAATGATCTTGCATGGTATGTATATTGATCACCACCAACAAAAAAAACTTTTCCACAATCTTCCCATTTAACAAACTCGATTACTTGAATTAAATGGTAAAATACCTAAATTGGGACAGAAATATTTAATTTTGAGACTAAAATACCGATATATATGCAACAAAATACGTTCAAATTGTGGCGAGTCCTCTAAGACCACAATGGTATGTTTTCATAAAAGATGTTGCATTGTATGTATATTGATTACCACCAACACGAAAAAGAAGTTTTCCACATCCTCATCGTTTAACTAAGCAGAATACTTGAATTCAACGGTAAAATACCTAAATAAGGACAGAAAATACTTAAATTCGAGGCTGAAATACCGATATATATGCAAAAAATACGTTCAAATTGTGGGGAGTTCTCTAAGACCAAAATGGAATGTTTTCATAAAGGATCTTGCATGGTATGTATATTGATCACCACCAACAACGAAAAAAAAAGCTTTTCCACAACCTTCCCTTTTAACAAACTCGAATACTTGAATTAAAGGGTAAAATACCTAAATTGGGACATAAATACTTAAATTTGACACTAAAATACCGATATATATGCAAAATACCTTCAAATTGTGGAGAGCCCTCTAAGACCACAATGGTATGTTTTTATAAAAGATCTTGCATGGTATGTATATTGATCACCACCAACACAAAAAAAAAAGAGCTTTTCCACAACATCCTCTTTTAACTAAGCAGGATACTTGAATTCAAGGATAAAATAACTTAACCGAGACAGAAAATACTTAAATTCGAGACTAAAATACCGATATATATGCAAAAAAATACGTTCAAATTGTGGCGAGTCCTCTAAGACCACAATGGTATGTTTTCATAAAAGATGTTGATTTGTATGTATATTGATCACCACCAACACAAAAAAAAGTTTTCCACATCCTCCTCGTTTAACTAAGCAGAATACTTGAATTCAAGGGTACAATACCTAAATTAGGACAGAAAATACTCCAATTCGGGACTAAACTACCGATATAAATGCAAATAAATACGTTCAAATTGTGGCGAGTCCTCTAAGACCACAATGGTATGTTTTAATAAAAGATCTTGCATGGTATGTATATTGATCACCACCAACAAAAAAAACTTTTCCACAACCTTCCCTTTTAACAAACTCGATTACTTGAATTAAATGGTAAAATACCTAAATTGGGACAGAAATATTTAATTTTGATAGTAAAATACCGATATATATGCAAAAAAATACGTTCAAATTGTGGCGAGTCCTCTAAGACCAGAATGGTATGTTTTCATAAAAGATGTTGCATTGTTGTAATACCCGTAAAATTAATACGGGAATAATGCGCAATTAGCGTGAAAATTATTCTGTAATTTTCGGAAAATTATGAAGTTAATTTTCGGACAAAGCGAATTTTCGGGAAATTGAACCGAAAATAAGAAAAATACTCTTTGAGTAAAATAAATAGATATGGGCCCAAATTAATTTAAAGTAGGCCCAATAAGAGATTTCCTTAAGAGAAAGGAAACGTAACTTTCCTTTTAAAGGTTTATCTCAAAAGGTGATAAGGACAAACGAAAATATCAAACGAAAGAAAACAAACGAAGAAAAGCAGAGAAGAACTAAGCAATTTCGGCTAACTTGGAAGTGAGGTAGGTTTTTTTTTTTAACCCCTACAAACATTTCTTACGTTGATTTTTATAGTTAAACGAATTTGGATGAAAGGTCATCCGAATTTATGAATTTCGGGTATTTTGATATGTTATTTGACGTTTTTGATGAATTATGTGAAGTTGAACTCAATATGAGTTCTGTAAAGTTATTACATGTTTGATTTAAATTTCGCCGAATTTAAAAGGTTAAATTCGGGCATTTTATTTCGCCGAATTTAATATTTCAAATTCGGGCAGAATTTCGATATCTAAGCGAAATATTTAAATTTCGCCGAATTTAAAAGGTTAAATTCGGGCATTATATTTCGCCGAATTTAATATTTCAAATTCGGGCAGAATTTCGATATCTAAGCGAAATATTTAAAATTTTCGCCGAATTTAAAAGGTTAAATTCGGGCATTTTATTTCGCCGAATTTAATATTTCAAATTCGGGCAGACTTTCGATATCTAAGCGAAATATTTAAAATTTTCGCCGAATTTAAAAGGTTAAATTCGGCCATTTTATTTCGCCGAATTTAATATTTCAAATTCGGGCAGAATTTCGATATCTAAGCGAAATATTTAAATTTCGCCGAATTTAAAAGGTTAAATTCGGGCATTATATTTCGCCGAATTTAATATTTCAAATTCGGGCAGAATTTCGATATCTAAGCGAAATATTTAAATTTCGCCGAATTTAAAAGGTTAAATTCGGGTAATAGCCCACATCTTTGAATAAAATTATTTTAAGTTCATTTTATCTTTTAATCAAAGTATATTCATACTTTGACTAGAACTTTCGGGTCAACCCTTATTTTAAGATACGAGAGTATTTTGGGAATATTATTTGAAGGAAATAATATGTGCTATATGTGATTTGATGTTTTACATAATCATGCCATGTGCATATTCACGATAGGGTGAGAGATGATGTGATCGATGATATTATCAATGTGAGAAGGGTAGAGTTGCCGAATTTGGCAGTCAGGTTCAGACTCGATTATGCACTTGGTGGGAGAGGGGGTTTGCGACACCCATCTACTCGGGATTGAGCCACCCGAGGTGTAAACCACCGGATATTATTTGGCTCAGGGACGGCAGACAGATGTGAGATTCCTGTCTACCCGAACTTGTGGTATAACATTCGGGGAAAAAGCCGTCGGGTTGAGATTGTGTGCGGAAGGAGCGACCCGGCGCGGCCGGTGTGGGCTACCGCATGGTTGATGGTGTACTTTGCCATTGCGCGCGTGGGTGCCGAGTCTGACCTAGGGCCCTGTTGAGAATTGAGAATTGATAGATGAGATTTGTCGAGTGTGTATTATATTATATTGTGAGGAACCGGGATTGGGTGGAGTGCACGCACGTATTGCATGTTATGTAATCACCTACTGGGCAATAGCTCAGGGTTCTATCCTATTTTTGTTTGTAGGTAAGAATGAACCCGACACCGACTAGTGTCAGGGTTGAGATTCATGGCGAGCTGGCGGCGGTGACTCCACGGACTTTTGAGGGTGGCGCAGTACATGGGACGCGACCTGTGGAGTGGCATAGTGTTTGATATTGGGTTTGAAATTTTGGGGCTTCGGCCCAAAGTATTAATAGTAGATATTTTTGTAAACCCGATATAATACTATGTAGGTTATTTAAATTAAAAAAAAAAAAGAAGAAAAGAAAATTTTATCGGGTCTTCCGCGTGTTCTGTTGCGGGGAAATCCGCCAATTAACTTAATTAGGAAGTAGGGTCGCCACAAAAGCTTCCTTTTTTGTGTTGGTGGTGATCAATATAAATACCATGCAAGATATTTTATGAAAACATTCCATTTTGGTCTTAGAGGACTCGCCACAATTTGAACGTATTTTTTGCATATATATCGGTATTTCAGCCTCGAATTTAAGTATTTTCTGTCCTTATTTAGGTATTTTACACTTGAATTCAAGTATTCTGCTTAGTTAAACGGGGAGGTTGTGGAAAACTTCTTTTTTGTGTTGGTGGTGATCAATATACATACAATGCAACATCTTTTATGAAAACATACCATTGTGGTCTTAGAGGACTCGCCACAATTTGAACGTATTTTTTTGCATATATATCGTTATTTTAGTATCGAAATTAAGTATTTTCTGTCTCGGTTAAGTTATTTTATCCTGGAAATCAAGTATCCTGCTTAGTTAAAAATGGATGTTGTGGAGAAGCTCTTTTTTTTTGTGTTGGTGGTGATCAATATACATACCATGCAAGATCTTTTATGAAAACATACCATTTTGGTCTTAGAGGGCTCTACACAATTTGAAGGTATTTTGCATATATATCGGTTATTTAGTCTCAATTTGAAGTATTTTTCTCCCAATTTAGGTATTTTACCCTTTAATTCAAGTATTCGAGTTTGTTAAAAGGGAAGGTTGTGGCAAAGCTTTTTTTTTGTTGTTGGTGGTGATCAATAAACATACCATGCAAGATCTTTTATGAAACATACCATTGTGGTCTTAGAGGACTCACCACAATTTGAACGTATTTTTTTGCATTAATATCGGTAGTTTAGTCCCGAATTGAAGTATTTTCTGTCCCGATTTAGTAATTTTACCCTTGAATTGAAGTGTTCGAGTTTGTTAAAAGGGAAGGTTGTGGAAAAGCTTTTATTTTGGTTATTGGTGGTGATCAATATACATACCATGCAAGATCTTTTATGAAAACATATCATTGTGGTCTTAGAGGAGTCGCCACAATTTGAACGTATTTTTTTGCATTTATATCGGTAGTTTAGTCACGAAGTGAAGTATTTTCTGTCCCGATTTAGTTATTTTACCCTTGAATTCAAGTATTCGAGTTAGTTAAAAGGGGAGGTTGCTGAAAAGCTTCCTGTTTTGTGTTGGTGGTGATCAATATACATACCATGCAAGATATTTTATGAAAACATTCTATTTTGGTCTTAGAGGACTCGCCACAATTTGAACGTATTTTTTGCATATATATCGGTATTTCAGCCTCGAATTTAAGTATTTTCTGTCCTTATTTAGGTATTTTACACTTGAATTCAAGTATTCTGCTTAGTTAAACGGGGAGGTTGTGGAAAACTTCTTTTTTGTGTTGGTGGTGATCAATATACATACAATGCAACATCTTTTATGAAATCATACCATTGTGGTCTTAGAGAACTCGCCACAATTTGAACGTATTTTTTTGCATATATATCGGTATTTTAGTCTCGAATTTAAGTATTTTCTGTCTCGGTTAAGTTATTTTATCCTGGAATTCAAGTATCCTGCTTAGTTAAAAAGGGATGTAGTGGAGAAGCTCTTTTTTTTTTTTGTGTTGGTGGTGATCAATATACATACCATGCAAGATCTTTTATGAAAACATACCATT
Organism: Linderniella brevidens; assembly: GCA_004919715.1. NCBI lineage: Eukaryota > Viridiplantae > Streptophyta > Magnoliopsida > Lamiales > Linderniaceae > Linderniella > Linderniella brevidens. The sequence continues at coordinate 9,013,612 of SWDC01000148.1, forward strand.
TTTGTCTTAGAGGGCTCTCCACAATTTGAAGGTATTTTGCATATATATCGGTATTTTAGTCTCAATTTGAAGTATTTTTGTCCCAATTTAGGTATTTTACCCTTTAATTCAAGTATTCGAGTTTGTTAAAAGGGAAGGTTGTGGAAAAGCTTTTTTTTTTTATTGTTGGTGGTGATCAATATACATACCATGCAAGTTCTTTTATGAAACATACCATTGTGGTCTTAGAGGACTTACCACAATTTGAACGTATTTTTTTGCATTAATATCGGTAGTTTAGTCCCGAATTGAAGTATTTTCTGTCCCGATTTAGGTATTTTACCCTTGAATTCAAGTATTCGAGTTAGTTAAAAGGGGAGGTTGCTGAAAAGCTTCCTTTTTTGTGTTGGTGGTGATCAATGTACATACCATGCAAGATATTTTATGAAAACATTCTATTTTGGTCTTAGATGACTCGCCACAATTTGAACGTATTTTTTGCATATATATCGGTATTTCAGCCTCGAATTTAAGTATTTTCTGTCCTTATTTAGGTATTTTACACTTGAATTCACGTATTCTGCTTAGTTAAACGGGGAGGTTGTGGAAAACTTCTTTTTTGTGTTGGTGGTGATCGATATCATACAATGCAACATCTTTTATGAAAATATATCATTGTGGTCTTAGAGGACTCGCCACAATTTTAACGTATTTTTTTGCATATATATCGGTATTTTAGTCTCGAATTTAAGTATTTTCTCTCTCGGTTAAGTTATTTTATCCTTGAATTCAAGTATCCTGCTTAGTTAAAAGGGATGTTGTGGAAAATCTCTTTTTTTTTGTGTTGGTGGTGATCAATATACATACCATGCAAGATCTTTTATGAAAACATACCATTTTGGTCTTAGAGGGCTCTCCACAATTTGAAGGTATTTTGCATATATATCGGTATTTTAGTCTCAATTTGAAGTATTTTCTGTCCCAATTTAGGTATTTTACCCTTTAATTCAACTATTCGAATTTTTTAAAAGGGAAGGTTGTGGAAAAGTTTTTTTTTTTGTTGTTGGTGGTGATCAATATACATACCATGCAAGATCTTTTATAAAACATACCATTGTGGTCTTAGAGGACTCGCCACAATTTGAACGTATTTTTTTGCATTTATATCGGTAGTTTAATCCCGAATTGAAGTATTTTCTGTCCTGATTTAGGTATTTTACCCTTGAATTCAAGTATTCGAGTTTGTTAAAACGGAAGGTTGTGGAAAAGCTTTTTTTTTTTTGTTGGTTGTGATCAATATACATATCATGCATGATCTTTTATGAAAACATACCATTGTGGTCTTAGAGGACTCGCCACAATTTGAACGTATTTTTTTGCATTTATATCGGTAGTTTAGTACCTAATTGAAGTATTTTCTGTCCCGATTTAGGTATTTTACCCTTGAATTCAAGTATTCGAGTTTGTTAAAAGGGAAGGTTGTGGAAAAGCTTTATTTTTGTTATTGGTGGTGATCAATATACATACCATGCAAGATCTTTTATGAAAACATATCATTGTGGTCTTAGAGGACTCGCCACAATTTGAACGTATTTTTTTGCATTTATATCGGTAGTTTAGTCCCGAAGTGAAGTATTTTCTGTCCCGATTTAGTTATTTTACCCTTGAATTCAAGTATTCGAGTTAGTTAAAAGGGGAGGTTGCTGAAAAGCTTCCTTTTTTGTGTTGGTGGTGATCAATATACATACCATGCAAGATATTTTATGAAAACATTCTATTTTGGTCTTAGATGACTCGCCACAATTTGAACGTATTATTTGCATATATATCGGTATTTCAGCCTCGAATTTAAGTATTTTCTGTCCTTATTTAGGTATTTTACACTTGAATTCAAGTATTCTGCTTAGTTAAACGGGGAGGTTGTGGAAAACTTCTTTTTTGTGTTGGTGGTGATCGATATACATACAATGCAACATCTTTTATGAAAATATATCATTGTGGTCTTAGAGGACTCGCCACAATTTGAACGTATTTTTTTGCATATATATCGGTATTTTAGTCTCGAATTTAAGTATTTTCTGTCTCGGTTAAGTTATTTTATCCTTGAATTCAAGTATCCTGCTTAGTTAAAAGGGGATGTTGTGGAAAATCTCTTTTTTTTTGTGTTGGTGGTGATCAATATACATACCATGCAAGATCTTTTATGAAAACATACCATTTTGGTCTTAGAGGGCTCTCCACAATTTGAAGGTATTTTGCATATATATCGGTATTTTAGTCTCAATTTGAAGTATTTCTGTCCCAATTTAGGTATTTTACCCTTTAATTCAACTATTCGAATTTTTTAAAAGGGAAGGTTGTGGAAAAGTTTTTTTTTTGTTGTTGGTGGTGATCAATATACATACCATGCAAGATCTTTTATAAAACATACCATTGTGGTCTTAGAGGACTCGCCACAATTTGAACGTATTTTTTTGCATTTATATCGGTAGTTTAGTCCCGAATTGAAGTATTTTCTGTCCTGATTTAGGTATTTTACCCTTGAATTCAAGTATTCGAGTTTGTTAAAACGGAAGGTTGTGGAAAAGCTTTTTTTTTTTGTTGGTTGTGATCAATATACATATCATGCATGATCTTTTATGAAAACATACCATTGTGGTCTTAGAGGACTCGCCACAATTAGAACGTATTTTTTTGCATTTATATCGGTAGTTTAGTCCCTAATTGAAGTATTTTCTGTCCCGATTTAGGTATTTTACCCTTGAATTCAAGTATTCGAGTTTGTTAAAAGGGAAGGTTGTGGAAAAGCTTTTATTTTTGTTATTGGTGGTGATCAATATACATACCATGCAAGATCTTTTATGAAAACATATCATTGTGGTCTTAGAGGACTCGCCACAATTTGAACGTATTTTTTTGCATTTATATCGGTAGTTTAGTCCCGAAGTGAAGTATTTTCGGTCCCGATTTAGTTATTTTATCCTTGAATTCAAGTATTCGAGTTAGTTAAAAGGGGAGGTTGCTGAAAAGCTTCCTTTTTTGTGTTGGTGGTGATCAATATACATACCATGCAAGATATTTTATGAAAACAATCTATTTTGGTCTTAGAGAACTCACCACAATTTGAACGTATTTTTTGCATATATATATCGGTATTTCAGCCTCGAATTTAAGTATTTTCTGTCCTTATTTAGGTATTTTACACTTGAATTCAAGTATTTTGCTTAGTTAAACGGGGAGGTTGTGGAAAACTTCTTTGTTGTGTTGGTGGTGATCGATATACATACAATGCAACATCTTTTATGAAAATATATCATTGTGGTCTTAGAGGACTCGCCACAATTTGAACGAATTTTTTTGCATTTATATCTGTAGTTCAGTCCCAAAGTGAAGTATTTTCTGTCCCGATTTAGGTATTTTAATCTTGAATTCAAGTATTCGAGTTAGTTAAAAGGGGAGGTTGCTGAAAAGCTTCCTTTTTTGTGTTGGTGGTGATCAATATAAATACCATGCAAGATATTTTATGAAAACATTCAATTTTGGTCTTAGAGGACTCGCCACAATTTGAACGTATTTTTTGCATATATATCGGTATTTCAGCCTCGAATTTAAGTATTTTCTGTCCTTATTTAGGTATTTTACACTTGAATTCAAGTATTCTGCTTAGTTAAACGGGGAGGTTGTGGAAAACTTCTTTTTTGTGTTGGTGGTGATCAATATACATACAATGCAACATCTTTTATGAAATCATACCATTGTGGTCTTAGAGAACTCGCCACAATTTGAACGTATTTTTTTGCATATATATCGGTATTTTAGTCTCGAATTTAAGTATTTTCTGTCTCGGTTAAGTTATTTTATCCTGGAATTCAAGTATCCTGCTTAGTTAAAAAGGGATGTTGTGGAGAAGCTCTTTTTTTTTTGTGTTGGTGGTGATCAATATACATACCATGCAAGATCTTTTATGAAAACATACCATTTTTGTCTTAGAGGGCTCTCCACAATTTGAAGGTATTTTGCATATATATCGGTATTTTAGTCTCAATTTGAAGTATTTTTGTCCCAATTTAGGTATTTTACCCTTTAATTCAAGTATTCGAGTTTGTTAAAAGGGAAGGTTGTGGAAAAGCTTTTTTTTTTGTTGTTGGTGGTGATCAATATACATACCATGCAAGATCTTTTATGAAACATACCATTGTGGTCTTAGAGGACTCACCACAATTTGAACGTATTTTTTTGCATTAATATCGGTAGTTTAGTCCCGAATTGAAGTATTTTCTGTCCCGATTTAGGTATTTTACCCTTGAATTCAAGTATTCGAGTTTGTTAAAAGGGAAGGTTGTGGAAAAGCTTTTATTTTTGTTATTGGTGGTGATCAATATACATACCATGCAAGATCTTTTATGAAAACATATCATTGTGGTCTTAGAGGACTCGCCACAATTTGAACGTATTTTTTTGCATTTATATCGGTAGTTTAGTCCCGAAGTGAAGTATTTTCTGTCCCGATTTAGTTATTTTACCCTTGAATTCAAGTATTCGAGTTAGTTAAAAGGGGAGGTTGCTGAAAAGCTTCCTTTTTTGTGTTGGTGGTAATCAATGTACATACCATGCAAGATATTTTATGAAAACATTCTATTTTGGTCTTAGATGACTCGCCACAATTTGAACGTATTTTTTGCATATATATCGGTATTTCAGCCTCGAATTTAAGTATTTTCTGTCCTTATTAAGGTATTTTACACTTGAATTCACGTATTCTGCTTAGTTAAACGGGGAGGTTGTGGAAAACTTCTTTTTTGTGTTGGTGGTGATCGATATACATACAATGCAACATCTTTTATGAAAATATATCATTGTGGTCTTAGAGGACTCGCCACAATTTGAACGTATTTTTTTGCATATATATCGGTATTTTAGTCTCGAATTTAAGTATTTTCTGTCTCGGTTAAGTTATTTTATCCTTGAATTCAAGTATCCTGCTTAGTTAAAAGGGGATGTTGTGGAAAATCTCTTTTTTTTTGTGTTGGTGGTGATCAATATACATACCATGCAAGATCTTTTATGAAAACATACCATTTTGGTCTTAGAGGGCTCTCCACAATTTGAAGGTATTTTGCATATATATCGGTATTTTAGTCTCAACTTGAAGTATTTCTGTCCCAATTTAGGTATTTGACCCTTTAATTCAACTATTCGAATTTTTTAAAAGGGAAGGTTGTGGAAAAGTTTTTTTTTTGTTGTTGGTGGTGATCAATATACATACCATGCAAGATCTTTTATAAAACATACCATTGTGGTCTTAGAGGACTCGCCACAATTTGAACGTATTTTTTTGCATTTATATCGGTAGTTTAGTCCCGAATTGAAGTATTTTCTGTCCTGATTTAGGTATTTTACCCTTGAATTCAAGTATTCGAGTTTGTTAAAACGGAAGGTTGTGGAAAAGCTTTTTTTTTTTTGTTGGTTGTGATCAATATACATATCATGCATGATCTTTTATGAAAACATACCATTGTGGTCTTAGAGGACTCGCCACAATTAGAACGTATTTTTTTGCATTTATATCGGTAGTTTAGTCCCTAATTGAAGTATTTTCTGTCCCGATTTAGGTATTTTACCCTTGAATTCAAGTATTCGAGTTTGTTAAAAGGGAAGGTTGTGGAAAAGCTTTTATTTTTGTTATTGGTGGTGATCAATATACATACCATGCAAGATCTTTTATGAAAACATATCATTGTGGTCTTAAGAGGACTCGCCACAATTTGAACGTATTTTTTTGCATTTATATCGGTAGTTTAGTCCCGAATTGAAGTATTTTCTGTCCTGATTTAGGTATTTTACCCTTGAATTCAAGTATTCGAGTTTGTTAAAACGGAAGGTTGTGGAAAAGCTTTTTTTTTTTGTTGGTTGTGAGCAATATACATATCATGCATGATCTTTTATGAAAACATACCATTGTGGTCTTAGAGGACTCGCCACAATTTGAACGTAATTTTTTGCATTTATATCGGTAGTTTAGTCCCGAATTGAAGTATTTTCTGTCCTGATTTAGGTATTTTACCCTTGAATTAAAGTATTCGAGTTTGTTAAAACAGAAGGTTGTGGAAAAGCTTTTTTTTTTTTTGTTGGTTGTGATCAATATACATATCATGCAAGATCTTTTATGAAAACATACCATTGTGGTCTTAGAGGACTCGCCACAATTTGAACGTATTTTTTTGCATTTATATCGGTAGTTTAGTCCCCAATTGAAGTATTTTCTGTCCCGATTTAGGTATTTTACTCTTAAATTCAAGTATTCGAGTTAGTTAAAAGGGGAGGTTGTGGAAAAGCTTCCTTTTTTGTGTTGGTGGTGATCAATATACATACCATGGAAGATATTTTATGAAAACATTCCATTTTGGTCTTAGAGGTCTCGCCAAAATTTGAACGTATTTTTTGCATATATATCGGTATTTCAGCCTCGAATTTAAGTATTTTATGTCCTTATTTAGGTATTTTACACTTGAATTCAAGTATTCTGCTTAGTTAAACGGGGAGGTTGTGGAAAACTTCTTTTTTGTGTTGGTGGTGATCGAGATACATACAATGCAACATCTTTTATGAAAATATATCATTGTGGTCTTAGAGGACTCGCCACAATTTGAACGTATTTTTTTGCATATATATCGTTATTTTATTCTCGAATTTAAGTATTTTTTGTCTCGGTTAAGTTATTTTATCCTTGAATTCAAGTATCCTGCTTAGTTAAAAGGGGATGTTGTGGAAAAGCTCTTTTTTTTTGTGCTGCTGGTGATCAATATACATACCATACCTTGCAAGATCTTTTATGAAAACATACAATTGTGGTCCCGAATTTAAGTATTTTCTGTCCCGATTAAGTTAATATCCTTGTATTCAAGTATCTTGCTTAGTTAAAGGGGATGTTGTGGAAAATCTCTTTTTTTTTTTTGTGTTGGTGGTGATCAATATACATACCATGCAAGATCTTTTATGAAAATATACTATTGTGGTTTTAGAGGACTTGTCACAATTTAAACGTATTTATTGCTTTTATATCGGTATTTTAGTCCCGAATTTAAGTATTTTCTGTCCCGATTTAGGTATTTTATCCTGGAATTCAAGTATTCTGCTTAGTTAAAAGTGGAGGTTGTGGAAAAGCGTCTTTTTTGTATTGGTGGTGATCAATATACATACAATGCAAGATCTTTTATGAAAACATACCATTGTGATCTTTGAGGACTCGCCACAATTTGAACGTATTTTTTTGCATATATATCGGTATTTTAGTCTCGAATTTAAGTATTTTTTGTCCTGATTTAGGTATTTTACCCTTGAATTCAAGTATTAGAGTTAGTTAAAAGGGGAGGTTGTGGAAAACTTCGTTTTTCGTGTTGGTGGTGATCAATATACATTCCATGCAAGATCTTTTATGAAAACATACCATTTTGGTCTTAGAGGACTCTCCACAATTTGAAGGTATTTTGCATATATATCGGTATTTTAGTCTCAAATTTATGTATTTCTGTCCCAATTTAGGTATTTTACCCTAGAATTCAAGTATTCGAGTTTGTTAAAAGGGAAGGTTGTGGAAAAGCATTTTGTTGTTGTTGGCGGTGATTAATATACATACCATGCAAGATTGTTAGGTCTTATATTATCAACTACCGATTGATCTAAGCATGAATTCTAGATATTCGAATGATAAATCTCACAATATACCTTTGGTCGAATATCTTCTTTGAAATTCTTGAGAGGGAGGGTTTCTCGATTACTTTTATCTCTCTTACAATGTGAATTCTGATAAATGAACTTATGTTGATTTTGATAGTGTACATTGTAGTTATACCTATTTACATTGTATATTTACTATTTTGGTCCTACACTACCAAATCTACTAATTACGCCCCTAATTATAAGGGTAATAAAATAACAAAGCACAATTCTAAATTCTCTTCAATCTCCCCCTTTTTGCTTGTCTTCGTTTCAGCTCCTTTTATCCTTGTCGGGCATAAAATGCTTTTCTCAATCCCAATGCTGTTTCGTATCGTCAAACAGCATTCGTCAGCTCCAATCTCTCATTTATCGCATCCAGAATCTTATTTAAGATTGGGGCCTCTTCTTCACAAAGATCTTCGAAGATTGTCTCTTCGGTGATCTATCCCAATCTTTTCTGGATGCACCTCACTAACTTTGGTGTCCCATTACAGAACTTGTGGATCTCTGACTTCATCATAGCCCTCGTCTTTCCAATGACTGGATTTCGATAGGTTATGGCGAGGCCAGGTTTCTTGAAGATGTAGTTCTCGGGAAAATTGTTGAGTGGGAAACCCTTCATGAGGGAAGACTCCATGTTGACCTTCTTCAAATTGTTCTATCGCAATTTGAAGGTCGTGTGCGGTGTGATACTTGATCTGCCGCACCATGAATCTGGTGGAAGGAAAGGGATATAGCTTTCATCTATCTCTTCTCGAGTGCGGTTGATGTCCGCTCGCTCAATGATGTCGATTGGGGTAGGGTAGTTTCCGATCGTATGCGAAACTCCGATGAGTTGGAGAATCGATGGCTTGTCCCTGAAATTTTTCTTCAGTTGTCAGTTGGGATGCCAATCCGATCGGGGCAAAGATAGTTGAGCATTAAGATGTACTCCATTTACTTCCTATCTTCCCAGTGTGAGATGCCCCGTAGATTAAGTTCGTTAAGGTTCTTTATTTTGTTTGGAGCCCTCCAAATCTGCTTTCTAATGTCTTCAATAAACGGGACTTCAATTCTGACATTCTACCACGGCATCTCAACTCTAACTGTCCCTTTTGATAAGCGGGGAGGAGAGTCGACTCTGTGCCTAATCATCTCTGGTAACTCTGGGAGAGCAGAACTGTAGTTCTCGCCTTCTTGAAGTTCTTCATCTTCAAGCAGCACCAGGTCCACTGCAGCTTGTTGTAAGAAATATCTGACATTGGAGAGTCGAGCTTGAGCAGCTTCCTCTGGTTCCCATTGCGTCGTCCATTTCTCATTTAAGATATAATCGTTTACAATCAGATGTGGATTGTTGACGACCGCTTCTGTTTGGGCTTGGAGGAGGTTAGGGGTCATGATTGGATTTGGATTTGTGGGAAAGAGTGGTAGAGTGTGGGATGTAGTGGGAGGTGTGGTTGTTTGTTGGCGGGTTGTGAGTTGTGTGGTTGGTTGGTTTGAGGATGATCCTCCAGCTTCTTGAGTCTTTGTTTGTTCTTGACTCACTCCACGGCCGCTCCGTGTGGTTCGTTGCCGTTTCTCCCCCTCATGACGATCCGGATCATCGGGATCGTTATGTCTTCGTTTGGTGCGGGAGCTCTCTTCTCGGCACCTTGTTTGTGCTGGCGGCTCTGGTTAATCTACTAGCCTTTTGAATCTGCAAGAACAATGCGCATCCACTACGGTATCCCTCACTTTCTATGGGCTGAAGCATTGAGTACATCATGTTTTACTCAAAATATGACAATTATTCACAAACGCTTCGGAACGACGCCATATGAGTTAATTAATCAAAGAATCCCGAATATCTCATTCTTCAAAGTTTTTGGTTGCAAATGTTTTGCGGCCAACGATCGGGAGCATCGAAGAAAGTTCGATCCCAAAGCTTTTGAAGCCATTTTTGTCGGATATTCCTCCACTTCAAAATCATATCGCGTCTACCTCAAGTCTTCTCGTACAATTCTTGAAAGCTACAATGTCACCCTTTCAAGAAATAACGAATTTGGCTTCTGAACAAAACACTTCAGAACCCAAGCTTACTGGCGTGTTGGCACAAGGTCAACATCTATTGGCAACTTCTCCATCAACGTCAAGTGAAGCAATTCCCACTGACCATGAAGATTTGGATTCTCTATTCGAAATTTTTTATCGAAACAAGTCTCAAATGCCTGCTTCGTCTCACTCGATACCAAGCAGAGCCCCATCTCCCTCAATGGAAGAAATTCACTTTGAGACTCCTTTTCTTCAAAATCCTACAAATGTTGGAGAATCTACTAACTCAGAATCTTCGTCTAGTGCTGCAGCACCTATAAATGCAGATGAGGAAATTCCTATCGGTTCAACCTCTGAATTGAATTTCCCGATTATGAATGATCAACCCATTAATTCAGGATGTCTCGATCTCCAATCCAATGACGAATCTACTTCAGTTATTCCTCACGAACGCAAATGGACTCGAGCTCACCCTACTGATCAGATTATCGGTGATCCTTCAAGTGGTGTACGTACTAGGACGTCTACACACAGCGGTTTATTCACATGGTTCCTAAGCCAAAATGAACCAAATAAGATAGTCGAAGCTCTTAAAGACCCGAATTGGGTATGTGCGATGCAAGATGAACTCAACCAGTTCGAGCGTCTACAAGTTTGGACATTGGTTCCTCGACCCGAAGGCAAAACCATAATTGGAACTAAATGGGTTTTCAAGAAAAAGAAAAATAAACGGTGAAGTAATCAGGAATAAAGCACGGCTCGTTGCTAAGGGATACAATCAACAAGAAGGAATTGATTACGGCGAGACATATGCTCCGATCGCCCGTATTGAAGCTATTCGCTTATTTCTAGCATACGCGGCTCACAAAGACTTCAAAGTCTATTAAAAGAAGAAGTCTACGTCGCTCAACCCGAAGGGTTCATGCATGAAAACCATCCTGATCATGTCTATCGATTGGACAAAGCTCTCTATGGACTAAAACAAGCCCCTCGTGCTTGGTATGATGTTCTGAGCGAATTTTCGGTCAAATCCAACTTCATTAGAGGAACAATCGATACGACTCTCTTGATCAAAAGGCAAGGAAAGACATGATGATCGTTCAAGTTTACGTTGATGACATCATTTTCGGATCGACGAATGAACGTCTCTGTCAGAAATTTGGTAATCTCATGAAGACTAAATTCGAGATGAGCTTAATGGGAGAACTCCAATTCTTTCTTGGATTACAAGTCAAGCAACTCGATGATGGCATCTTCATCAGTCAGACCAAATATATTCGAGATATTCTGAAGAGATTTAATCAAGACAAGAGCACACCGATGAATACTCCAATGTCTACTAATTGCAAACTGGATGCTGATCCGTCTGGTAAGGCTGTCAACATCACCACCTATCGGAGCATTATCGGATCTCTTCTCTACTTAACATCCAGCCGACCCGACATTATGTTTGCAACTTGCCTATGCGCCCGCTTTCAAGCCGACCCAAAGGAGTCCCACGTGAATGCCGTCATGAGGATCCTAGGATATCTTAAAGGAACTCCAAACTTAGGGCTTTGGTATCCTAAAAATACTGACTTTCGACTTATTGGCTATACTGATGCTGACTATGCAGGTTGTCGAATGGACAGAAAAAGCACGTCTGGCAGAGCACAATTTTTAGGCGAAAAGTTGGTCTGCTGGTCTTCAAAGAAAGAAAATTGGGTATCAACATCGACGGCCGAGGCGGAATACATTGCGGCTGCCAGCTGTTGCTCGCATATCTATGGATGCGGACACAACTACGGGATTACGAGTTTGATTTCAATAACATTCCCATTTATAGTGATTCTCAAAGTGCTATAGCCATTACTTTCAATCCTGTCCATCATTCACGCACGAAACACATAGATATTCGATATCATTTTATAAAAAGATCATGTAGAAAAAGGCACGATAGATATGTATTTTGTTAAAACAGAGCTTCAACTTGCCGACTTATTCACTAAGGCATTGGATGAAAAACGATTCTAATTCCTTATTGCTAAGTTAGGATTGTTGAATCTCAATCTTACTTGAAATGTGCTTTACATGCTCTACTATGCTTCAATTTGATATTCTATGTGCTTCTTGATATTCCTTGATTATCTTGCGTGACTCTATCTTTTAATATCTTTAATATTTTTTTCATAAAAGAAAATTAAAAATAAAATATATCTCAATAAAAATATATAAAACCATATATATATAAAGTATAATTAAAAAAAATGGGGGATGACGATAATTTTGACTATTTTTTAAATTACTTACAAAAATATTTCTTCGTTCATATAACATTCTTTTATTCAAAAGAACTTTGTTTGTTTCACTCGACACAAAGCCACATCATACATGTGAGAATTTGAAGCTATATATTTTTCAGAGTGTCACACTTCAAATGACTATCTGTTGGTTTGTCCTTCGTAGCTTCATCTCGCTTTTGTGTTTAGTTTGTCATGAAAATGATAAGGGCATATTAGGAAATTCCTCACTTGGCCTAAATTATAAATCCTTTATTTTTCCTCTAGAGATCCCCTTTGAGCCTTCTCCGACATTCTTTTTCTTTATCAACACCCGATTAAGCCTTCAACATTATACAAATGATTCGGGGTTACTCAGTCAAGAAAAAGAGGGGGAGAGCAAAAATGATGCACATTATGCATTTCTCAATCATTATAGAAGAGAAACACTGATCTCACTGTGAACTTCTCCTAGATAATCTCGTATACTCCTAGAAGAGAAGCACCTTGAAGTGAACTTCTCTGATGTAGAGAAAACGAGAAGAGAAGCACAGTTGTGGCGACCCTACTTCCTAATTAAGTTAATTGGCGGATTTCCCCGCAACAGAACACGCGGAAGACCCGATAAAATTTTCTTTTCTTCTTTTTTTTTTTTTTTTAATTTAAATAACCTACATAGTATTATATCGGGTTTACAAAATTATCTACTATTAATACTTTGGGCCGAAGCCCCAAAATTTCAAACCCAATATCAAACACTATGCCACTCCACAGGTCGCGTCCCATGTACTGCGCCACCCTCAAAAGTCCGTGGAGTCACCGCCGCCAGCTCGCCATGAATCTCAACCCTGACACTAGTCGGTGTCGGGTTCATTCTTACCTACAAACAAAAATAGGATAGAACCCTGAGCTATTGCCCAGTAGGTGATTACATAACATGCAATACGTGCGTGCACTCCACCCAATCCCGGTTCCTCACAATATAATATAATGCACACTCGACAAATCTCATCTATCAATTCTCAATTCTCAACAGGGCCCTAGGTCAGACTCGGCACCCACGCGCGCAATGGCAAAGTACACCATCAACCATGCGGTAGCCCACACCGGCCGCGCCGGGTCGCTCCTTCCGCACACAATCTGTTAGGAATTAATTGTAGTGTCCTTAGTTAGTATTTGAGTTTTGGGTCAATATTAGTTAATTTATTGTATTTGGGGTCAAATAGTAAATATTTTATTGTTTGAGTTCCAAGCCTTAATATACCAACTCATGTGGTATATAAGGCATCCCATTAACCCTAGTTAGGGTAGGTCAAGCATAATTCTTAAAAGTAAGTTCTTAATTTCGGCACACACACAAACACACACTGAAGGTGTTTTAAGAACTTTATCATTTTTAAGCCTTTGATCCTCTCTTGAGTGCGTAATCGGACTAACAAGTGGTATCAGAGCAAGACACGGATCGATCTGTGCAAATCTATACCAATTTCGTTTGATTTCGTCAAGATCGAAAGAGTTTACTAAGCAAATTTTATTTTCGATTTTTTTTCAAGTATTTTGGGTTAGATCTTGCTGTTATTGATGTTTTTAAACCTTTAAATGCTTGATTATCAGTCTTGGCTTGTTTAGGAACTCGTTTAGATTAATTTTCGTCAAGTTTGAGAAATTTCTGGGGAGAAATCGATTGAAATTGGTGTGTTTTAAAGTTGCTGGAAAAATTTCGGGCGTTTCTCTGTTTATTCGCTCGAAGTTCGTTCTTGAACCCGAAAATTAACTCATATTGCCGAATTTCAATTGAAATTCGCCGAAATTGAGAAAATTTTCGATCAGAAAATTGACCGAATTTGAGTAAGCTAAGTTTATTCGCCGAATTTGCTTTCTACTGTTTAAAATTAACGGCGAATTTGGTCGAATTTTAAAATTAAGATTGCCCGAATTTCAACTTAAAATTTTCGGCGAAGTTTTGATTTAAGTCACCCGAATTTCTTAATTCTCGGCGAACTTTTATCAGAAAGTCACCCGAATTTTGATTTTTTTAATTCTCGACTGAATTTAGTTTACCCGAATTTTGAAAGTAATTTTCGATAAAATTTTTCCTACCTTAATTTAATCCTGAACTTCGGCGAACTTATTTGTCACCCGAATTTTGATTTCCTTTGATTTCAAAATTCTCGACAAAGTCTTTTCATCCGAATTTCAGAATTCAAATTTCGGCAACAACTCTACAAGTGCCCGAATTTTATTCTTTAAAATTAAAATAAAAAGTCGAACACTTAAACACAATTTCTTTCCACCAAAATTTACTCAAACTTAACGTTATTCTTAGACGTTATTTTTCGAAACTGACCATTTAGGATTGCAGATCACGACCGTGAACGATCATTAAAAAGCACTCAACTACATCCATGGATTTCATAGCAATCGGAAGCGATAACAGACCCCCAATTCTAACAATGAAAAGGGGGGAGTTCACAGCATGGAGAAACCGATTTGTAAATTTCGTTAGCTCCAAGGACATAGGAAACGAAATCCTAGAGTCCCTCTCGGAAGGACCCATAACATATTGGGTTAATATAGAGGGTGATTCCACAACAAATCCTCCCACCTTACCATCCATTCAGAAAAAATCTCCCACATGCTACACAATGGAAGAAAAGAACAGGGTCAAGGCAGATCGACTTGCACTCAACTATCTCATCCAGGGTATTCACAACGATATCTACATGCAAGTAGATAGCCTCACCACTGCTAAGGAAATGTGGGACGAGATCCATAAGCTGATGCAAGGGACGGAAATGGGAATCAAAGCACGTAAGGCAAACACCCTCGCGGCCTACGATACCTTCAAAGCAAAGCAAGGGGAGGACATAGAGGACACGTATAGACGGTTTATGACTCAAGTCAACGAGATGCGAAAGGTGAACGTTCATCGCTCCAATATGGAATTGAACGTGAGATTCCTTAACTCACTGCAGCCAGAGTGGAGGAAAATAGCCACTCAAATCAGGCAGAACAAAGACCTTGATGAAATCGACATCCACTGCGTTTTCGAGAGCCTCTCTCAACATGCAGACTACGTACATCAAAAATCTGCGGAATCAAAAGGAAAATCAGCAGCAGATCCTCTAGCCTTAGTAACTGATAATAGAGCTAAGAAACCTTCCCGCGCCACAAAGGATAAGGCCGTAAAACTTGAAAGCTCATCTGAGGAAGACAACTCAGACTCTTCATCGGATTCCGATCTAAAGGAATTCGAGAAACAAATGGCCCTCATCACTAAGATGATGGGCAGAAAATTCTTTAAGAAGTCTTCCTCCTCTTCCAACAAACAACGAGTTTCATCTTCTCATCAACCTCAACAAACTCCGCATCGGCCCGAACAAAAATCCCTACCTGAGCCTCCAAAATGCTATAATTGTGGGAAGGCAGGACATTGGGCCAGGGACTGTTTCCTTCCCAAGAAGAAGAACGAAGACTACTACGCCAAAAAGCTCAAACTGTCCAAAATGAAGAAAGCTGGCGTAGCCCTGCTGGCGGAGCAAGCTGAATGGTACGATGACACTTCTGAGGATGAACCCGAGAACATGGCTCTAATGGCGTTTGTGGAAGAAGAAGCTGGTGATGCAGAAGGAGCCGAGACGGAGAGCAATGACGAAACTGAATCATCCGAGGACATTGAGGTAGAAAATATAGACTTCTACAGACATAAAATTAAGAATAAGAACAGCTTCCGAAAGGAACGCTCAAGTAGGAAGTCTACATATAAAGATATGGCCACGAATGACATCATCTTGGCCAAAACACAAAATTTGGTCATTGAGCTAGAAAATAAACTAGCTACTTCAGAAAAATCACTAGAATTAGCTGAAGCTAATCTAGTAAAATCTGAAGAAAAAGTAGTTTCCCTGACATCAAAACTGACCGTGCTTGAGCATATCCAGAATTCTCCATTAGAACACTTGCAAAAACTAGAAGCTCTGGAAAAGAAAAACGCAACAAATTATCAATGTGTGCTCAAACACTTAGGTGAAAAAGCAACTCTCAGATGTCATTTAGAAAATGCATCTGAGAAAATCTCGAAGCTTGAATCCGAGACTAATATGCTGAATGCAAATATTAGTCAATTAACCACTAGCCTGCGAATTAGTGAAGAAGAGCGTATTGGTAAAACAGATCAATACAATCTTCTAATGGAGGAACGTAAGAAGCTTTACTCCAAAATCAAAAGTCTGGAGGACCTCCTTACGAAAAGGGGACAAACCGACAAAACGATTTTCTTGAATCAGCCTAAGGACACGAGATTTTACAATCCACGTGAGGGCTTAGGCTTTAAGCCAAACCAACAAACCACTGATAAACGGCCGCTTGCTCTTTACAATGCTGCATACCTAGGACTAGGAATACCTAGCTTGTTAGCCTTTCTCAGATCATCTGAAGAAGAAGATAACCTAGAACAGGAAAAGCGCAAGACCAAAAGCAAGGCCGAAATATCCTTGGATTACAAGGAAATCAACGATAGTTATGGAACTAGGGAAATTCCTCTTTCAAATGACTATCTACAAATGTTTCCCCATCCTCCCTCTGAATCTGATCAGCCCATGACAGAAATATCTAGCTCAAAGAACTCAGATCTTTGCAGAATTTACATTCCCCAAAAGATCAAGAATATTCAATCCACGATAGAGCTCGAACGGAAAATATTTCAAGCTGAAAAGGAGAAACTCCTTGAGAGAATTTCCTCACTTGAAAATCAATCATATGCTGATCTCGCTAAATCTTCTAAGTCGGAGTCTGTTATTATAACACCAATAGATTCCTCATCCATGAAGAATAGGCTAAATAAGAAGATTATCATTCAAGCAACAGCTAACATCCCTTCACCATCTATGACAGATCTGAGACGGACAGAGACTGCTGGGAAGAAAAATTCAGGAACGCAAGAGAAGGATGCCAAAATCTTTGATAAAAAGACGAAGCAAAATTTGACTAGTGTTTCTGATTTAAAATTATTTCCAAAAACATTTAGAAATCTTTCTTCATGTAGTTCGAACAATGCTTCCGCTTATTCCCGTATTCTTCCAAACAGTTCTGTTAAGATGTCAGTGATTATCTTACCTACGATAGTGTATAGCTATGAATGCTAAATTTATACGTCGTAGAATATGATTTCAGGAACACACACGAAAACGGTTCTACCATCCAAAACGTCCAACCTAAAAGTTGACGAAAAGGTAGCTAGAACATTCAGAAGGCCAACTCCACTGAAACAAAAGCTAAAGCTCAAGCTTTAGAGAAAAAGGCCAAAAACGTGACCAAACAGACCCAAAAATATCTGAGCAATCGAAAACCCGAGCTGAAGCTAAGGGAAAAGATTGCAAACAAATCTGGGTATTAAAACAGTGCTTGCTGCATGCACAAAGCTCTGTTTTCCATTAGGGGTAACAAAAATTTGGGTACCGAAAAACTCAGGAAAGATACAAGCCAACCCGGTACACAATTCACCCAATCTTGCATGCACCTCAACCTCTGCAAATGATAGAAGACCCGTAATAAACGGGATCTCTAACACTGCTTAATCTTATCTTGCAGATAAGTCATGTGTGGTACTTAGACTCGGGTTGCTCCACACACATGACCGGAAGAAAAGAACTGCTGAGCAACTACACAGAGAGATTTGGTGGAAATGTGCGATTCGGGAACAACCACTCAGCTCCCATCCTGGGTCACGGTGATATCATACATCAAAATCTCTTAATTAAGGATGTTTCATATGTTGATGGCTTAAGCCACAATCTTTTCAGTATAGGACAGTTCTGTGATCGTGGACTCACGGTCAACTTCCATACTGAAGGATGTAGTGTAAATGGTGGTAACGGTAAACCATTACTCACTGGAACTAGAAAATCCAATCTTTACACCATCAATCTTAGAACCGTTCATCAATCCCGAGCCATTTGCCTGTTGAGTAAAGCATCTCTTCAACAGAACAATTTATGGCATCAACGATTATCTCACCTAAATTTCAAGACTCTAAGTCAACTTCAAAGAGATAATCTTGTACAGGGATTGCCTGCCTTGAAATATCACAAAGAGCATCTCTGCTCAGCATGTGAGTTAGGAAAAATGCGAAAAGCATCCCACAAATCAAAACAAACTGCCTCAACCTCACGACCACTCGAGATTCTTCATATGGACCTCTGTGGACCAATGAGAATTGAGAGCATAAATGGACGACGTTACGTACTAGTAATAGTGGATGACTTTTCTAGGTTCACCTGGACCAAATTTTTAAGAACAAAGGCAGAAACTCCTGACTTCATAATTGCTTTTGTGAAAAAGACACAGAATTTGTCGGGCTTACAAATTCGTATAATTCGCTCAGATAATGGGACTGAATTTAAAAATCAGTTACTGAGCGAATTCTACCAATCCCTAGGGATCTCCCAACACTTCTCTGCTCCTAAAACTCCTCAACAAAACGGAGTCGTAGAAAGGAGGAATAGGACCCTAGTTGAAGCTGCTAGGACTATGCTTATTCACTCTAAACTTCCTCACTTTCTATGGGCTGAAGCAGTCAGTACTGCCTGCTTCACCCAAAATAGGACAATAATTCACAAACGCTTTGGAAAGACTCCATATGAAATATTGAATGGAAGAATCCCCAATATAGGATTTCTTCGCGTTTTCGGATGCATTTGCTACGTAGCAAATGACAGGGAAAACCGAGGAAAATTTGATGCTAAGGCATTAGAGGCAACTTTCATTGGGTATTCTCTAGAATCTAAAGCATATCGAGTCTACCTTAAGAAGCGGAGAACGGTCATGGAAAGCTCCAATGTGACCTTCAATGAAACACCCTTAATGGCTTCTGAACAAATCAGTCCAGAACCCGGACTTATTAGAGTGTTGACTGATGATCAACACATTCCCACACCTGTGGAAGAGACATCAGCCTCAAATTCCTCAAAAGACATGGAATTAAGTATCCTTTTTGAGAAAATTTACTCTAACCCATGTCAACAATTAGTCTCACGACAATCCATCCAAGATGGTGACACAAGCAGTCCACATATGGTAGAACCAATAGTGAACTGTGAAACTTCACAAGAACCAGAATTAGATGTCACCAATGATTTAGGAATCGAAGTGTCTGTTGAAAACGACTCTTCCGAAGAGACCTTAGAATGAGACAAACCCTCCCGTTGAGGTCTCCATTTCTACGGAAAATGAAATCGCGTCCACAATAAACGAGACAACCTCTCAACCACTTCCTCATGAAAGAAAGTGGACACGTGCTCATCCCGTAGAACAAATTATTGGAGACCCTCTCCAAGGAATAAGCACTAGATCCTCAACTACTCACGAAGGACTATTTACCTGCTTTTTGAGCCAAATAGAACCTAAAAGAGCCAAACAAGCATTGGAAGATCCTGATTGGATTATTGCAATGCAAGAAGAGATAAATCAGTTCGATAGATTACAGGTCTGGAGACTAATCCCGAAACCCCTTGGCAAAACCATTATTGGTACCAAATGGGTTTTCAAGAATAAGAAGGATGAAAATGGGATAGTAATAAGAAACAAAGCTCGACTCGTAGCTAAGGGGTATAATCAACAAGAAGGAATTGATTACGATGAAACCTTCGCCCCCGTAGCTCGACTCGAAGCCATTAGGTTATTCCTTGCTTATGCTGCCCATAAAAACTTCACCGTATTCCAAATGGATGTCAAGACTGCGTTTCTTAACGGAGTCTTGAAAGAAGAAGTTTATGTGGAACAGCCCGAAGGATTCGTGAGCTCAACTCACCCTGACTATGTCTACAAGCTAGATAAAGCCTTATACGGACTCAAACAAGCCCCTCGAGCTTGGTATGATGTTCTTTCTGACTTTTTGGTCAAGTCAGGCTTCGAAAAAGGAAAAATTGACACAACCCTTTTCATCCAACGCACACGTAAAGATATTCTCTTAGTCCAAATCTATGTAGATGATATTATTTTCGGATCTACTAATTTAAAGCTGTGTGACCAATTTGGAGAACTTATGAAAACTAAGTTCGAAATGAGCATGATGGGTGAACTCAACTTTTTCTTGGGTTTACAAGTCAAGCAACTTTCGGACGCAATTTTCATAAGTCAAACCAAATATATCCATGACATCTTGAAAAAGTTTGACATGGAAAATTGTACTACAAAAAGTACCCCTATGTCCCCCTCATGCCAACTTGACTCGGATCCTCTTGGGAAACCAGTCAATCCAACCCTTTATAGAGGAATTATAGGTTCATTACTTTACTTGACAGCTAGTAGACCGGATATCATGTTCTCGACATGTCTATGTGCCCGATTCCAAGCTAATCCCAAAGAATCGCACCTCATAGCCGTGAAGAGAATCATGAAATATCTCAAAGGAACACCTAATCTCGGACTTTGGTATCCCAAAGGTTCCGGGTATAATCTCGTCGGATATTCTGATGCCGACTATGCAGGGTGCAAGATGGACAGAAAAAGCACCTCGGGTGGAGCACAATTTCTGGGAGACAAACTAATTAGTTGGTCATCTAAGAAACAAAACTGTGTCTCTACCTCAACTGCTGAAGCAGAATATGTAGCTGCAGCAAGCTGTTGCTCTCAAATCTTGTGGATGCGTACGCAACTACGAGATTATGGGTTCGATTTTAATCATATACCCATATATAGTGACTCAAAGAGCGCAATTGCTATCACATGTAACCCTGTCCATCACTCTCGCACTAAACACATAGATCTTCGTTATCACTTTATAAAAGATCATGTTGAAAAGGGCACTATCGATATGTATTTTGTAAGTACAGAACTTCAACTTGCAGATTTATTTACAAAGGCTCTGGATGAAAAACGATTCCATTTCCTAGTTTCTAAGTTGGGCATGTTGAATTTTCAACACTGACCTATAGTGCCTCATGACCTTTTATTTAGTAGACAAATTAATTCTACATGCAAATTTTAAAAGGGTAGTTTTTATTTCATTTTCATTAAGGGGGAGTTTATATTTCATTTTCATTAAGGGGGAGTTCATATTTCATATTTATTAAGGGGGAGCATATTTCATTTTCATTAAGGGGGAGTTCATATTTCATATTTATTAAGGGGGAGCATATTTCATTTTTATTAAGGGGGAGCTTATTTTTATTACGGGGGAGTATATATCATTTTATTGAGGGGGAGCTCTTTGACATAATATAAAATTTCGGAAGTCCAATTTTGGACTAACAGTGAAGAAATTCGGCCAATTTCAATTTCACTCGCCGAATTTCAAATTCGGGGTCACTTTTGGTCAATACTAATTTCGATCGCCGAATTTCATATAATTTTCACTTAATCAGAACGAATTTCGGCGAAACTCAATTTTAACATGCCGAATTTCATTCACCCGAACTTTTGCACAGTAACCCCTATTTATCTCACTACTCGCCCGAATTTCATTATTTACCCTAAATTTACAAGTTAACGCCCGAATTTCAGAAAATTTACTCTCGAATTTAAATTCGCGCAAACACAAAATCTTCAAATCAAATCTCTTCAACTTCGATTTTACTACAGAAGGTAATGGCGACCCCGAATCTGCAATTTATTTGCCAAAATTTCATCCAAATCCCGATGGAATCGACCTATTTTAATTTTTAGGTTTCGGGCGAAATTCGGGTAAAATTTAAATTTTCATCCGAATTTCTGCTTTTCAATCCAAAATTCGGCGAATTTCTACTGTTCACTCGAAATTCGGCGAATTTCTACTGTACCCCGACTCCTCACAGTCGAATTCCATCGCCCGAATTTGTCAATTTCGGCAAATTCAATTTTAAAGACAAGCACCCGAATTTGATGAATGATGATAACAAATTCGATTTAATTTTCACTTACCCGAACTTCATTACAATTCGGCGAACAAAAATTTCAAATCCTCATAACCCGAACTTCATCAAATTCGGCGAACAAAACTTTTCAAATCCAAATTCGGCCAAATCAAACTTCGAGTTTTAAACTTTTCAATGTACTCTTAGCCGAATTTGTGAACTTCGCCGCTTGTATTTCAAAAGTATAATCTTATTTACTTAAGCAAATTTCGGGCACTTTCATATAAAATTTTTCAAGTCCGAAATTTTTTCTAAGTAACATTTTTATCTACTCTGCCTAGTCTAACAATTTTCTGTGTTTTCTTCTTAGCAGATTACATAAACATGTTGAGACAAATTGACGAAGTCTTTCCTCAAAGTCAATGGGCCACTAAACTACCCAACAACCCGGCCATTGACTTTGACAACATCACGGTCCCCGCACCGATAATACTCGAAATCCTTCGTCACCATCCTCTACACACCGCCCTCACCATACGGAATCGGCCCCAGAAGTATACGCACAACAGCTATGGGCCAACCTACAACCATCAACTTCAAAAACCCCTCCAACCTCACTTACCTCACAAATAGACCAAACACCCATAATCTCATCCCATCCATACTACGCCGTATCTTAAACCTACCTCACAGCCTAATATATAACCCACCACCCACGGAGGAAGAATTGAAAACCGACTTCCTCCTAATGGGATATCGCCCAGACATCCATAAATCCCTACACCTACCCGATTTCTGCGCCAAGGACATTCCACAACCTTGGCGCACACTCTTTCTCATAATAAACAAATGCCTATCACCCAAGCACTCAGGCCCAGATCGCTGTAACCGCAACATTATGATCATCTTCCACGGTGTCATCTTTAATAAAAATTATGACATCGTGCAGTTGATCTGGGCCGATATCCTTGACCAACTCCGCCGAAGGGACTTATCCACCAAAAATAAAACCCGACAAGTCCTTCCCTACCTTCGGTGGTTTCCAGTGATAATAACCCACTTTCAAGACCTACACCCCGAGATAACCCGTCGACCGAGATCGGAGGGATACCAAATTCCCAAGCTAGCATCCCTCCATTCTTCCAAATCCAAATTTGATCTCGAGTCGATGCGGATCCCTGACCACCTCCTACAAATCGCTAATCCTTCCAACCCAATAGTAGCGAGGTACCTCCAATCCATCACCCTTGAAGACACTCCTATGGTTCGACAAAACCCAGTCGAACCTACCCCGGGAATTAGCCTATCCCAGCCTCAGTTAGGTCTAGGAAGCGCCGCTTCCCCTCCTCGTTCCTCACGAAAAACAAAACGAGGGGAAGACGTAAGACGCATACAGGAGCGTCGCACCAAACAAAAACATGATCGACCTCCTCAGTCCTCTAACCCACTACAAAGCCGGGCCGAACCCGTAGGAACAGGAGACGACACGATCGTCTCCCGAGTAGCAGTCGTGCCATCAGGCCCAAGCACGCAAATAACCCTTCCAACCCATTCGGTCGTCTCCCAACAGACGACCGTCTCAATAGCACCGGAGGAGCCACGACAACCATCATTGCCTTATTCGGAGGCAATAGATGTTGAATTAAGCAGTTCACTTCCTCCGACTGCGCCCTCCTTGATCACAGGTCTAGTGTCCGCACCAACTAAAATTTTTTCCATTTCTAGGACACATACACTATTTTCCGCACCTCTAAGTCTTCCAGACTTAGACAGAACGCTCTCTGACGTCACTCTGGGGTTAATCTCCGAGGGACTGAGCGGAAGCCCCGAAACGATCAACATCCCACCAGTCGTCTCGGGCCAACGGTCTGAGTTTGTCTTAGCACCGTTGCCACCGGTGTGCCTTGGTGGCCCCGGAAGACCCACTACAGTGGGCGGCACGTCAGAAATCTACTCTGACGTCGCGACAACGGCACGCCTCAGTGGCTCCGTTTTATTTCCCGATCCGTTTGTGACGGAGTCTCGGCTACGATCTTTTGGCGACGAACTAGTGGAAAAAGTCCGGGCCATGATCGAAACATCAAGACAAGACAAAGGCAAGACTCCAGTCACACACGAGACAGCTGCTGCTGTTCCTTCACTCACACAACCAGAAGAAGGACCGTGGGACGTGCCCATTGAAGAACTCTTCAACATTCTTTTGGCACGTATCCGGTCGGCGCCACACCTGACACCGAAGGAGAAAGAAATCCAGAGGCTGATTGACCCCACCAGCTGCCGAACACAAGCCGGGGGCCTATCTGGATCGCGGGACGACCCTGAAGACGAGGACCGTCCCGAGGGGGAGAACCGACAGCGTGGAGTCGAATCCCCTCACCAGCAGCAGCCAACAACCAAAACAGTCCAAGAATCCAACCCGCTGGATACCTCAAGCTCAAAAGGCAAAACAAAACAAGTCTCCAGCACCACAATAATATTCCCTACCATGGAGATCTCAACCACAACCGAACAAAATACACAAGAGATCTCCAATACACTTTCCCTTTCGACACCCACTCCAGTCACTATAAGCCTTAGCTCACCAAGAACCTTCTACCGACAAAGTCCACCTCAAGCCACATCTATTGACCTCCAAATCTCGGAAGAAATCAGCCAACTCTACAATCCACATGATGTGGTAGAGAAATATATATTTGAAGAAGGATGGCTGAAGCAACCGATGGACCTCCAGCTCGAAGCCAGATTTCGAGAAAACGCCAGACTATTCCTCGAAAAGGCGTCGATAAGCCTGGTGAAAGTCCATGAAGATGAGGAGCTGGAAGATCTGCAAAGTGACCTCCCCGATCTACCGGAACTACTCAAACATCAAGTCCAAAATGAGGATGCTCCACTTCTCATGTCAAAGATCGGGGCAACGGTCGATCTTCCGTGGCAAAACGTCAGAATCTTAGTTCCATACCAAGAAGAGATAAGGAAAAGAATCTGGCGTAAAGAGGATCAGCTCGTTAAATTGAACGAGCTGGAGCTACGTGGGATGACGCACCTGTCAGAGCGCAGAGCCAATCTCTACCTTCTTTCCCTAAGACGTCTCATATGTTCTTAGGGAAAGGAAATGATCTGGCTGCTCTCAGGCGAGAGGAAAAGCAGAGGCCCCGAACACAAGCCGTAGAAAGAGTTGGAATAGATCGGCTCGGGACCTTCCTACTAAGCGTCTACCACGTAGTGAGGGAAGACGGTACAAGAGAGACCTTGACAGAGGCTGACTTCCCGTACATCAGAGCTGAAGACATCTCACAGATGATTGGAAGCTACCGATACGTGGGAACGCTGCAGGACCAGGACGTCAAATTAGGATACATGACGATCAAAAGGTTCATGCTCCGACAAATCAAGTACGGAGCGACGCACGACCTGCAGCTAGCACTGGAGTCAAATGTCAGAAAGGTCAACCTCACCAAACCATCATTCGAGCTCCCTGAACAAGTTGAATATGGTGAAGGCCACGTGTTCGAAAGTGAAGATCCAGCGGTGGTCTACATCAACTACAAGGGAGAAAAGCGAATATTGAAGACATCGGAGATACCAAAATTCTCCGACGGAACGCTCCTCATCATACGAGAGAAGTTGAGGAGCATACTGGATAAGATGGAAGGTGAAGGACCGGACACAAAAGCCAAGATACTGAATATGCTGAACAACATACAAGAAAGGCTTTCGTTCCGGAGGGAAATAAGGACGTACGAGCACAAGCTTGGACTACGGAAATCCGTGTACGCCCAGCAACGACCCAAAGGCTCAAAGAAACAGACAAAGACGAAGAAAGGACACTAAGGGGGAGAATGTTAGGAATTAATTGTAGTGTCCTTAGTTAGTATTTGAGTTTTGGGTCAATATTAGTTAATTTATTGTATTTGGGGTCAAATAGTAAATATTTTATTGTTTGAGTCCCAAGCCTTAATATACCAACTCATGTGGTATATAAGGCATCCCATTAACCCTAATTAGGGTAGGTCAAGCATAATTCTTAAAAGTAAGTTCTTAATTTCGGCACACACACACAAACACACACTGAAGGTGTTTTAAGAACTTTATCATTTTTAAGCCTTTGATCCTCTCTTGAGTGCGTAATCGGACTAACACAATCTCAACCCGACGGCTTTTTCCCCGAATGTTATACCACAAGTTCGGGTAGAAAGGAATCTCACATCTGTCTGCCGTCCCTGAGCCAAATAATATCCGGTGGTTTACACCTCGGGTGGCTCAATCCCGAGTAGATGGGTGTCGCAAACCCCCTCTCCCACCAAGTGCATAATCGAGTCTGAACCTGACTGCCAAAATCGGCAACTCTACCCTTCTCACATTGATAATATCATCGATCACATCATCTCTCACCCTATCGTGAATATGCACATGGCATGATTATGTAAAACATCAAATCACATATAGCACATATTATTTCCTTCAAATAACATTCCCAAAATACTCTCGTATCTTAAAATAAGGGTTGACCCGAAAGTTCTAGTCAAAGTATGAATATACTTTGATTTAAAGATAAAATGAACTTAAAATAATTTTATTCAAAGATGTGGGCTATTACCCGAATTTAACCTTTTAAATTCGGCGAAATTTAAATATTTCGCTTAGATATCGAAATTCTGCCCGAATTTGAAATATTAAATTCGGCGAAATATAATGCCCGAATTTAACCTTTTAAATTCGGCGAAATTTAAATATTTCGCTTAGATATCGAAATTCTGCCCGAATTTGAAATATTAAATTCGGCGAAATAAAATGCCCGAATTTAACCTTTTAAATTCGGCGAAAATTTTAAATATTTCGCTTAGATATCGAAATTCTGCCCGAATTTGAAATATTAAATTCGGCGAAATATTATGCCCGAATTTAACCTTTTAAATTCGGCGAAATTTAAATATTTCGCTTAGATATCGAAATTCTGCCCGAATTTGAAATATTAAATTCGGCGAAATAAAATGCCCGAATTTAACCTTTTAAATTCGGCGAAATTTAAATCAAACATGTAATAACTTTACAGAACTCATATTAAGTTCGAACTTCACATAATTCATCAAAAACGTCAAATAACATATCAAAATACCCGAAATTCATAAATTCGGATGACCTTTCATCCAAATTCGTTTAACTATAAAAATCAACATAAGAAATGTTTGTAGGGGTTAAAAAAAACACCTACCTCACTTCCAAGTTAGCCGAAATTGCTTAGTTCTTCTCTGCTTTTCTTCGTTTGTTTTCTTCTCTTTCTCTTTCTCTTTTTCTTTTCCTTCTTACTAAGTAACGATTCTTATTATCCAAGCTTAATTTTTGTTGGTTGCTTAAAGTGGTGAAATCCTTGACCCAAAGCAGGTGGGTAACTCAAACGTATTTACCTTTTGTCTTAAGCAACCTTCATGTTTATCTTATATCATTTGGACTAAAAATTATTTATTTGGGCCTTAACAACAAATTTGATTTATTTGAGTTCTCGGCCCAACTATTATTTTCCAGCTAAATTCTGAAAAATCCGTTTTGTCCGAAATTTAACTTCATTAATTTCGAACATTACAAAAATAATCCCGTATTTATTTTACGGGTATTACAACAGTCTTGGGTTCGAACTCCATAACTGTGAAACATTCTAGAGGAACACAGTCTCGACCCAAAATCAAAGAAGATCTCATCTCTCAAAGCCCTGAAAAGAAATTACGAAAGAAAGGAAAAACAAAAAGATCAGAGCACAATTTCACAAAAAGAAAAAAAGGTCCCTGTAAGAGAAGAATTTTTAAGCTCACTAACCCAAAATTCCTACCCCTTTAGTCAGAGCCTAAAAATACTCCCTTAAAAGTCCCTTCGATTCAAAATGACGAACTCTCACTTGGTAAGTTGATTAAAATTACTACGATAAAAAATTAGTTGATATAATTTTGTAAGTGATGATAAGAGTGATATATCTACTAAAAATCTCCTTGATAAAAATAAATTGAGTGATATGAGCGAAACTTGCGAGAGTTGTCGAAGTATTTCATACTATGCTCTTAGAATACAAGTTTAATTACATGATTTTATGGCAAATTAATGTTCTTTGGAAATTTTTGTGTGATAATGTTCAAAATAAATAAATCTGACCCCGAAACAAAAATATTTTTCAATTCGCACATTTTAAATGCATTAATACATGCATTGGTTCAAACTTGATAAAATGGGATTAACTATTTTGAAAAACGCAATATTTTTAATGAAACTATGCTGAATTGCTTAAAATGCATTACCTGTACTTAAATCGGAAATTTTCATATATACTGAAAATATGCGTAGGTACTGAAAAGTTTACTCATGCAATTGTTGAGGGGGAGTTTTATGTTAGGTCCTGATTCATCAATCAACGAACAATCTAAGCACGAATTCTCGGTATTCGAGTAAGAAATCTTACGATATACGATCGGTCGAATATCCGCGTTGAAGTTCTTGAGAGGTTGTTAGATGTTTCCTTGTTTCTCGAGCATTTTTTCTCGTTTAAAATATGAATTCGAAACTTTTATTTACTCGATAATGAAATGTTATTTACATTGATAGTGTACATTATATTTATACTTATATTTAAGGTATAATTACTCCTAAGTCCTACACTATCAATATTTCTAATTACGCCTTTAATTACAAGGATAATGAAACAATAAAGCACAATTCAAATATACTCTTCAATCTCCCCCTTTGTGCTTATTGTCATTTCAGCCCCTTTTATCATTGTCGGGCATAAAAAGACTTCCTCAATCCCAATGCTGTCTCGTAGCGTCGAACAGCATTCCTCAACTCCAGTCTTTCATTTATGGCTTCTAAAAGCTCGTTCATAAGTGGAGCCTCTTCTTCACAAAGATCTTCGAAGATTGTTTCTTCGGTGATCTGTCCCAATCTCTTTAGAATGTTCTTCTTCACCAACTTAAGCGTCCCGTCGCAGAATTTATGAACTTCTGACTTTATCATAGGCCTTGTCTTTCCAATGACTAGATTAAGATAGGTTATGGCAAGGCCAGGGGTCTTGAAAATATAATTCTCGGGAAAGTTGTTAAGTGGGAAGCCCTTCATAAGCGGAGATTCCATGTTGACCTTCTTCGTGTTGTTCTCTATTGCAATTTGAAGGTCGTGTGCGGTGTGGTATTTGATCTGCCGCACCATGAATCTTTTCAGCCCCTCGAGTCCTTCAGTCTTGATGTATCCCGGATGTGTCTTGTACTTTCTCTTGTACATTTGATATATTTGGTAGACTTCATCCGGTGGAAGGAATGGGAGATAACTTTCGTCTATCTCTTCTCGAGTGCGGTTTGCTGTGGTTGGTGGGTGTGAGGATGATCCTCCAGCTTCTTGAGTCTTTGTCTGACTCAATCCACGGCTACTCCTTATTGTTCGTTGCCGTTTCTCCCCCTCATGACGATCCGGATCATCGGGATCGTCATGTCTACGTTTGGGGCGGAAGCTTTCTTCACGGCACGTTGTTTGTGATGGCAGCTCTGGTTCATCTATTAATCTTCTCTAGAGAGTTTCTTCTGTGGGAGTTTTTGTCTCTAGTGCGAGAAGACGCGAAATGAGGATATCGTGAAGCTGAGTGATCGGAATGGTGTATGGGTTGATGAGTGAGGGTGAGGGAGTTGGGGTCGTGAGGATTGGTTGTAGTGGGGTGTGTGGAGTGGTGGTAGGAAGTGGTGAGGAGACGGGTGTGGTTTGTGTGTCGGTGGGAGCAGCTTCTGAGACTGGTGTTTTCCCAGTGTCTCTTCGGGAAGTCTCGAGAGCATGGAGCATTCGGTGTCCCGGTGGGAGTGCTCCGTCACGAACATCGGTGGAGTGGGGCCAGGGAGGCGCTCCACTGTCACAACATCGGAGTAGATTTCCGATGTGCCGCCTATCGTAGGTCTTGAGGGTCCGGTACGTCCAAGGACATACGTTGACAACCCTGAAGTCACCACTTCAGAGGGTTGGCCTATTGTTGGCTCCGAAGATATCGGGGGTCCAATAGGGCATCCACCCAATCCTTGAGATGATACGATGGTATCACCTCTATGGGTGTTGAGACAAATTCAATTTGAATCTGTTCAGTGGGCTGATCACCCGGTAATGGAAGTGTGGGCTCCGAAGCTTGTATGGGTGAAGACACTGTAGACGGGGCTGAGATTTGTTGTCGGCGAGGGCCCTTTCGTTGAAGTTTGTGTGTTTCATTGGAGTCGGTTGCCTCAGCAGAGATATCATCAGAGACACCTTCGGGTTCAATCTCCTGAGGTGTGGCTTTGAGCTCGGATGATGTCACTTTCCTTTGAGAAGGTGCCGGCGCTGGATCCATGGCACGTACCATCGCCTCCGTGATGGAGTTGTTTTGGCAGTAAGGCCTCGTCAGTTGGATCAGCTAAACGGAGCATCTCCAATGGGATTAACATGGATTGGAGTGCTAGATCGGCGGCCTTCGGGTTGTGGAAGAATCGAAGGCGTGGCGGGATGTAGTCCGCGATCGCTGGAAGTTTCGGGATCTCTGAGTGGACTTCCATGAAATGCGCGATCATTACCGGAAACCACCGTACATAAGGAAGGGATCGGGACTTCGACTTCGTCTCCCTCGGACGCAATTGGTCGGCGAGATCGTTCCAGATCAGCTGAGCCACGTCATATTTCTTGGAGAAGACCACTCCGTGAAAAATACGCAGAATGTTGCCATTTGCTTTATCGAATCCGGAGTGTTTTGGAGAGAGGCATTTGTTGATGATGCCGAACAGAGTCTTCCATGGATGAGGGATTTCGCTATTTTGAAAGTTGGCCAGTTTATTTTGCGGCGGTTTATATCCCATCCTGAGCATGTCTTCTACGATCTCCGCGTCCGTAGGTAATTGGTCGTATTCGTCATAGTGCGGGAGATCGAGCACCATGGCTATTAAGTTTTTCGTCAGGGCGATGTGTCTTGTATTGAGCTTAGTCATATATTCCACGCTATCGCCGTTGACGAAGCTTTGCATGCATCCCCAGAACTGCTGGAGATAGACCATCGGTACGGTGGCCGTCATTGTTAGAGCTGGCCATAAGAGGTGTCCTTTGAGTATGGATAGGATGACGTCATCCGGACACCGAAATGTTGTTAAATCCAGTTGGAAGTTGTTGTCTTGGACTATCATATAACTTCCAGAAGCATAAATATGAGGGTAGTTGGGAGTTGTCATATCTGCAAAAATAATATGAGATTAGTTGATCAAGTTTTATGAATGAATAAATTTGATTAATACGAATGTAGAGGATAATTGTACATTGAAAAACTTATCATGAAAAACTTTGAAAAATTTGTAGAATTAACTAAGTCTTATAAGCGTGTTTTTATTCGAAATAACAGTTTATTCGATTTTAAAATATTTTTGATCGAAAATTTGTCTAAGTCTTGAAAAATTTTCTAAGTCTTTCGCAGCATGTTTTTATTCGAGTAAAAATTTATTCAATTGACAAGTTTTGCGATCGAATAAAATTGTGTCAAATAATTTGTGTTTTTGGTGATGACTTTTACTATCGAATAAAAAGTTAATGAAAATAATAGTTTTTCGCTGATTACGTTTTCGATCGAGAAAAGAGAAAGGTCGAATAACTTAAGTTTTTTTCACCGCTTAGTTTTGCGATCAAATAAAATCGAGAAAATATGTTTTTCGCCACGTAGTTTTGCGATCGAATAAAATATATTCGAAAAACAAAAGTTTTTCGACGCTGAGTTTTGCGATCGAATAAAATTTTAACGAAAACTAAAGTTCTTCGATGACACTGTTTGCGACTCAAACTTTTTCGATCGAAAATTTTCAAATCAAACAGTAAATATGTAAAACATAATTTTCGATTTCTGGTTAAATCATGGGTGTATCTGGGTTCGAAACGGACAGAAAACAGTGGCGAATCCGAATATCATGATTTTAACCCAAGAGATTGAGTGTAAACACTTTGATTTGAAGGTCGAAAAATCAGTTTTCGTTGGAAAAATAAACATGAAGTTTCTATAGAAATTTTTTTCGTGAAAATGCTAGATAATTGGATGTTTTTGAACAGAAAATGAATCGAAACATGTTTCTACCTTCGAAATCTGCACGTTTAAGCTAAATATTCTGAGAAATGATGAATTTGGATGGAATGCCGAAGTCGGTTCGCAGATGGTTTTAGAAGATGAAAGGTTTTTTGATTGGAAATTTGTAACATGTGAATGAGTTTTTCGAGTGATAAAGTGATATTAATACTTTGCGATGGGGTAAAGTAAAAATTCTCTTTGGGCCGAAAGAAAAAAGAATATTCTTGGGCTTTAGATAAAAATAGGTCGAAAAGGAAAAAAATAAAATTTATGAATTAACCCAAAAACAATTTGTATAATACTCTCTGTATTTCAGCAAAGAAGGAAATTGTCTCCTGATGTTGATGAAATTCAACATTTGACTCACCGGATGAGCTCTAAATTTTCTGCGAGACTTAATAAATTGTTATTCAAGTTTCTACGAATGTAGGAGATAATGATTCTCAAATAAAAACACCCCACCCTCAACAATTGCATGAATAAACTTTTCAGTACCTACACATATTTTCGGTACAAATGAAAATTTCCGATTTAAGCATAATTAATGCATTCTAAGCAATTCAGCATAGTTAATTAAAATGTTGCGTTTTTCAAGAATAATTTTGCATTTTCTCAAGTCTGAGCCATTGCATGTAATAATGCATTTAAAATGTGCGAAGAAAATAGAACATTAAAAAATAAAATAAAATAAAATAAAATATAATATAATAAAAATAATAATTTTTGTTTCAGGGTAAGATTTATTTATTTTAAATTTTTATCAGAAAAAAATTTCCATGATATATGTAACAATAATTTGCCATAAATTCGAATAACTAAATTAGTATTAGTATGAATCACTTTGACAACCTTCGCAAGTTTCGCTCATATCACTCAATTTATTTTTATCAAGGAGATTTTTAGTAGATATATCACTCTTATCATCACAAAAAAATTATATCAATTAATTTGTTAACGTAGTATTTTTAATCAACTTGCCACGTGAGAGTTCGTCTTGAATCAAAGGGACTTTTAAGGGATTATTTTTAGGCTCTGACTAAGGGGTAGGATATTTGGGTTAGTGAGCTTAAAAATTCTTCTCTTCCGGGGGCTCTTTTGTGAGATTCTATTCTGAGCCTTTTGCTTTTCCTTTCTGTAGTAATCTCTTTTCACTGATTTGAGAGATAAGATCTTCTTTGATTTTGGGTCGAGACTGTGTTACTTTTGAAAGTTTCATAGTTATGGAGTTCAAACCCAAGACTGTGCTTCTCTTTTCGTTTTCTCTACATAAGATCTAGATTATCATTAGAGAAGTTCACTTCGAGGTGCTTCCTTCTAGGAGTATACGAGATTATCTAGGAGAAGTTCACAGTGAGATCAGTGTTTCTCTTCTATAATGATTGAGAAATGCGGAATGTGCATCACTTTAGCACTCCCCCTCTTTTTCTTGATTGAGTAACCCCGAATCGTTTGAATAATGTTGAAGGCTTAACCGGGTGTGTTTGATAAAGAAAAAGAATATCGAAGAAGGCTCAAAGGAGATATCTAGAGGAAAAATAAAGGATTTATAATTTAGGTCAAGTGAGGTATTTCCGAATATGCCCTTATCATTTTCATGACAAACTAAACACAAAAACAAGATTGAGGCTACGAAGTACAAATCAAAAGATAGTCATTTGAAGTGTGAAACTCAAAAAAATTATTGAGGTTCAAATTCTTCACATGTATGATGTGGCTTTGTGTCTAGTGAATTATACAAAGTTCTTTTGAATAAAAGAATGTTATATTGAATTTCAGGCAAAGAACTTAACTATATATTTCGAAGAAATATTTTTGTGAGTGATTTCAAAAATGGTCAAAATCATCGTCATCCCCCATTTTTTATTGATAATATTTATATATACGTATTATTATATAGATTTATTTGATAAAAAATAAAATATATTTATATATATATAAAATATATATATACTTTTTTATTTTAATTAAAAAAAACTTTAAAAGATAGAGTCACGCATAATAATCAAGAAATATTAAGAAGCACATAGAATGTTAGATAGAAGCATAGTAGAGCATGTAAAACACATTTCAAATAAGATTGAGATTCAACATGCCTAATTTAGCAATAAGGAATTGGAATCGTTTTTCATCCAATGCCTTAGTGAATAAGTCGGCAAGTTGAAGCTCCGTTTTAACAAAATACATATCTATCGTGCCTTTTATAAAATGATATCGTATGTCTATGTGTTTCGTGCGTGAATGATGACAGGATTGCAAGTAATGGCTATACCACTTTGAGAATCACTATAAATGGCAATGTTATTGAAATCAAACCCGCAATCGCGTAGTTGTGTCCGCATCCATAGAATTTGCGAGCAACAGCTGCCAGCCGCGACATATTCCGCCTCGGCCGTCGATGTTGATACACAATTTTGTTTCTTTGAAGACCAGCAGACTAACTTTTCGCCTAAAAATTGTGCTCCGCCAGACGTGCTTTTTCTGTCCATTCGACAACCTGCATAGTCAGCATCAGTGTAGCCAATTAGTCGAAAGTAAGTATTTTTAGGATACCAAAACCCTAAGGTTGGAGTTCCTTTGAGATATCGTAGAATCCTCTTGACAGCATTCATGTGGGATTCCTTTGGGTCGGCTTGAAAGCGGGCGCATAGGCAAGTTGCAAACATAATGTCAGGTCGACTTGATGTCCAGTAGAGAAGAGATCCGATAATGCTTCGATAGGTGGTGATGTTGACAGCCTTTCCAGACGGATCAGCATCCATTTTGCAATTAGTAGAAATAGGAGTGTTCATCGGTGTGCTCTTGTCTTTATTAAATCTCTTCAGAATATGTCGGATATATTTGGTCTGACTGATGAAGATTCCATCATCGAGTTGCTTGACTTGTAAACCAAGAATGAATTGGAGTTATCCCATTAAGCTCATCTCTAATTTTGTCTTCATGAGATTACCAAATTTCGGACAGAGATGTTCATTCGTCGATCCGAAGATGATGTCGTCAACGTAAACTTGAACGATCATCAAGTCTTTGCCTTGCCTTTTGATGAAAAGGGTAGTATCGATTGTTCCTCTGATGAAGTTGGATTTGACCAAAAATTCGCTCAGAACATCATACCAAGCATGAGGGGCTTGTTTTTGTACATAGAGAGCTTTGTCCAATCGATAGACATGATCAGGAAGGTTCTCGTGTATGAATCCTTCGGGTTGAGCGACGTAGACTTCTTCTTTTAATACGCCGTTGAGAAAGGCAGTTTTGACGTCCATTTGATCGACTTTGAAGTATCAGTGAGCCGCGTATGCATGGAATAAACGAATAGCTTCAATGCGTGCAACCGGCGCATACGTCTCGTCGTAATCAATTCCTTCTTGTTGATTGTATTCCTGATTACGTCACCGTTCTCATTTTTCTTGTTCTTGAAAATCCATTTTGTTCCAATTATGGGTTTTCCTTGTGGTCGAGGAACCAATGTCCAAACTTGTAGACGCTCGAACTGGTTGAGTTTATCTTGCATCGCAATTACCAAATCCGGGTCTTTAAGAGCTTCGGCTACTTTATTTGGTTCATTGTGGCTTAGAAAGCATGTGAATAAACGGCTTTGTGTAGACGTCCTAGTACGTACACCACTTGAAGGATCACCGATAATCTGATCAGTAGGGTGAGCTCGAGTCCATTTGCGTTCATGAGGAATAACTGAAGTAGAGTCGTCATTGGATTGGAGATCGAGATATCCCGAATGAATTGGTTGATCATTCAAAGTTGGAAAATTCAAATCAGATGTTGAGTTAATAGGGATTTCCTCATTTGTATTTGTAGGAACTGCAGTACTAGATGAAGATTTTGAATAATTTGATTCTCCAACAGTTGTCGGATTTTGAAGAAGAGGAGCCTCACTATTAATTTCTTCCACTGAGGGAGATGGGGCACTTCTTGGAGTTAAGTGAGACGAAGCAGGCATTTGAGACTTGTTGCGATAAAAGTGTTCGAATAGAGAATCTAAATCTTCGTGGTCAGCGGGAATTGCTTCATATGATGTTCAGAAGCAGGCATTTGAGACCTTGTGCAAACACGCCAGTAAGCTCGGGTTCTGAACTATTTTGTTCAGAAGCCAATTCCGTCTGTTAGGTCCTTATTCATCAATCAACGAACAATCTAAGCACGAATTCTAGTTATTCAAGTAAGAAATCTTAGGATACACGACCGGTCGAATATCCACGTTGAAGTTCTGGAGAGGTTGTTAGATATTTCCTTGTTTCTCGAGCATTTCCTTTCGTTTAAAATATAAATTCTAAACTTTTATTTACTCGATAATGAATTGTTATTTACATTGATAGTGTACATCATATTTATACCTATATTTAAGGTACAATTATTCTTAAGTCCTACACTATCAATATTTCTAATTACGCCCCTAATTACAAGGATAATGAAATAATAAAGCACAATTCTAATATGCTCTTCACCATCATTTCTTGAAAAGTGACATTGTAACTTTCAAGAATTGTACGAGAAGACTTGAGGTAGACGCGATATGATTTTGAGGTAGAGGAATATCCGACAAAAATGGCTTCAAAAGCTTTGGGGTCGAACTTGCTTCGATGCTCCCGATCGTTGGCCACAAAACACTTGCAACCAAATACTTTGAAGAATGAGATATTCGGAATTCGTGTATTAATTGGTTCGGAGATTCTGAGTTGTATTCACAAAGCTTATTATCAAGTCTCCAGCCTCATCTTTAGTTCGGAGATATCTTGTCCATGTGTAGCGAGAATAATCGTCGACAATTACTAACACATATTTATGACCGTTGATGCTTTGTGCACGCATTGGACCGCAAAGGTCCATGTTAAGTAATTCCAAGGGTCGAGATGTAGAAGCAACTTGCTTGAGTTTGTATGATGCTCGCTTCATTTTTCCCATTTGACAAGCCGAACATTGATGCTCTTGACGAGGAGAGATTGTTGGTAGACTGTTGATCAACTTTTTAACAAAGAGTTTGTGAAGAGCTTTGTGATTTAGATGAGACGAGCGTTGATGCCATAAGCTGTTCCTCTTGATTGAAGTCTGTGAGATGAGGCAAACAACTGTCGAAGGTCGAACTGTTGTCAGATTGATAGTGTAGAGATTTGATCTTCATGATCCTGTTAGAAGTTCTTAATTCTGACTATTTAAAATTCTGCACTGATCAGCTAGAAATACCACTTGAAATCCTTTGTCGCATAATTATCCTATGCTGAATAGAGTGTGTTGGAGACCTTGGACGTAAAAGACATCTTTAATCGTCAGATTTGGCAGTAGAATGTCTCCAAATCCGAGTATGGGAGCTAAGTCATTGTTGCCAAATCGGACTTTGCCATTGTAACGGTCTTGGTAGTTGCTCAAAAGTTCCTGCTTTCCCGTCAAGTGTGTGGAGCAACCAGAATCTAAATACCACATATGATGGATCTGCATAGAAAGAGGTTAGAGAGATTTAGGTACCCACTTTTGAATGAGCCTCTCGGATTAGCAGATTTGATAAGTAAGGTTTGGTCATTTTTGGTTCCTAATTATTGGAATGCTTAGGTACCCAAACCAACTTAGAAGTAGTTGATTTAAGTGGCACTTCTTTAGGCAACTTGGCCTTATTGGCTTGTGTTGGCCTAGGTGGTGTTTAGGAACCCAGTGAGGTTGAAACTTGCATGGGAGGTTAATTTCAGCACCAGAAAATGTCTGATTTGTCTTATTGGTTGAGAAAATCTTTTCTCTAGCTAGTCTCCTAAGGTGTTTAGCTGAATGTACGTGGACTGGGTACCTTAGGTGAGGAAAAGAATATATGGAGCTATAAGCTTTCTTAATAGCCGGATATTGTTTCCTATGAGACTTAAAACTTGCATTTGTCTTAGAATGATGATCATTGTTTTTAGAAGTAGAGCCAATGTCAAAGTTTGTGCTTTAAAAAATAATAGGCTTTAACGCATAAGTTGAAGTAACAATACTAGAAATGGCTGTCTTCGTACGAGTGTCCTTAGTTTTTTACAAAGAAAAATTAGATAACAAATCATTTTTCTTCTGAAATTTTACTCTATGCACTCTTTCCTTAGCATGCTTCACCTCTTTTCTTACTCTACATGTGGATGGAGTAGAAAAGGAGTTAGTAAAAATCTTTTTCCTTTTTGAAGCATTTAAGGATTCGTTTTCTCTCTTTACAATTTTTAGAGAAGATTTATCTTCTTTTGAAATATTTTGAAAAATAATGGGAGATTTATTTTATTTTTTGGTTTACTCTTGTCCTTCATTAAAGATTTTTCTTTCAAAATAAGATCAGGACAAGTTTTTAAAGTAGAGGAAGTTTTGAGATTGGAAATCTCCAGTAAAAGTTCGTTCTTTTCAGCTTTGAAATTCTTTCTTTCTGTTTCCAAGGAAGCGTTTAAATCAGCTATTTTTCTAATAATAGCCGGAATATAACAGAAATTAGAATTTTGAAAATGATCACAATTATCTTCATTGTCGTTAGCGAAATCTTCTAGGGGATATAATTAATTATAATCACTAGACAAATTGAGATCTCTTGTCTTGTAACTATTATTCAAGTCGGTATAGTCAAAAGGACTGTTAGTCCTATCAGAGGCTTGTCAGAAATTTCTTTGAAATTATTTTTAGAAATTTCTAAGTCTCTCTGCCAATCGATAAGAACCGTATTAAGTTCAGTAATTTTTGTCTCAGAGGTAGCTATGGTTAATTCAAGACTAGAGATTTTTGAAGTAGTAGTTGGCGTCCTTTTTATTGGGTAATTTGCATTCCCTGGAGAAGTGTCCGATCTTTCCACAATTATAAAATTTTTGTGGTTCTTTGACACTTTTTGATTATGAGGACTCGGCCGGTCTTTCCCTTTGCTTGGAGTTAGATGTCCGAAGTCTAT
This sequence comes from Linderniella brevidens, assembly GCA_004919715.1. Taxonomy (NCBI): domain Eukaryota; kingdom Viridiplantae; phylum Streptophyta; class Magnoliopsida; order Lamiales; family Linderniaceae; genus Linderniella; species Linderniella brevidens. The sequence goes on from SWDC01000148.1 coordinate 9,052,387, forward strand.
TGGCCGAAGACGAGGATTTCTTTTTGTAAAACTTTTTGCTCATCATTTTAGAAATGAGAGCTAACTGTTTCTTGAACTCCTTCATATCGGGTTCTAAGTCCAAGTTAGATTCTCCTTCATCTTCTGAAGAACTTGGCAGCTTGATACTTTTATCCTTTCGAGATCGACTTGGCTTTCTTTCAGAGACAAGTGCTATAGAATCGTCGATCTTCCTGTCCTTTAGTTCTTTTTGGATGTCGCTTATATCTTCTTCATGTCTGGCGAGATTATCAAAGACGGCGTGTATATCCATTTCGTCCAAATCCTTATTTTGTCGGATTTGAATGGAGATTTTCTTCCACTCCGGTTGAAGAGAAGAAAGAAATCTGATGTTGACCTCCATGTTGGTCTTGAATATATCTATCTTCCTAATTTCATTAAGAAGAGTTAGATATCTTTGATAGAGTTCATAAATCGATTCCTCTGTCTTGGCTTTGCAAGAGTCGTAAGCTGTTAGAATATTTGCTTTCTTTGCTTTGACTCCAACTTCGGTTCGTTGCATCATCTTGTGGAGCTCGTCCCACATGGCCTTTGGGCTCGATAGACTATCTATTTGCATATAGATGTCATTCGGTATTCCTTGCATTAGGAAAGTCTTGGCTCCCAAGTCTGCTTTGCCTCTTAGACGCTCCCCCTCGGTGTATTCACCAGGAACTTTAAGTCTTCTAGTAGCAGGAATAGGAGGATTATTTGTGGCATCTCCTTCTTGGATGAGCCAGAATTGAGCTGGACCTTCTTGAAGTGACGCGATCAAATTTATGGCTTGATCTTTCGTTTCCAAGAAGTTCATGAACCGGCTTCTCCATACCGTGTATTCGCCTCTTCGAAGAATTGGAGGGCGGACGTCATTTCCGAGAGAGTAAGCATCCATTTTTGTTGATTGGTAGGATCTTCGTGAAAGTTTGGAATCGTAATGAAAAATGGGATTACAAGTGACAAACTTAGTTAGAAATATTTGATTCGTACTTTAAACAATTTCCTTTTTGAACCTATGATCCGGTCGTGAAAGATTAATTGTTATGGTTTCGAAAATATTTGGTAAGTAAAAATTGATACTTCAAGATTTATTAAAGAAATTTGAATTATTGATCGAAAATATTGAGTATCAAAATAGATAGTTCGGAAACAAATATTTTTCGTAAGTTTTGAAGTTCACAATTTTTGATTTCTTTTAAATATAGTGGTCGAAATGTTTTTCGAGCAGTAGAGTTTTTCGATTTAAAAATGTTAAATTTTTTAATCGAAATTTTTTTTTCGAACGTTTAATGATTTAGTTATATGTTTATCGAAAAATATTTTTCAAAAAAAATGTTGAAAAGATGATCTTATCGAAAAATATTTTGTCGAAAAACTATGTTGATCACAAAAATTCTTATCGAATAACTTGTGGTCAAAAAATTACTAGTGATCGAAAAACTTTGTTTTAGTTTGACTCAAATTGTGGACTGTGAAATTTTTCGATGGAATATTTTTCGATCGAAAATATGTTTTAGCTAATTTTGGATCGAAAAAATTTATTTGCTCGAAAAAGATATTTATTTATGAACCGAAAAACTAATTATTGAAATAATGTTTTGCGAGTCTTATATTTGAGTAAGACACTCGAAAATAGTGTTTGTCGTCGAAAAATTTCTCGGCTGCAAGCTTGGCCGAAATATAATTTTAAATCCAAGTTTTTTCGATCGAAGAACTGATCGAAGAATAGCTAAGTTCAATGTAATAGTGAAAATTCCATTTTCAACCGAGATGTTCAATTTAGGTGCTGAAATTCTGGATAATCACTCGTTTAACAGTTTTAAATATGAACAAACACAGAATCAACCCTAACATATATCGAGATTTAAGAAAATCAGATCGGACTCAAAACATGATCGCAAACACAAAAATCGATCTAAATCGAAAATCTGAATTAATATGGCATTCTAAGCGATTGAAATCAGTACGTAAATCAATCCTAACATATAATCTATCACTTAATCAAGAGAATCAACAACAAAATTCGCACATTAAGCATATTGATCAAAATATAAGTTACGTAAGTTTTTCGATCGAGAAATCTGGAACATTATTTGGATCTGGAAATTGCGAATTCTATCCAAAATCAATCACGATTTGCTCTGATACCAATTGTTAGGTCCTGATTCATCAATCAACAAGCAATCTAAGAAAGAATTCTATGTATTCGAGTAAGAAATCTTACGGTTTACATTTGGTCGAATAACCACGTTGAAGATCTTGAGAGAGGTTGTTAGCTTTTCTAGTTTCTCGGTCGTATTCTCTCTCAATTTAAAATACGAATTCGATGCTTGTAATTTTCTGAATAATAAAACTTGTTATTAATGTTGATAGTGTACATCATATTTATACCTATATTCAAGGTATAATTGCTATTAGGTCCTACACTATTAAAACTACTAATTACGCCCCTAATTACAAGGATAATGAAATAACAAAGCACAATTCTAATATTCTCTTCACATAACATTGTGGTCTAAGAGGACTTGCCACAATTTGAATGCAATTTTTGTATTTATATCGGTATTTTAGCCCCGAATCTAAGTATTTTTTGTCCCGATTTAGGTATTTTACACTAATTCAAGTATTCGAGTTAGTTAAAAGGGGAGATTGTGGAAAAGCTTCTTTTTTGTGTTGGTGGTGATTAATATACATACCATGCAAGATATTTTATGAATAAATACCATTTTGGTATTAGAGGACTCGCCACAATTTCAACGTATTTTTTGCATTTATATCGGTTGTTTAGTCCCAAATTTAATTATTTTCTGTCCCAATTTTTGGTATTCTACCTTTGAATTCAAGTATTCGAGTTAGTTAAAAGGGGAGCTTGTTGAAAATCTTCTTTTTTCGTGTTGGTGGTGATCAATATACGTACCATGCAAGATTTTTTATGAAAACATTGCATTTTGGTCTTAGAGGACTCGCCACAATTTGAACGTATTTTTTTCATTTATATCGGTATTTTAGTCCCGAATTTAAGTATTTTCTTTTCTGATTTAGGTATTTTACTTTTGAATTCAAGTATTCGAGTTTGTTAAAAGGGGTGGTTGTGGAAAAGATTATCTTTTGTGTTGGTGGTGATCAATGTACATACCATGCAAGATCTTTAATGAAAACATACCATTTGTTTCTTAGATGACTCGCCGCAATTTGAATGTATTTTTTGCATATATATATATTGGTATTTTAATCTCGAATTTAAGTATTTGTACCGATTTAGTTATTTTATCCTTGATTTCAAGTATTCTACTTAGTTAAACGGGGAGGTTGTGGAGAACTTTTTTGTGTTGGTGGTGATTAATGTACATACAATGCAAGATCTTTTATGAAAACATACCATTGTGGTCTTAGAGGACTCGCCACAATTTGAACGTATTTTTTTGCATGTATATCGGTATTTTAGTCTCGACTTTAAGTATTTTCTGTCTCGATTAACTTATTTTATCGTTGAATTCAAGTATCCTGCTTAGTTAAAAGGGGATGTTGTGGAAAAGCTCTTTTTTTTTTGTGTTGGTGGTGATCAATATACATACCATAGAAGATCTTTTATGAAAACATACCACTGTAGTCTTCGAGGACTCGCCACAATTTGAGCTTTTTGCATATATATCGGTATTTTAGTCCCAATTTTGAGTATTTTCTGTCTCGATAAGTTATTTTATCTTTGAATTCAAGTATTCTGCTTAGTTAAAAGGTGATGTATTGGAAATGCTTTTTTTTTTTTGTGTTGGTGGTGATCAATATACATACGATGCAAGATCTTTTATGAAAACATGGCATTGTGGTATTAGAGGACTTGCCACAATTTAAACGTATTTTTTGCATTTATATCGATCCCCAATTTAAGTATTTTCTGTCCGGATTTAGTAATTTTACCCTTTAATTCAAGTATGTTGCTTAGTTAAAAGGGGAGGTTGTGAGAAAGCTTATTTTTTGTGTTGGTGGTGATCAATATACATACAATGCAAGATCTTTTATGAAAACATATCATTGTGGTCTTAGAGGACTCGCAACAAATATCGGTATTTTAGTCCCGAGTTTATGTATTTTCTGGCCCGATTTAGTTAAAATATTTTGCTTAGTTAAAAGATAAGGTTTTGGAAAAGCTATTTTTCGTATTGGTGATGATCAATATACATACCATGCAAGATCTTTTATGAAAACATACCATTGTGGTCTTAGAGGACTCACCACAATTTGAACGTATTTGTTTGCATATATAACGGTATTTTAGTCTCGAATTTAAGTATTTTCTGTCTCGATTAAGTTATTTTATCCTTGAATTCAAGTATCCTGCTTAGTTAAAAGTGGATGTTGTGGAAAAGCTCTTTATTTTTGTGTTGGTGATTATCAATATACATACCATGCAAGATCTTTTATGAAAAGAATACTGGCCACAATTTGAACGTATTTGTTTTTGCATATATATCGGTATTTTAGTCCCGAATTGAAGTATTTTCTGTCTCTACTGAATTCAAGTATTCTGCTTAGTTAAAATGTGATGTTGTGGAAAAGCTTTTTTTTATGTGTTGGTGGTCATCAATATACATACCATGCAAGATCTTTTATGAAAACATACCATTGTGGTCTTAGAGGACTTGCCACAATTTAAACGTATTTTCTGCATTTATATCGGTCTCGAATAAGTATTTTCTTTCCCGATTTAGTAATTTTACCCTTGAATTTAAGTATGTTGCTTAGTTAAAAGGGAAGGTTGTGGAAAAGCTTCATTTTGTGTTTGTGGTGATCAATATACATACAATGCATGATCTTTTATGAAAACATATCATTGTGGTCCGAGAGGACTCGCCACAATTTTAATGTTTTTTTTTTGCATATATATCGGTATTTTAGTCCCGAATTTAAGTCTTTTCTTGCCAGATTTTGTTATTTACCCTTGAATTCATGTATTTTGCTTAGTTAAAAGAGGAGTTTTTGGAAAGGCCTTTTTTTTCGTGTTGGTGATGATCAATATACATACCATGCAAGATCTTTTATGAAAACATACCATTGTGGTCTTAGAGGACTTGCCAGAATTTGAACGTATTTTTTGCATTTATATCGGTATTTTAGTCCCGAATCTAGGTATTTTATGTCCCTATTTAGGTATTTTACACTTTAATTCAAGTATTCGAGTTAGTTAGAAGGGGAGGTTGTGGAAAAGCTTCTTTTTTTGTGTTGGTGGTGATTAATATACATACCATGCAAGATATTTTATGAATACATACCATTTTGGTATTAGACGACTCGCCACAATTTCAACGTATTTTTTGCATTTATATCGGTTGTTTAGTCCCAAATTATTATTTTCTGTCCCGATTTAGGTATTCTACCATTGAATTCAAGTATTCGAGTTAGTTAAAAGGGGAGGTTGTGGAAAATTTTCTTTTTTCGTGTTGGTGGTGATCAATATACATACCATGCAAGATTTTTTATGAAAACATTCCATTTTGTTCTTAGTGGACACGCCACATTTTGAACGTAATTTTTGCATTTATATCGGTATTTTAGGCCCGAATCTAAGTATTTTATGTCCCTATTTAGGTATTTTACACTTTAATTCAAGTATTCGGTTAGTTAAAAGGGGAGGTTGTGGAAAAGCTTATTTTTTGTGTTGGTGGTGATTAATATACATACCCTGCAAGATATTTTATGAATACATACATTTTTGGTATTAGAGGACTCGCCACAATTTCAACGTATCTTTTGCATTTATATCGGTTGTTTAGTCCCAAATTATTATTTTCTGTCCCGATTTAGGTATTCTACCATTGAATTCTAGTATTCTGCTTAGTTAAACGGGGAGGTTGTGGAGAACTTCTTTTTTGTATTCGTGGGGATCAATATACATACAATGCAAGATTTTTTATGAAAACATTCCATTTTTGTCTTAGAGGACACGCCACAATTGGAACGTATTTTTTGCATATATATCGGTATTTTAGTCCCGAATATAAATATTTTCGTTCCCGATTTAGGTATTTTACTCTTGAATTAAAGTATTCGAGTTTGTTAAAAGGGGAGGTTGTGGAAAAGCTTATCTTTTGTATTGGTGGTGATCAATATATATACCATGCAAGATCATGAATGAAAACATATCATCTGTGTCTTAGATGACTTGCCACAATTTTAACATATTTTTTGCATATATATATATATATGTATATATAGATATCGGTATTTTAATCTCGAATTTAAGTATTTTTTGTACCGATTTAGTTATTTTATACTTCATTTCAAGTATTATGCTTAGTTAAACGGGGAGGTTGTGGAGAACTTCTTTTTTGTGTTGGTGGTGATCAATATACATACAATGCAAGATCTTTTATGAAAACACACCATTGTAGTCTTAGAGGACTCGCCACAGTTTGAACGTAGTTTTTTGCTTATATATCGGTATTTTAGTCCCGAATTTAAGTATTATCTCTCTCAATTAAGTTAATTTATCCTTGAATTCAAGTATTCGGCTTAGTTAAAAGGGCGTGTTGTGGAAAAGCTCTTTTTTGTGTTGGTGGTGATCAATATACATACCATGCAAGATCTTTTATGAAAACATAGCACTGTAGTCTTAGAGGACTCGCCACAATTTGAACGTAGTTTTTTGCTTATATATCGGTATTTTAGTCCCGAATTTAAGTATTATCTCTCTCAATTAAGTTATTTTATCCTTGAATTCAAGTATTCGGCTTAGTTAAAAGGGCATGTTGTGGAAAAGCTCTTTTTTGTGTTGGTGGTGATTAATATACATACCATGCAAGATCTTTTATGAAAACATACCATTGTAGTCTTAGAGTACTGGCACAATTTGAACGTATTTGTTTTTGCATATATATCGGTATTTTAGTCCCGAATTGAAGTATTTTCTGTCTCTATTAAGTTATTTTATCTCTGAATTCAAGTATTCTTCTTAGTTAAAAGGTGAGGTTGTGGAAAAGCTTTTTTGTGTGTGTTTGTGGTCATCAATATACATACCATGCAAGATCTTTTATGAAAACATACCATTGTGGTCTTAGAGGACTTGCCACAATTTAAACGTATTTTCTGCATTTATATCGGTCCCAAATAAATTTTTTTTTCCCAATTTAGTAATTTTAGCCTTGAATTTAAGTATGTTGCTTAGTTAAAAGGGGAGGTTGTGGAAAAGCTTCATTTTTGTGTTGGTGGTGATCAATATACATACAATGCATGATCTTTTATGAAAACATATCATTGTGGTCCGAGAGGACTCGCCACAATTTTAATGTTTTGTTTTTCATATATATCGGTATTTTAGTCCCGAATTTAAGTCTTTTCTTTCCAGATTTTGTTATTTACCCTTGAATTCAAGTATTTTGCTTAGTTAAAAGAGGAGTTTTTGGAAAAGCTTTTTTTTTTCCGTGTTGGTGATGATCAATATACATACCATGCAAGATCTTTTATGAAAACATACCATTGTGGTTTTAGAGGACGTGCCAGAATTTGAACGTATTTTTTGCATTTATATCGGTATTTTAGTCCCGAATCTAGGTATTTTATGTCCCTATTTAGGTATTTTAGACTTTAATTCAAGTATTCGAGTTACTTGAAAGGGGAGGTTGTGGAAAAGCTTCTTTTTTGTGTTGGTGGTGATTAATATACATACCATGCAAGATATTTTTTGAATATATACCATTTGGTATTAGAGGACTCGCCACAATTTCAACGTATTTTTTGCATTTATATCGGTTGTTTAGTCCCAAATTATTATTTTCTGTCCCGATATAGGTATTCTACCATTGAATTCAAGTATTCGAGTTAGTTAAAAGGGGAGGTTGTGGAAAATCTTCTTTTTTCGTGTTGGTGGTGATCAATATACGTACCATGCAAGATTTTTTATGAAAACATTCCATTTTGGTCTTAGAGGACACGCCACATTTTGATCGTATTTTTTGTATTTATATCGGTATTTTATTCCCGAATCTAGGTATTTTATGTCCCTATTTAGGTATTTTACACTTTAATTCAAGTATTCGAGTTAGTTAAAAGGGGAGGTTGTGGAAAAGCTTATTTTTTGTGTTGGTGGTGATTAATATACACACCATGCATGATATTTTATGAATACATACCATTTTGGTATTAGAGGACTCGCCACTCGAATTTAAGTATTTTTTGTACCGATTTAGTTATTTTACACTTGATTTCAAGTATTCTGCTTAGTTAAACGGGGAGGTTGTGGAGAACTTCTTTTTTGTGTTGGTGGTGATTGACATACATACAATGGAAGATCTTTTATGAAAACATACCATTGTAGTCTTAGAGGACTCGCCATTATTTGAACGAATTTTTTGCATATATATCGGTATTTTAGTTTCGAATTTAACTATTTTCTGTCTCAATTAAGTTATTTTATCCTCGAATTCAAGTATCCTGCTTAGTTAAAAGGGCATGTTGTGGAAATGCTCTTTTTTGTGTTGGTGGTGATCAATATACATACCATGCAAGATCTTTTATGAAAACAAACCATTGTAGTCTTCGAGGACTCGCCACAATTTGAACGTAGTTTTTTGCATATATATCGGTATTTTAGTACCGAATTTAAGTATTATCTCTCTCGATTAAGTTATTTTATCCTCGAATTCAAGTATTCGGCTTAGTTAAAAGGTGATGTTCTGGAAAAGCTTTTCGTGTTGGCGATGATCAATATTCATACCATGCAAGATCTTTTATGAAAACATACCATTGTGGTCTTAGAGGACTCACCACAATTTGAACGTATTTTTTTGCATTTATATCGGAATTTTAGTTTCGAATTTAACTATTTTCTTTCTCAGTTAAGTTATTTTATCCTTGAATTCAAGTATCCTGCATAGTTAAAAGGGCATGTTGTGGAAAAGCTCTTTTTTTGTGTTGGTGGTGATAAATATACATATCATGCAAGATCTTTTATGAAAACATACCATTGTAATCTTAGAGGACTCGCCACAATTTGAACGTATTTTTTTGCATATAAATTGGTATTTTAGTCCCGAATTTAAGTATTATTTCTCTCGATTAAGTTATTTTATCCTTGAATTCAAGTATTCGGCTTTTAAAAGGCGATGTTGTGGAAAAGCTTTTTTTTTTGTGTTGGTGGTGATCAATATACATACCATGCATGATCTTTTATTAAAACATACCATTGTTGTCTTAGAGAACTTGCCACAATTTTTAACGTATTTTTTGCATTTATATGGGTCCCAAATTTATGTATTTTCTGTCCCTATTTAGTAATTTTACCCTTAAATTAAAGTATGTTGCTTAGTTAAAAGGGGAGGTTGTGGAAAAGCTTCTTTTTTGTGTTGGTGGTGATCAATTTACATGCAATGCAAGATCTTTTATGAAAACATATCATTGTGGTCTTAGAGGACTCGCAACAATTTGAAAATATTTTTTTTCATTTATATCGGTAATCTAGTCCCGAATTAATGTATTTTCTGTCCCGATTTAGTTATTTTACGCTTTAATTCACGTATTTTGCTTAGTTAAAAAATGAGGTTTTGGAAAAGTTTTTTTTTTCGTGTTGGTGATGATCAATATACATACCATGCAAGATCTTTTATGAAAACATATATTAGGTTATGTTTCATGAATCAACAAACAATCTAAGCACGAATTCTAGGTATTCGAGTAAGAAATCTTACGATATACGATCGGTCGAATATCCGCTTTGAAGATCTTGAGAGGTTGTTAGATGTTTCTTTGTTTCTCGTGCGTTTCCTTTGTTTAAAATATGAATTCGAAACTTTTATTTACTCAATAATGAATTGTTATTTACATTTATAGTGTACATCATATTTATACCTATATTTAAGGTATAATTACTCTTAAGTCCTACACTATCAATATTTCTAATTACGCCCCTAATTACAAGGATATTGAAATAATAAAGCACAATTCTAATATACTCTTCAATCTCCCCCTTTGTGCTTATTGTCGTTTCAGCACCTTTTATCCTCCTTTCGGGCATAAAAAGACTTCTTCAATCCCAATGCTGTCTCGTAGCGTCGAACAATATTCCTCAACTCCAGTCTTTCATTTATGGCATCTAAAAGCTCGTTCAGAAGTGGAGCCTCTTCTTTACAAAGATCTTCGAAGATTGTTTCTTCGGTGATCTCTGCCAATCTCTTTAGAATGTTCTTCTTCACCAACTTAAGCGTCCCGTCGCAGAATTTATGAACTTCTGACTTCATCATAGCCTTTGTCTTTCCCATGACTGGATTAAGATATGTTATGGCGAGCCCAGGGGTCTTGAAAATGTAGTTCTCGGGAAAGTTGTTAAGTGGGAAGCCCTTCCTAAGCGGAGCATCCATGTTGACCTTCTTCATGTTGTTCTCTATTGCAATTTGATGGTCGTGTGCGATGTGGTATTTGATCTACCGCACCATGAATATTTTCAGCCCCTCGAGTCCTTCAGTCTTGATGAATCCCGGATATGTCTTGTACTTTCTCTTGTACATTTGATATATTTGGTAGACTTCATCCGGTGGAAGGAATGGGAGATAACTTTCGTCTATCTCTTCTCGAGTGTGGTTGTTGTCCGCTCGCTCAATTATGTAGATAGGAGTTGGATATGTTCCGATCGTATGAGAGACTCCGACGAGTTGGAAAATCAGTGGCTTGTTCTTGAAGTTTTCCTTCAGTTGATCGGCTGGAATGCCACTACGATCGGGTCCAAGATAGTTGAGCATGAAGATATGCTCTATTTTCTTCATATCTTCCCAATGTGAGATGCCCCTTAAATTGAGTTCGTTGAGCTTCTTAATCTTGTTTGGAGCCCTCCAAATCTGCTTTCTTATGTCTTCAATGAAGGGAACTTCAATTCTGACATTCTCCCATAGTGTCTCGACTCTAACTGTCCCTTTTGATAGACGGGGAGGAGAGTCGACTCTGAGTCTTATCATTTCGGGTAGCTCTGGGAGGGCAGAACTGTAGTCCTCGCCTTCTTGAATTTCTTCTTCTTCCAGCAGTACCAAGTCCACTGAAGCTTGTTGAAGGAAGTATCTGACGTTGGAGAGTCCAACTTGAGCAGCTTCCTCTGGTTCCCATTCCGTCGTCCACTTCTCGTTTAGTATGTAGTCATCTACGATCAGATGTGGATCGTACGCAACAGCTTCTTGATGAACTTGGGGAAGGTTTGAGGTTGGGATAGGATTTGGATTTGTAGGAAAGAGGGATAGTGTTTGGGATATGGTGGGAGGTGTGGTTGTTTGTTCGCGGGTTTGAGGTTGAGGTTGTGTGGTTGTTGGGTGTGAAGACGATCCTCCAGCTTCTTGAGTCTTTGTCTGACTCAATCCACGGCTGCTCCTTGTTGTTCGTTGCCGTTTCTCCCCCTCATGACGATCCGGATCATCGGGATCGTCATGTATACGTTTGGGGCGGGAGCTTTCTTCACGGCACGTTGGTTGTGCTGACAGCTCTGGTTCATCTATTAATCTTCTGTAGAGACTTTCTTCTGCGGGAGTTTTTGTCTCTAGTGCGAGAAGACGCGAAATAAGGATATCGTGAAGATGAGTGATTGGAATGGTGTATGGGTTGATGAGTGAGGGTGAGGGAGTTGGGGTCGTGAGGATTGGTTGTAGTGGGGTGTGTGGAGTGGTGGTAGGAAGTGGTGAGGAGACGGGTGTGGTTTGTGTGTCGGTGGGAGCAGCTTCTGTGACTGGTGTTTTCCCGGTGTCTCTTCGGGAAGTCTCGAGAGCATGGCGCATTCGGTCCATCAGACGGTCTTCTAGTGAAGATAGGGCTGAGGAGAGTGCTTCTTGTAGTCTGTGCTCCGTCACGAACATCGGTGGAGCGGGGCCAGGGAGGTGCTCCACTGTCACAACATCGGAGTAGATTTCCGATGTGCCGCCTATCGTGGTCTTGAGGGTCCGGTACGTCCAAGGACATCCTTTGACAACCCTTAAGTCACCACTTCAGAGGGTTGGCCTATTGCTGGCTCCGAAGATATCGGGGGCCAATATGGCTTCCACCCAATAATTGAGATGATACGATGGGTATCACCTCTATGGGTGTTGAGACAGATTCAATTTGAATCTGTTCAGTGGGCTGATCACCCGTTAATGGAAGTGTGGGCTCCGAAGCTTGTATGGGTGAAGACACTGTAGACGGGGCCGAGATTTGTTGTCGGCGAGGGCCCTTCGTAGGAGTCTGTGTGCTTCATCGGAGTCGGTTGCCTCAGGAGAGATATCATGAGAGACACATTCGAGTTCAATCTCCTGAGGTGTGGTTCGAGCTCGGATGATTTCACTTCCCTTTGAGAAGGCGCCGGCGCTGGATCCATGGCACATTCCATCGCCTCCGTGATGGAGTTGTTTTGGCAGTAAGCTTGGTAGGCCTCATCAGTTGGATCAGCTAAACGGAGCAGCTCCAATGGGATCAGCATGGATTGGAGTGCTAGATCGGCGGCCTTCGAGTTGTGGAAGAATCGAAGGCGTGGCGGGATGTAGTCCGCGATCGGTGGAAGTTTCGGGATCTCTGAGTGGACTTCCATGAAATGCCGATCATTACCGGAAACCACCGTACATAAGGAAGGGATCGGGCCTTCGACTTCGTCTCCCTCTGACGCATTTGGTCGGCGAGATCGTTGCAGATCAGCTGAGCCACGTCATATTTCTTGGAGAAGACCACTCCGTGAAAAATACGTAGAATGTTGCCATTTGCTTTATCGAATCCGGAGTGTTTTGGGGATAGGCCTTTGTTGATGATGTCGAACAGAGTCTTCCATGGATGAGGGATTCCGCTATTTTGAAAGTTGGCCAGTTTATTTAGCGGCGGTTTGTATCCCATCCTGAGCATGTCTTTTACGATCTCCACGTTCGTAGGTAATTAGTCGTATTTGTCATAGTGCGGGAGATAGAGCACCATGGCCATTAAGTTTTTTGTCAGGGCGATGTGTCGTGTATTGAGCTTAGTCATATATTCCATGCTATCGCCGTTGACGAAGCTCTGCATGCATCCCCAGAACTGCTGGAGATAGACCATCGGTACGGTGGCCGTCATTGTCAGAGTTGGCCATAAGGGGTGTCCTTGTAGTATGGATAGGATGACGTCATCCGGACACCGAAATGTTGTTAAATACAGTTGGAAGTTGTTGTCTTGGACTGTCATATAACTTCCAGAATGATAGATATGAGGGTAGTTGGGAGTTGCCATATCTTTGAAATTCGCACGTTTAAGCTAAAAATTCTGAGAAATGATGAATTTGGATGGAATGCCGAAGTCGGTTCGAAGATGGTTTTAGAAGATGAAAGTTTTTTCGATTGGAAATTTGTAACGTGTGAATGAGTTTTTCGAGTGATAAAGTGATATTAATACTTTACGATGGGGTAGAGTAAAAATTCTCTTTGGGCCGAAAGTAAAAAAGACTATTCTTGGGCTTTAGATAAAAATAGGTCGAAAGGGAAAAAATAAAATTTATGAATTAACCCAAAAATAATTTGTATAATACTCCCTGTATCTCAGCAAAGAAGGAAATTGTGTCCTGATGTTGATGAAATTCAACATTTGACTCCTCTGATGAGCTCTAAATTTTCCGCGAGACGTAATAAATTGTTAGAATTCAAGTTTCTACGAATGTAGAAGATAATGACAAATTCTCATATAAAAACTCCCCCTCAACAATTGTATGAATAAACTTTTCAGTACCTACACATATTTTCGGTACAAATGAAAATTTTTGATTTAAGCATAATTAATGCATTTTAAGCAATTCAGCATAGTTAATGAAAATGTTGCGTTTTTCAAGAATAATTTCGCATTTTATCAAGTCTGAGCCAATGCATGTAATAATGCATTTAAAAATGTGCGAAGAAAATGGAAAATAAAATAAAAAAATAAAATAAAATAAAATAAAATATAATATAATAAAATAAAATATAATATAATAAAAATAATAATTTTTGTTTCGGGGTCAGATTTATTTATTTTAAATTTTTATCACACAAAAATTTCCAAGAATATATATAACAATAATTTCCCATAAATTCAAATAACTAAATTAGTATTCTAAGAGCGTAGTATGAATCACTTTGACAACTCTCGCAAGTTTCGCTCATATCACTCGATTTATTTCTATTCTGAGCCTTTTGCTTTTCCTTTCTGTAGTAATCTCTTTTCAGTGATTTGAGAGATAAGATCTTCTTTGAGTTTGGGTCGAGACTGTGTTCCTTTAGAAAGTTTCACAGTTATGGAGTTCGAACCCAAGACTGTGCTTCTCTTCTCGTTTTCTCTACATAAGATCTAGATTATCATTGGAGAAGTTCACTTCGAGGTGCTCACTTGTAGGAGTATACGAGATTATCTAGGAGAAGTTCAGAGTGAGATCAGTGTTTCTCTTCTATAATGATTGAGAAATGCGGAATGTGCATCACTTTAACTTTCCCCCTCTTTTTCTTGATTGAATAACCCCGAATCGTTTGAATAATGTTGAAGGCTTAACCGGGTGTGTTTGCTAAAGAAAAAGAATATCGGAGAAGGCTCAAAGGGGATATCTAGAGGAAAAATAAAGGATTTATAATTTAGGTCAAGTGAGGTATTTCCTAATATGCCCTTATCATTTTCATGACAAACTAAATACAAAAACAAGATTGAGGCTACAAAGTACAAATCAAAAGATAGTCATTTGAAGTGTGACACTAAAAAAAAATATTGAGGTTCAAATTCTTCACATGTATGATGTGGCTTTGTGCCAAGTGAATCATACAAAATTCTTTTGAATAACAGAATGTTATATTGAATTTCAGGCAAAGAATTTAACCATATATTTCGAAGAAATATTTTTGTGAGTGATTTCAAAAATGGTCAAAATCATCGTCACCCCCCATTTTTTTTATTGATAATTTATATATGTATTATATATATTTATTTAATAAAAAATTAAATATATTTATATATATATATATATAAAATATATATAATTTTATTTTTATTTTTTATTTTAATTAAAAAAAACTTTAAAAGATAAAGTCACGCATAATAATCAAGAAATAATAAGAAGCACATAGAATGTTAGATTGAAGCATAGTAGAGCATGTAAAATATATTTCAAGTGAAATTGAGATTCAACATGCCTAACTTAGCAATAAGGAATTGAAATCGTTTTTCATCCAATGGCTTAGTGAATAAGTCGGCAAGTTGAAGCTCCGTTTTAACAAAATACATATCTATCGTGCCTTTTTCTACATGATCATTTATAAAATGATATCGTATGTCTATGTGTTTCGTGCGTGAATGATGAACAGGATTGCAAGTAATGGCTATAGCACTTTGAGAATCACTATAAATGGGAATGTTATTGAAATCAAACCCGTAATCGCGTAGTTGTGTCCGCATCCATAGAATTTGCGAGCAACAGCTGGCAGCTGTGACATATTCCGCCTCGGCCGTCGATGTTGATATACAATTTTGTTTCTTTGAAGACCAGCTGACCAACTTTTCGCCTAAAAATTGTGCTCCGCCAGACGTGCTTTTTCTGTCCATTCGACAACCTGCATAGTCAGCATCAGTGTAGCCAATTACTCGAAAGTCAGTATTTTTGGTATACCAAAGCCCTAAGGTTGGAGTTCCTTTGAGATATCGTAGAATCCTCTTGACAACATTCATGTGGGATTCCTTTGGGTCGGCTTGAAAGTGGGCGCATAGGCAAGTTGCAAACATAATGTCAGGTCGACTTGATGTCAAGTAGAGAAGAGATCCGATAATGCTCCGATAGGTGGTGATGTTGACAGCCTTTCCAGACGGATCAGCATCCAGTTTGCAATTAGTAGACATAGGGGTGTTCATCGGTGTGCTTTTGTCTTGATTAAATCTCTTCAGAATATCTCGAATATATTTGGTCTGACTGATGAAGATTCCATCATCAAGTTTCTTGACTTCTAAACCAAGAAAGAATTGGAGTTCTCCCATTAAGCTCATCTCGAATTTTGTCTTCATGAGATTACCAAATTTATGACAGAGACGTTCATTCGTCGATCTGAAGATGTTGTCGTCAACGTACACTTGAACGATTATCAAGTCTTTGCCTTGCCGTTTGATGAAAAGGGTTGTATCGATTGTTCCTCTGATGAAGTTGGATTTGACCAAATTTTCGCTCAGACATCATACCAAGCACGATGGGCTTGTTTTAGTCCATAAAGAGCTTTGTCCAATCGATAGACATGATCAGGAAGGTTCTCGTGTATGAATCCTTCGGGTTGAGCGACGTAGACTTCTTCTTTTAATACGCCGTTGAGAAAGGCAGTTTTGACGTCCATTTGATAGACTTTGAAGTCTTTGTGAGCCGTGTATGCTAGGAACAAGCGAATAGCTTCAATGCGTGGAACCGAAGCATGCGTCTCGTCATAATCAATTCCTTCTTGGTGATTGTATCCCTTAGCAACGAGTCGTGCTTTATTCCTTATTACTTCACCGTTCTCAATTTTCTTGTTCTTGAAAACCCATTTTGTTCCAATTATGGTTTTGCCTTGTGGGCGAGGAATCAATGTCGAAACTTGTAGACGCTTGAACTGGTTGAGTTCATCTTGCATCGCAATTACCCAATCCGGGTCATTAAGAGCTTTGGCTACTTTATTGGGTTCATTTTGGCTTAGAAAGCATGTGAATGAACAGCTTTGTGTAGACGTCTTAGTACGTACACCACTTGAAGGATCACGAATAATCTGACCAGTAGGGTGAGCTGGAGTCCATTTGCGTTCGTGAGGAATAACTGAAGTAGAGTCGTCATTGGATTGGAGATCGAGATATCCAGAAATAATTGGTTGATCATTCAAAGTTGGAAAATTCAAATCAGATGTTGAGTCGATAGGAATTTCCTCATTTGTATTTGTAGGAAGTGCAGTAGTAGATGAAGATTCTGAATAATTAGATTCTCCAACAGTTGTCGGATTTTGAAGAAGAAGAGTCTCATTATTAATTTCTTCCACTGAGGGAGATGGGGCACTGCTTGGAGTTGAGTGAGACGAAGCAGGCATTTGAGACTTGTTCCGAAAAAAGTGTTCGAATAGAGAATCTAAATCTTCGTGGTCAGCGGGAATTGCTTCATTTGATGTTGATGTAGACGTTGCCGAAAGTTGTTGACCTTGTGCCAACACGCCAGCAAGCTCGGGTTCTGAACTGTTTTGTTCAGAAGCCAATTCCGTCATTTCTTGAAAAGTGACGTTGTAGCTTTCAAGAGTTGTACGAGAAGATTTGAGGTAGACGCGATATGATTTTGACGTAGAGGAATATCCGACAAAAATGACTTCAAAGGCTTTGGGATCGAACTTGCTTCGATGCTCCCCATCGTTGGCCACAAAACACTTGCAACCAAATACATTGAAGAATGAGATATTCGGAATTCGTGTATTAATTAGCTCATATGGTGTCTTCTCAAAGCGTTTGTGAATAATTGTCCTGTTTTGAGTAAAGCATGTTGTACTCACTGCTTCAGCCCATAGAAAGTGAGGAAGACCGGAGTGAATGATCGTAGTTCTTGCAGCTTCAACTAGAGTCCGGTTCTTTCTTTCTACGACACCATTTTGTTGTGGCGTTTTTGCGGCTGAGAATTGTTGAATAATTCCAAGTGATTGGTAAAAGTTGCTGAGACGCTGATTCTTGAATTCCGTCCCGTTGTCCGTTATGATTACTTGGATTTTCTTTTGCAGGAGATTCTGAGTTGTATTCACAAAGCTTATTATCAAGTCTCCAGTCTCATCTTTAGTTCGGAGATATCTTGTCCATGTGTAGCGCGAATAATCGTCGACTATTACTAACACATATTTACGACCGTTGATGCTTTGTGTACGCATTGGTCCGCAGAGGTCCATGTGAAGTAATTCCAAGGGTCGAGATGTAGAAGCAACTTGCTTGAGTGCGCTGCACGCTTCATTTTTCCCATTTGACAAGCTGAACAGTGATGCTCTTGGTTAGATGAAATTGTTGGCAGACCGTTAACCAACTTTTTAACACTGAGTTTGTGAAGAGCTTTTAAGTTTAGATGAGACAGACGTTGATGCCATAAGCTGTTCCTCCTTATTGTTGTCTGAGAGATGAGGCATACAGCTGTTGAAGGTCGAACTGATGTCAGATTGATTGTGTATATGTTAGATCGTCGTGATCCTGTGAGAAGTTCTTGATTCTGACAATTCAAAACTCGGCACTGTTCAGCTAGAAATACGACTTGAAATCCTTTGTCACAAAATTGGCTTATGCTGAACAGATTGTGCTAGAGACCTTGGACGTAAGAGACATCTTTAATCGTCAAATTTGGCAGTAGAATGTCTCCAAATCCGAGTATGGGAGCTGAGTTATTGTTGCCAAATCGGACTTTGCCATTGTATCGATCTTGGTATTACTCAACAGTTCTTGTTTTCCCGTCATGTGTGTGGAGCAACCAGAATCTAAATACCACACATGATGGATCTGCATAGAAAGAAATTAGGGAGACCCCACTTTTGAATGGGTCCTCTCGGATTAGCAGATTCGATAAGTAAGATTTGTTCAGTTTTGGTTACTAAATTATGAGAGTGCTTAGGTACCCAGACCAACTTAGAAGTAGTTTGTTTAAGTAGTACCTCTTTAGACAATTTAGCCTTATTGGCTTGTGTTTGCCTAGGTGGTGACTTAGGAATCCATTGTGGTTGAACCTTACATGGGAGGTTAATTTCAGCACGAACAAATGTCTGATTTGTCTTATTGCTGGAGAAAATTTTTTCTTTGGCTAGTCTCCTAAGGTGTTTAGTTGAATGTACATGGACTGGATAGGTGAGAACAAGAATGTATGGAGCTATAAGCTTTCTTAATGGCTGGGTCTTGTTTCTTATGAGACTTGAGACTTACATTTGTTTTAGAATGACGATGGTTTTTAGAAGTAGAACCAATTTCAAAGTTTGTGCTTTCAAAAATAATAGGCTTTAACGCATAATTTGAATTAACAATACTAGACATAGCTGTCTTCGGACGAGTGTCCATAGTTTTTGACATAGAAGAAATAGATAACAAATCAGTTTTCTTCTGAAAATTTATTCTAGGCACTCTTTCCTTAGCATGCTTCACCTCTTTTACTACTCTACCTGTGGATGGAGTGAGTTAGTAAATATTGTTTTCCTTTTTGAAGCATTTAAGGGTTTGTTTTCTCTCTTTATAATTTCTAAAGAAGATTTATCTTCTTTTGAAATATTTTGAAAAATAATAGGAGAGTTTTTCTTAGCTTTAATCTTGTCCTTCATCAAAGATTTTTCTTTCAAAATAAGATCAGGACAAGTTTTTAAAATAGAGGAAGTTTAGAGATTGGAAATCTCCGATAAAAGTACGATCTTTTCAGCTTTGAAAATTCTTTCTTTCTGTTTCCATGGAAGCGTGTAAAATAGCTATTTTTCTAATAATAGCTGGAATATAACAGAAATTAGAATTTTGAGAATTATCATAATTATCTTCTTTGTCGTTAGAGAAAAATCTTCTAGATGATATAATGAAGTATAATCACTAGACAAGTTGAGATCTCTTGTCTTGTAACTATTATTCAACTCAGTGTAGTCAAAAGGAATGTCAGTCCTATCAGTGGCTTGTCGTTTAGGTTCTTCTAAAGCATTTATTTTGGGAAAATTAGTGAATGCCATTAAAGAAGTTAATCCTAATCCCATATACTTGATATCGTAAAATTGTCTAACATTCACCTTTTTCAAGTTACAGGGATTGTTAAAACCTAAGCCCTCTTTAGGATTATAATTTTTGTATCAAGAGGTTGATTTAGAAATATAGTTTGATCCGTTTGACCCCTTTTTATCAGAAGATCATCTAACGTTTTAATCTGTGAATAAAATTTCTTACGTTCGTCAGAAATTTCCTTGAAATTATTTTTAAAAATCTCAAAGTCTCTCTGACAATCAATAAGAATCGTATTAAGTTCAGTAATTTTAGTCTTAGAGGTAGCTACGGTTAATTCAAGACTAGAGATTTTTTCCTTAGCGTTAGATAAGAGAATTTCGAGATGAATTTTCTTATCTAATTGCTTTTGGAAATTGCTTTTGCTAATAGCTAGTTTCTCGTCTAATTCCTTTGTTCGTTTCCGCTCATTTTTCATGTTAGTGTACTTAAGCTGTAACGATTCGAACATGTTTAATAACGTGGAATTAGACAATTGTACCTCTTGTGACGAAGAGGATGCTTTGTCGTCGTCGTCGTAAGGCCTCCTGGATGGGTCATCATTTGAAGCGTCATCGAGGTATGCCATTAGTGCAAGATTTTCGTCTTCAGAATATGTGATATCCTCCAGCCAATGCTCTTGTTCTGCCATCAATGCTACTCCAGCCTCTTTCTGTTTAGTGAGTTGGAATTTTTTGGAGTAGTAGTTGGCATCCTTTTTCTTGGGTAGTTTGCATTCTCTGGAGAAGTGTCCAACCTTTCCACAATTATAGCATTTTTGAGGTTCTTTGACACTTTTGGATTCTGAGGACTCGGCCGGTCTTTCCCTTTGCTTGGAGCTAGATGTCCGAAGTCTATTGGCCGAAGACGAGGATTTCTTTTTGTAAAAGTTTTTATTCATCATTTTAGAAATAAGAGCTAACTGTTTCTTGATCTCCTTCATATCAGGTTCGGAGTCCGAGTCAGATTCTTCTTCACCTTCTGAAGAACTTGGCAGCTTGATACTTTTATCCTTTCGAGATCGACTTTGCTTTCTTTCAGAGATAAGTGCTATAGAGTCGTCGATCTGTTTGCCCTTTAGTTCTTTTTGAATCTCGCTTATATCTTCTTCATGTTGGGCGAGATTGTCAAGACGGCGTGGATATCCATTTCGTCCAGATCCTTATTTTGTCCGATTTGAATGGATTTTTTCTTCCACTCCGGTTGAAGAGGAGAAAGAAATCTGATGTTGACCTCCATGTTGGTCTTGAATATATCAATCTTCCTCATTTCATTGAGAAGGGTTAGATATCTTTGATAGAGTTCAGAAACTGATTCCTCCGTCTTGGCCTTGAAAGAATCATAAGCAGTTAGGATATTTGCTTTCTTTGCTTTGACTCCAACTTTAGTTCGTTGCATCATCTTGTGGAGCTCGTCCCACATGGCTTTTGCACTCGATACACTATCTATTTGCATATAGATGTCATTTGGTATTCTTTGCATTAGGAAAGTCTTGGCTCCCAAGTCTGCTTTGGCTCTTAAACGCTCCTCCTCGGTATATTCACCAGGGACTTTAAGTCTTCTGGTTGCAGGAATACGAGGATTGTTTGTGGCATCTCCTTCTTGGATGAGCCAGAATTGAGCTGGTCCTTCTTGAAGCAAATTTGAGGCTTGATCTTTCGTTTCCAAGAAGTTCAAGAACCGGCTTCTGCATACCGTGTATTCACCTCTTCGAAGAATTGGAGGGCGTACGTCATTTCCAAGTGAGTAAGCATCCATTTTTGTTGATTGGTAGGATCTTCGTGAAGGTTTGGAATAGTAATGAAAAATGCTTCACATGTGACAAACTTAGTTAGAAATATTTGATTCGCACTTAAATAATTTCCTTCTTGAACCTATGATCCGGTCGTGAAAGAGAAATTGTTATGTTTTTTAAAATATTTGATAATTAAAAATTGATACTTCAAGAATTGTTAACGAAATTTGAATTAGTGATCAAAATTATTGAGTATCAAAAATTGATAGTTCGGAGTCAAATATTTTTCGTAAGTTTTGAAATTCACAATTTTGGATTTCTTTTAAAATTGATGTGGTCGAAATGTTGTTTATTTTTTTCAAGTAGTAAGGTTTTCGATTTAAAAATATTATGCTTTTTAATCGAAAAAGTTTTTCGAACGTTTAAGGATTTAGTTATTTGTTTATCGAAGAATATTTTTCGGAAATTGTTGAAAAGATGATCTTATCGAAAAATATTTTGTCGAAAAACTATGTTGATCGCAAAAACTCTTATCGAATAACTTGTGATAGAAAAATTACTAATGATCGAAAAAACTTTGTTTTTAGTTTGACTCAAATTGTTAACTGTAGAAATTTTTCGATGGAATATTTTTCGATCGAAAATATGTTTTGGCTAATTATGGATCGAAAAACTTATTCGCTCGAAAAATATATTTATATATGAATCGAAAATTTAATTATTGAAATAATGTTTTTCGAGTCTTAAATTTGAGTAAAACACTCGAAAATAGTGTTTGTGGTCGGAAAAATTTCTCGTCGTCAAACTTGGTCGAAAAATATTTTTCGATTCAAGTTTTTCAATCGAAAAACTTGATCAAAGAACAATTAAGTTCAACGTAACAGTGAAAATTCCAGATTTAATCGAAATGTTCAATTTAGACGCGGAAATTCTGGATAATCACTGGTTTAACAGTTCTAATTATGATTAAACACAGAATCAACCACGTTTAATAGAAAAATATATCGAGATTTAAGAAAAACATATAGGACTCAAAACTTGATTGCAAACTTAAAAATCAATATAGATAAAAAATTTCAAAATTTTGACATAATTACGTTCTAAGCGATTGAAATTAGTACGTAAATCAATCCTAACATATAATCTATCAATTAATCAGCAAAATCAATAGCAAAATTCGCACAACTAAGAATATCGATCGAAAAATCTGGAAAATTATTTTGATCTGTAAATTTCGAATTCTGTCCAAAATCAATCACGATTTGCTCTGATACCAATTGTTAGGTCCTGTTTCATCAATCAACAAACAATCTAAGCACGAATTCTAGGATTCGAGTAAGAAATCTTACGATATACGATCGGTCGAATATCCGCTTTGACGATCTTGAGAGGTTGTTAGATGTTTCCTTGTTTCTCGAGCGTTTCCTCTCGTTTAAAATATGAATTCGAAACTTTTATTTACTCAATAATGAATTATTCTTTACATTGATAGTGTACATCATATTTATACCTATATTTAAGGTATAATTACTCTTAAGTCCTACACTATCAATACTTTTAATTACGCCCCTAATTACAAGGATAATGAAATAATAAAGCACAATTCTAATATACTCTTCAACATACCATTGTGATCTTAGAGGACTCACCACAATTTGAACGTATTTGTTTGCATATATATCGGTATTTTAGTCTCGAATATAAGTATTTTCTGTCTCGAGTAAGTTATTTTATCCTTGATCCTTCTTGTATAAAAGGGGATGTTGTGGAAAAGCTCTTTTTTTGTTGGTGGTGATCAATATACATACCATGCAAGATCTTTTATGAAAACATACCATTTTGGTCTTAGAGGGCTCTCCACAATTTGAAGGTATTTTGCATATATATTGTTATTTTAGTCCCGAATTTAAGTCTTTTCTTTCCCGATTTTGTTATTTTACCCTTGAATTCAAGTATTTTGCCTAGTTAAAAGAGGAGTTTTTGGAAAAGCTTTTTTTTTAGTGTTGGTGATGATCAATAGACATACCATGCGAGATCTTTTATGAAAATATACCATTGTGGTCTTAGAGGACTTGCCAGAGTTTGAACGTATTTTTTGCATTTATATCGGTATTTTAGTCCCGAATATAAGTATTTTATGTCCCTATTTAGGTATTTTATACTTTAATTCAAGTATTCGAGTTAGTTAAAAGGGGAGGTTGTGGAAAAGCTTGTTTTTTGTGTTGGTCGTGATTAATATACATACCATGCAAGATATTTTATGAATACATACATTTTTGGTATTAGAGGATTCGCCACAATTTCAACGTATTTTTTGCATTTATATCGGTTGTTAAGTCCCAAATTATTATTTTCTGTCCCGATTTAGGTATTTTATCCTTTAATTCAAGTATTCTAGTTTGTTAAAAGGGGAGGTTGTGGAAAAGCTTCTCTTTTGTGTTGGTGAAGATCAATATACATACCATGCAAGATCTTTAATGAAATTTGTGTCTTAGATGACTCCCCACAATTTGAACGTATTTTTTAATATATATATATCGGTATTTTAATCTCGAATTTAAGTATTTTTTGTACCGATTTAGTTATTTTATACTTGATTTCAAGTATTCTACTTAGTTGAATGAGGAAGTTGTGGAGAACTTCTTGTTTGTGTTGGTGGTGATCAATATACATACAAGGCAAGACCTTTTATGAAATCATATCATTTTGGTCTAAGAGGACTCGCCATTATTTGAACGTATTTTTTTTGCATATATATATCGGTATTTTAGTTTCGAATTTAAGTATTTTTTGTCTCAATTAAGTTATTTTATCCTTGAATTCAAGTAACATGCTTAGTTAAAAGGGCATGTTGTGGAAAAGCACTTTTTTTGTGTGTTGGTGGTGATCAATATACATACCATGCAATATATTTTATGAAAACATACCATTGTAGTTTTAGAGGACTCGCCACAATTTGAATGTATTTTTTTGCATATATATCGGTATTTTAGTCCCGAATTTAAGTATTATCTCTCTCGATTAAGTTATTATTTGAATTCAATTATTCGGCTTAGTTAAAAGGTGATGTTGTGGAAAAGCATTTTTTTTTGTGTTGGTATTGATCAATATACTTACCTTGCAAGATCTTTTATGAAAACATACCATTGTTGTCTTAGAGGACTTGCCACAATTTTAACGTATTATTTGCATTTATATCGGTTCCGAATTTAAGTATTTTCTGTCCCGATTTAGTAATTTCACCCTTGAATTCAAGTATGTTGCTTAGTTAAAAGGGGAGGTTGTGTAAAGCTTATTTTTGTGTTGGTGGTGATCAATATAATACAATGCAAGATCTTTTATGAAAAAATATCATTGTGGTCTTAGAAGACTTGCCATAATTTGAACAATTTTTTACATTAATATCGGTATTTTAGTCCCGAATTTAAGTATTTTCTTTCACGATTTTGTTATTTTACCCTTGAATTCAAGTATTTTGCTTAGTTAAAAGATGAGGTTTTGGAAAAGCTTTTTTTTCGTGTTGGTGATGATCAATATACATACCAGGCAGGATCTTTTATGAATACATACCATTGTGGTCTTAGAGGACTCACAAAAAGCTGACCGTATTTTTTGCATTTATATCGGTATTTTAGTCCCAAATCTAAGTATATTCTGTCCAGATTTAGGTATTTATTCTTGAATTCGAGTATTATGCTTAGTTAAAAGGGGAGGATGTGGAAAAGCTTCTTTTTATGTTGGTGGTGATCAATATACATACCATGTAAGATCTTTTATGAAACATACATTTGTGGTCTTAGAGGACTTGCCACAATTAAAACGTATTTTATGCATTTATATCGGTCCCGAATTTAAGTATTAACTGTCCCGGTTTAGTAATTTTACCCTTGAATTCATGTATGTTGATTAGTTAAAAGGGGAGGTTGTGGAAAAGATTCTTTTTTGTGTTGGTGGTGATCAATGTACATACAATGCAAGATCTTTTATGAAAACATATCATTGTGGTCTTGGAGGACTCGCAACAATTTGAACATATTTTTTGCATAAATGTCGGTATTTGATTCCCGAGTTTAAGTATTTTCTGTCCCGATTTAGTTATTTTACCATTTAATTCAAGTATTTTGCTTGGTTAAAAGATGAGGTTCTGGAAAAGCTTTTTTTTCGTATTGGTGATGATCAATATACATACCATGCAAGATCTTTTATGAAAACATACCATTGTGGTCTTAGAAGACTTGCCATAATTTGAACGATTTTTTACATTAATATCGGTATTTTAGTCCCGAATCGAAGTATTTTCTGTCCCGATTAAGTTATTACCCTTGAATTCAAGTATCCTGCTCAATTAAAGGGGATGTTGTGGAAAAGTTTTTATTGTGTTGGTAGTGATAAATATACATACCATGCAAGATCTTTTATGAAAACATACAATTGTGGTCTTAGAGGACTTGCCACAATTTAAACGTATTTTTTGCATTTATATCGGTCGCGAATTTAAGTATTTTCTGTCCCGATTTAGTAATTTCACCCTTGAATTCAAGTATGTTGCTTAGTTAAAAGGTGATGTTGTGGAAAAGCTTTTTTTTGTGTTGGTAGTGATCAATATACATACCATGCAAGATCTTTTATGAAAACATACAATTGTGGTCTTAGAGGACTTGCCACAATTTGAACGTATTTTTTGCATTTATATCGGTCGCGAATTTAAGTATTTTCTGTCCCGATTAAGTTACTATCCTTGAATTCAAGTATCCTGCTTAGTTAAAGGGGATGTTGTTGAAAAGCTCTTTTTTTTTTTTTGTGTTGGTGGTGATCAATATACATACCATGCAATAACTTCTTTGAAAACAAATCATTGTAGTCTTAGAAGACTCGCCACAATTTGAACGTAGATTTTTGCATATATATCGGTATTTAAGTCCCGAATTTAAGTCTTTTCTTTCCCAATTTTGTTATTTTACACTTGAATTCAAGTATTCTGCTTAGTAAAAAGAAGAGGTTTTGGAAAAGCTCTTTTCGTGTTGGTGATGATCAATATACATACCATGCAAGATCTTTTATGAAAACATACCATTGTGGTCTTAGAGGACTTGCCACAATTTCAACGTATTTTTTGCATTTATATCAGTATTTTAGTCCCAAATCTAAGTATATTCTGTCCCGATTTAGGTATTTTATCCTTGAATTCGAGTATTATGCTTAGTTAAAAGGGGAGGTTGTGGAAAAGCTTCTATTTATGTTGGTTGTGATCAATATACATACCATGCAAGATCTTTTAGGAAAACATACCATTGTGGTCTTAGAGGACTTGCCACAGTTAAAACGTATTTTATGCATTTATATCGGTCCCGAATTTAAGTATTTTCTGTCCCGGTTTAGTAATTTTACCCTTGAATTCATGTATGTTGATTAGTTAGAAGGGGAGGTTGTGGAAAAGATTCTTTTTTGTGTTGGTGGTGATCAATACACATACAATGCAAGATCTTTTATGAAAACATATCATTGTGGTCTTGGAGGACTCGCAACAATTTGAACATATTTTTTGCATAAATGTCGGTATTTTATTCCCAAGTTTAAGTATTTTCTGTCCCGATTTAGTTATTTTACCATTTAATTCAAGTATTTTGCTTGGTTAGAAGATGAGGTTCTGGAAAAGCTTTTTTTTTTAGTATTGGTGATGATCAATATACATACCATGCAAGATCTTTTATGAAAACATACCATTGTGGTCTTAGAAGACTTTCCATAATTTGAACGATTTTTTACATTAATATCGGTATTTTAGTCCCGAATCGAAGTATTTTCTTTCCCGATTAAGTTATTATTCTTGAATTCAAGTATCCTGTTTAGTTAAAGGGGATGTTGTGGAAAAGCTCTTTTTTTTTGTGTTGGTGGTGATTTATATGCATACTATGCAAGATCTTCTATTAAAACATACCATTGTAGTCTTAGAGGACTCACCACAATTTGAACTTATTTTTTTGCATATATATAGGTATTTTAGTCCCGAATTTAAGTATTTTCTTGCTCGATTAAGTTATTTTATCCTTGAATTCAAGTATTCTGCTTAGTTAAAAGGTGATGTTGTGGAAAAGCTTTTTTATTGTGTTGGTAGTGATCAATATACATACCATACCATGCAAGATCTTTTATGAAAACATACAATTGTGGTCTTAGAGGACTTGCCACAATTTAAACGTTTTTTTTGCATTTATATCGGTTCCGAATTTAAGTATTTTCTGTCCCGATTAAGTTAATATCCTTGAATTCAAGTATCTTGCTTAGTTAAAGGGGATGTTGTGGAAAATCTCTTTTTTTTTTTTATTTTGTTGGTGGTGATCAATATACATACCATGCAATAACTCCTTTGAAAACATATCATTGTAGTCTTAGAGGACTCGCCACAATTTGAACGTATATTTTTGCATATATATCGTTATTTAAGTCCCGAATTTAAGTTTTTTCTTTCCCGATTTTGTTATTTTACACTTGAATTCAAGTACTTTGCTTAGTCAAAAGATGAGGTTTTGGAAAAGCTTTTTTTTCGTGTTGGTGATGATCAATATACATACCATGCAAGATCTTTTATGAAAACATACCATTGTGGTCTTAGAGGACTCACCAAAAGTTGAGCGTATTTTTTGCATTTATATCGGTATTTTAGTCCCAAATCTAAGTATCTTCTTCCGATTTAGGTATTTTATCCTTGAATTCGAGTATTATGCTTAGTTAAAAGGGGAGGATGTGGAAAAGCTTCTATTTATGTTGGTTGTGATCAATATACATACCATGCAATATCATTTATGAAAACATACCATTGTGGTCTTAGAGGACTTGCCACAATTAAAACGTATTTTATGCATTTATATCGGTCCCGAATTTAAGTATTTTCTGTCCCGGTTTAGTAATTTTACCCTTGAATTCATGTATGTTGATTAGTTAAAAGGGGAGGTTGTGGAAAAGATTCTTTTTTGTGTTGGTGGTGATCAATATACATACAATGCAAGATCTTTTATGAAAACATATCATTGTGGTCTTGGAGGACTCACAACAATTTGAACATATTTTTTGCATAAATGTCTGTATTTTATTCCTGAGTTTAAGTATTTTCTGTCCCGATTTAGTTATTTTACCATTTAATTCAAGTATTTTGCTTGGTTAAAAGATGAGGTTCTGGAAAAGCTTTTTTTTCTTATTGGTGATGATCAATATACATACCATGCAATAACTTCTATGAAAACATATTATTGTAGTCTTAGAGGACTCGCCACAATTTGAACGTATATTTTTGCATATATATCGGTATTTAAGACCCCAATTTAAGTCTTTTCTTTCCCGATTTTGTTATTTTACACTTGAATTCAAGTATTTTGCTTAGTAAAAAGAAGAGGTTTTGGAAAAGCTTTTTTTTTCGTGTTGGTGATGATCAATATACATACCATGCAAGATCTTTTATGAAAACATACCATTGTGGTCTTAGAGGACTTGCCACAATTTGAACGTATTTTTTGCATTTATATCGGTATGTTAGTCCCGAATTTAAGTCTTTTCTTTCACGATTTTGTTATTTTACCATTGAATTCAAGTATTTTGCTTAGTCAAAAGATGAGGTTTTGGAAAAGCTTTTTTTTCGTGTTGGTGATGATCAATATACATACCATGCAAGATCTTTTATGAAAACATACCATTGTGGTCTTAGAGGACTTGCCACAATTTGAACGTATTTTATGCATTTATATCGGTATTTTTGTCCCGAATTTAAGTCTTTTCTTTCACGATTTTGTTATTTTACCATTGAATTCAAGTATTTTGCTTAGTCAAAAGATGAGGTTTTGGAAAAGCTTTTTTTTCGTGTTGGTGATGATCAATATACATACCATGCAAGATCTTTTATGAAAACATACCATTGTGGTCTTAGAGGACCTTCCACAATTTCAACGTATTTTTTGCATTTATATCGGTATTTTAGTCCCAAATCTAAGTATATTCTGTCCAGATTTAGGTATTTATCCTTGAATTCGAGTATTACGCTTAGTTAAAAGGGGAGGGTGTGGAAAAGCTTCTTTTTATGTTGGTTGTGATCAATATACATACCATGCAAGATCTTTTATGAAAACATACAATTGTGGTCTTAGAGGACTTTCCACTATTTAAACGTATTTTTTGCATTTATATCGGTCCCGAATTTAAGTATTTTCTGTCCCGATTAAGTTAATATCCTTGAATTCAAGTATCTTGCTTAGTTAAAGGGGATGTTGTGGAAAATCTCTTTTTTTTTTATTGTGTTGGTGGTGATCAATATACATACCATGCAATAACTCCTTTGAAAACATATCATTGTAGTCTTAGAGGACTCGCCAAAATTTGAACGTATATTTTTGCATATATATCGTTATTTAAGTCCCGAATTTAAGTTTTTTCTTTCCCGATTTTGTTATTTTACACTTGAATTCAAGTACTTTGCTTAGTCAAAAGATGAGGTTTTGGAAAAGCTTTTTTTTCGTGTTGGTGATGATCAATATACATACCATGCAAGATCTTTTTTGAAAACATACCATTGTGGTCTTAGAGGACTCACTAAAAGTTGAGCGTATTTTTTGCATTTATATCGGTATTTTAGTCCCAAATCTAAGTATATTCTGTCCCGATTTAGGTATTTTATCCTTGAATTCGAGTATTATGCTTAGTTAAAAGGGGAGGATGTGGAAAAGCTTCTATTTATGTTGGTTGTGATCAATATACATACCATGCAATATCATTTATGAAAACATACCATTGTGGTCTTAGAGGACTTGCCACAATTAAAACGTATTTTATGCATTTATATCGGTCCCGAATTTAAGTATTTTCTGTCCCGGTTTAGTAATTTTACCCTTGAATTCATGTATGTTGATTAGTTAAAAGGGGAGGTTGTGAAAAAGATTCTTTTTTGTGTTGGTGGTGATCAATATACATACAATGCAAGATCTTTTATGAAAACATATCATTGTGGTCTTGGAGGACTCACAACAATTTGAACATATTTTTTGCATAAATGTCTGTATTTTATTCCCGAGTTTAAGTATTTTCTGTCCCGATTTAGTTATTTTACCATTTAATTCAAGTATTTTGCTTGGT
The DNA here is from genome assembly GCA_004919715.1 of Linderniella brevidens. Lineage (NCBI taxonomy): Eukaryota > Viridiplantae > Streptophyta > Magnoliopsida > Lamiales > Linderniaceae > Linderniella > Linderniella brevidens. Next base: position 9,082,910 of record SWDC01000148.1, read on the forward strand.
TAAAAGATGAGGTTCTGGAAAAGCTTTTTTTTCTTATTGGTGATGATCAATATACATACCATGCAATAACTTCTATGAAAACATATTATTGTAGTCTTAGAGGACTCGCCACAATTTGAACGTATATTTTTGCATATATATCGGTATTTAAGTCCCGAATTTAAGTCTTTTCTTTCCCGATTTTGTTATTTTACACTTGAATTCAAGTATTTTGCTTAGTAAAAAGAAGAGGTTTTGGAAAAGCTTTTTTTTTTTCGTGTTGGTGATGATCAATATACATACCATGCAAGATCTTTTATGAAAACATACCATTGTGGTCTTAGAGGACTTGTCACAATTTGAACGTACTTTTTGCATTTATATCGGTATTTTAGTCCCGAATTTAAGTCTTTTCTTTCACGATTTTGTTATTTTACCATTGAATTCAAGTATTTTGCTTAGTCAAAAGATGAGGTTTTGGAAAAGCTTTTTTTTCGTGTTGGTGATGATCAATATACATATCATGCAAGATCTTTTATGAAAACATACCATTGTGGTCTTAGAGGACTTGCCACAATTTGAACCTATTTTTTGCATTTATATCGGTATTTTAGTCCCGAATTTAAGTCTTTTCTTTCACGATTTTGTTATTTTACCATTGAATTCAAGTATTTTGCTTAGTCAAAAGATGAGGTTTTGGAAAAGCTTTTTTTTCGTGTTGGTGATGATCAATATACATACCATGCAAGATCTTTTATGAAAACATACCATTGTGGTCTTAGAGGACTTGCCACAATTTCAACGTATTTTTTGCATTTATATCGGTATTTTAGTCCCGAATTTAAGTCTTTTCTATCACGATTTTGTTATTTTACCCTTGAATTCAAGTATTTCTCTTAGTCAATAGATGAGGTTTTGGAAAAGCTTTTTTTTCATGTTGGTGATGATCAATATACATACCATGCAAGATCTTTTATGAAAACATACCATTGTGGTCTTAGAGGACTCACCAAAAGTTAAACGTATTTTTTGCATTTATATCGGTATTTTAGTCCCAAATCTAAGTATATTCTGTCCAGATTTAGGTATTTATCCTTGAATTCGAGTATTACGCTTAGTTAAAAGGGGAGGGTGTGGAAAAGCTTCTTTTTATGTTGGTTGTGATCAATATACATACCATGCAAGATCTTTTATGAAAACATACAATTGTGGTCTTAGAGGACTTTCCACTATTTAAACGTATTTTTCGCATTTATATCGGTCCCGAATTTAAGTATTTTCTGTCCCGATTAAGTTAATATCCTTGAATTCAAGTATCGTGCTTAGTTAAAGGGGATGTTGTGGAAAATCTCTTTTTTTTTTAGTGTTGCTGGTGATCAATATACATACCATGCAATAACTTCTTTGAAATCATATCATTTAGTCTTAGAGGACTCTCCACAATTTGAACGTATATTTTTGCATATATATCGTTATTTAAGTCCCGAATTTAAGTCTTTGCTTTCCCGAATTTGTTATTTTACACTTGAATTCAACTATTTTGCTTAGTTAAAACAAGAGGTTTTGGAAAAGCTTTTTTTTTTCGTGTTGGTGATGATCAATATACATACCATGCAAGATCTTTTATGAAAACATACCATTGTGATCTTAGAGGACTTGCCACAATTTGAACGTATTTTTTGCATTTATATCGGTATTTTAGTACCGAATTTAAGTCTTTTCTTTCACGATTTTGTTATTTTACGCTTTAATTCAAGTATTTTGCTTAGTCAAAAGATGAGGTTTTGGAAAAGCTTTTTTTTCGTGTTGGTGATGATCAATATACATACCATGCAAGATCTTTTATGAAAACATACCATTGTGGTCTTAGAGGACTTGCCACAATTTCAACGTATTTTTTGCATTTATATCAGTATTTTAGTCCCAAATCTAAGTATATTCTGTCCCGATTTAGGTATTTTATCCTTGAATTCGAGTATTATGCTTAGTTAAAAGGGGAGGTTGTGGAAAAGCTTCTATTTATGTTGGTTGTGATCAATATACATACCATGCAAGATCTTTTAGGAAAACATACCATTGTGGTCTTAGAGGACTTGCCACAATTAAAACGTATTTTATGCATTTATATCGGTCCCGAATTTAAGTATTTTCTGTCCCGGTTTAGTAATTTTACCCTTGAATTCATGTATGTTGATTAGTTAGAAGGGGAGGTTGTGGAAAAGATTCTTTTTTGTGTTGGTGGTGATCAATACACATACAATGCAAGATCTTTTATGAAAACATATCATTGTGGTCTTGGAGGACTCGCAACAATTTGAACATATTTTTTGCATAAATGTCGGTATTTTATTCCCAAGTTTAAGTATTTTCTGTCCCGATTTAGTTATTTTACGATTTAATTCAAGTATTTTGCTTGGTTAGAAGATGAGGTTCTGGAAAAGCTTTTTTTTTTAGTATTGGTGATGATCAATATACATACCATGCAAGATCTTTTATGAAAACATACCATTGTGGTCTTAGAAGACTTTCCATAATTTGAACGATTTTTTACATTAATATCGGTATTTTAGTCCCGAATCGAAGTATTTTCTTTCCCGATTAAGTTATTATCCTTGAATTCAAGTATCCTGTTTAGTAAAAGGGGATGTTGTGGAAAAGCTCTTTTTTTTTTTGTTGGTGGTGATTTATATGCATACCATGCAAGATCTTCTATTAAAACATACCATTGTAGTCTTAGAGGACTCACCACAATTTGAACTTATTTTTTTGCATATATATAGGTATTTTAGTCCCGAATTTAAGTATTTTCTTGCTCGATTAAGTTATTTTATCCTTGAATTCAAGTATTCTGCTTAGTTAAAAGGTGATGTTGTGGAAAAGCTTTTTTTTTGTGTTGGTAGTGATCAATATACATACCATACCATGCAAGATCTTTTATGAAAACATACAATTGTGGTCTTAGAGGACTTGCCACAATTTAAACGTATATTTTGCATTTATATCGGTCCTGAATTTAAGTATTTTCTGTCCCGATTAAGTTAATATGCTTGAATTCAAGTATCTTGCTTAGTTAAAGGGGATGTTGTGGGAAATCTCTTTTTTTTTTTTAGTGTTGGTGGTGATCAATATACATACCATGCAATAACTTTTCTGAAAACATATCATTGTAGTCTTAGAGGACTCGCCACAATTTGAACGTATATTTTTGCATATATATCGTTATTGAAGTCGCGAATTTAAGTCTTTTCTTTCCCGATTTTGTTATTTTACACTTGAATTCAACTATTTTGCTTAGTTAAAAGAAGAGGTTTTGGAAAAGCTTTTTTTTTTCGTGTTGGTGATGATCAATATACATACCATGCAAGATCTTTTATGAAAACATACCATTGTGGTCTTAGAGGACTTGCCACAATTGAACCTATTTTTTGCATTTATATCGGTATTTTAGTCACGAATTTAAGTCTTTTCTTTCACGATTTTGTTATTTTACCATTGAATTCAAGTATTTTGCTTAGTCAAAAGATGAGGTTTTGGAAAAGCTTTTTTTTTTCGTGTTGGTGATGATCAATATACATACCATGCAAGATCTTTTATGAAAACATACCATTGTGGTCTTAGAGGACTTGCCACAATTTGAACCTATTTTTTGCATTTATATCGGTATTTTAGTCCCGAATTTAAGTCTTTTCTTTCACGATTTTGTTATTTTACCATTGAATTCAAGTATTTTGCTTAGTCAAAAGATGAGGTTTTGGAAAAGCTTTTTTTTCGTGTTGGTAATGATCAATATACATACCATGCAAGATCTTTTATGAAAACATACCATTGTAGTCTTAGAGGACTCGCCACAATTTGAACGTATATTTTTGCATTTATATCGTTATTTAAGTCCCGAATTTAAGTTTTTTCTTTCCCGATTTTGTTATTTTACACTTGAATTCAAGTATTTTGCTTAGTCAAAAGATGAGGTTTTGGAAAAGCTTTTTTTCTTGTTGGTGATGATCAATATAGATACCATGCAAGATCTTTTATGAAAACATACCATTGTGGTCTTAGAGGACTCACCAAAAGTTGAACGTATTTTTTGCATTTATATCGGTATTTTAGTCCCAAATCTAAGTATATTCTGTCCCGATTTAGGTATTTTATCCTTGAATTCGAGTATTATGCTTAGTTAAAAGGGGAGGATGTGGAAAAGCTTCTATTTATGTTGGTTGTGATCAATATACATACCATGCAATATCTTTTATGAAAACATACCATTGTGGTCTTAGAGGACTTGCCACAATTAAAACGTATTTTATGCATTTATATCGGTCCCGAATTTAAGTATTTTCTGTCCCGGTTTAGTAATTTTACCCTTGAATTCATGTATGTTGATTAGTTAAAAGGGGAGGCTGTGGAAAAGATTCTTTTTTGTGTTGGTGGTGATCAATATACATACAATGCAAGATCTTTTATGAAAACATATCATTGTGGTCTTGGAGGACTCACAACAATTTGAACATATTTTTGCATAAATGTCGGTATTTTATTCCCGAGTTTAAGTATTTTCAGTCCCGATTTAGTTATTTTACCATTTAATTCAAGTATTTTGCTTGGTTAAAAGATGAGGTTCTGGAAAAGCTTTTTTTTCTTATTGGTGAAGATCAATATACATACCATGCAATAACTTCTATGAAAACATATTATTGTAGTCTTAGAGGACTCGCCACAATTTGAACGTATATTTTTGCATATATATCGGTATTTAAGTCCCGAATTTAAGTCTTTTCTTTCCCGATTTGAACGTATATTTTTGCATATATATCGGTATTTAAGTCCCGAATTTAAGTCCTTTCTTTCCCGATTTTGTTACTTTACACTTGAATTCAAGTATTTTGCTTAGTAAAAAGAAGAGGTTTTGGAAAAGCTTTTTTTTTGGTGTTGGTGATGATCAATATACATACCATGCAAGATCTTTTATGAAAACATACCATTGTGGTCTTAGAAGACTTTCCATAATTTGAACGATTTTTTACATTAATATCGGTATTTTAGTCCCGAATCGAAGTATTTTCTTTCCCGATTAAGTTATTATCCTTGAATTCAAGTATCCTGTTTAGTAAAAGGGGATGTTGTGGAAAAGCTCTTTTTTTTTTGTTGGTGGTGATTTATATGCATACCATGCAAGATCTTCTATTAAAACATACCATTGTAGTCTTAGAGGACTCACCACAATTTGAACTTATTTTTTTGCATATATATAGGTATTTTAGTCCCGAATTTAAGTATTTTCTTGCTCGATTAAGTTATTTTATCCTTGAATTCAAGTATTCTGCTTAGTTAAAAGGTGATGTTGTGGAAAAGCTTTTTTTTTGTGTTGGTAGTGATCAATATACATACCATACCATGCAAGATCTTTTATGAAACATACAATTGTGGTCTTAGAGGACTTGCCACAATTTAAACGTATATTTTGCATTTATATCGGTCCTGAATTTAAGTATTTTCTGTCCCGATTAAGTTAATATGCTTGAATTCAAGTATCTTGCTTAGTTAAAGGGGATGTTGTGGGAAATCTCTTTTTTTTTTTTAGTGTTGGTGGTGATCAATATACATACCATGCAATAACTTTTCTGAAAACATATCATTGTAGTCTTAGAGGACTCGCCACAATTTGAACGTATATTTTTGCATTTATATCGTTATTTAAGTCCCGAATTTAAGTTTTTTCTTTCCCGATTTTGTTATTTTACACTTGAATTCAAGTATTTTGCTTAGTCAAAAGATGAGGTTTTGGAAAAGCTTTTTTTTCTTGTTGGTGATGATCAATATAGATACCATGCAAGATCTTTTATGAAAACATACCATTGTGGTCTTAGAGGACTTGCCACAATTAAAACGTATTTTATGCATTTATATCGGTCCCGAATTTAAGTATTTTCTGTCCCGGTTTAGTAATTTTACCCTTGAATTCATGTATGTTGATTAGTTAAAAGGGGAGGTTGTGGAAAAGATTCTTTTTTGTGTCGGTGGTGATCAATATACATACAATGCAAGATCTTTTATGAAAACATATCATTGTGGTCTTGGAGGACTCGCAACAATTTGAACATATATTTTGCATAAATTTCGGTATTTTATTCCCGAGTTTAAGTATTTTCTATCCCGATTTAGTTATTTTACCATTTAATTCAAGTATTCTGCTTGGTTAAAAGATGAGGTTTTGGAAAAGCTTTTTTTCGTATTGGTGATGATCTATATACATACCATGCAATAACTTCTTTGAAAACATATCATTGTAGTCTTAGAGGACTCGCCACAATTTGAACGTATATTTTTGCATATTTATCGATATTTAAGTCCCGAATTTAAGTCTTTTCTTCCCCGATTTTGTTATTTTACACTTGAATTCAAGTATTTTGCTTAGTTAAAAGAAGAGGTTTTGGAAAAGCTTTTTTTTTTCGTGTTGGTGATGATCAATATAGATACCATGCAAGATCATTTATGAAAACATACCATTGTGGTCTTAGAGGACTTGCCACAATTTGAACGTATTTTTTGCATTTATATCGGTATTTTAGTCCCGAATTTAAGTCTTTTCTTTCACGATTTTGTTATTTTACCCTTGAATTCAAGTATTTTGCTTAGTCAAAAGATAAGGTCTTGGAAAAGTTTTTTTTTCGTGTTGGTGATGATCAATATACAAACCATGCAAGATCTTTTATGAAAACATACCATTGTGGTCTTAGAGGACTCACCAAAAGTTGAATGTATTTTTTGCATTTATATCGGTATTTTAGTCCCAAATCTAAGTATATTCTGTCCCGATTTAGGTATTTTATCCTTGAATTCGAGTATTATGCTTAGTTCAAAGGGGAGGTTGTGGAAAAGCTTCTACTTATGTTGGTTGTGATCAATATACAAACCATGCAAGATCTTTTATGAAAACATACCATTGTGGTCTTAGAGGACTTGCCACAATTAAAACGTATTTTATGCATTTATATTGGTCCCGAATTTAAGTATTTTCTGTCCCGGTTTAGTAATTTTACCCTTGAATTCATGTATGTTGATTAGTTAAAAGGGGAGGTTGTGAAAAATATTATTTTTTGTATTGGTGGTGATCAATATACATACAATGCAAGATCTTTTATGAAAACATATCATTGTGGTCTTGGAGGACTTACAACAATTTGAACATATTTTTTGCATAAATGTCGGTATTTTATTCCCGAGTTTAACTATTTTCTGTCCCGATTTAGTTATTTTACCATTTAATTCAAGTATTTTCCTTGGTTAAAAGATGAGGTTCTGGAAAAGCATTTTTTTTCTTATTGGTGATGATCAATATACATACCATGCAATAACTTCTTTGAAAACATATCATTGTAGTCTTAGAGGACCCGCCACAATTTTAGCGTATATTTTTGCATATATATCGGTATTTAAGTCCCGAATTTAAGTCTTTCCTTTCCCGATTTTGTTATTTTACACTTGAATTCAAGTATTTTGCTTAGTAAAAAGAATAGGTTTTGGAAAAGCTTTTTTTTTCGTGTTGGTGATGTTCAATATACATACCATGCAAGATCTTTTACGAAAACATACCATTGTGGTCTTAGAGGACTTGCCACAATTTGAACGTATTTTTTGCATTTATATCGGTATTTTAGTCCCGAATTTAAGTCTTTTCTTTCACGATTTTATTATTTTACCCTTGAATTTAAGTATTTTGCTTAGTCAAAAGATGAGGTTTTGGAAAAGTTTTTTTTTTCGTGTTGGTGATGAATAATATACATACCATGCAAGATCTTTTATGAAAACATACCATTGTGATCTTAGAGGACTCACCAAAAGTTCAACGTATTTATTGCATTTATATCGGTATTTTAGTCCCAAATCTAAGTATATTCTGTCCCGATTTAGGTATTTTATCCTTGCATTCGAGTATTATGCTTAGTTCAAAGGGGAGGTTGTGGAAAAGCTTCTATTTATGTTGGTTGTGATCAATATACAAACCATGCAAGATCTTTTATGAAAACATACCATTGTGGTCTTAGAGGACTTGCCACAATTAAAACGTATTTTATGCATTTATATCGGTCCCGAATTTAAGTATTTTCTGTCCCGGTTTAGTAATTTTACCCTTGAATTCATGTATGTTGATTAGTTAAAAGGGGAGGTTGTGGAAAAGATTCTTTTTGTGTCGGTGGTGATCAATATACATACAATGCAAGATCTTTTATGAAAACATATCATTGTGGTCTTGGAGGACTCGCAACAATTTGAACATATTTTTTGCATAAATGTCGGTATTTTATTCCCGAGTTTAAGTATTTTCTGTCCCGATTTAGTTATTTTACCATTTAATTCAAGTATTTTGCTTGGTTAAAAGATGAGGTTCTGGAAAAGCGTTTTTTTCTTATTGGTGATGATCAATATACATACCATGCAATAACTTCTTTGAAAACATATCATTGTAGTCTTAGAGGACTCGCCACAATTTGAACTATATTTTTGCATATATATCGGTATTTAAGTCCCGAATTTAAGTCTTTTCTTTCCCGATTTTTTTATTTTACACTTGAATTCAAGTATTTTGCTTAGTAAAAAGTAGAGGTTTTGGAAAAGCTTTTTTTTTCGTGTTGGTGATGATCAATATACATACTGTTAGGAATTAATTGTAGTGTCCTTAGTTAGTATTTGAGTTTTGGGTCAATATTAGTTAATTTATTGTATTTGGGGTCAAATTGTAAATATTTTATTGTTTGAGTCCCAAGCCTTAATATACCAACTCATGTGGTATATAAGGCATCCCATTAACCCTAATTAGGGTTGGTCAATGTATAATTCTTAAAAGTAAGTTCTTAATTTCGGCACACACACACAAACACACACTGAAGGTGTTTTAAGAACTTTATCATTTTTAAGCCTTTGATCGTGCGTAATCGGACTAACAAGTGGTATCAGAGCAAGACACGGATCGATCTGTGCAAATCTATACCAATTTCGTTTGATTTCGTCAAGATCGAAAGAGTTTACTAAGCAAATTTTATTTTCGATTTTTTTCAAGTATTTTGGGTTAGATCTTGCTGTTATTGATGTTTTTAAACCTTTAAATGCTTGATTATCAGTCTTGGCTTGTTTAGGAACTCGTTTAGATTAATTTTCGTCAAGTTTGAGAAATTTCTGGGGAGAAATCGATTGAAATTGGTGTGTTTTAAAGTTGCTGGAAAAATTTCGGGCGTTTCTCTAGAACAGTGTTTATTCACTCGAAGTTCGTTCTTGAACCCGAAAATTAACTCATATTGCCGAATTTCAATTGAAATTCGCCGAAATTGAGAAAATTTTCGATCAGAAAATTGATCGAATTTGAGTAAGCTAAGTTTATTCGCCGAATTTGCTTTCTACTGTTTAAAATTCACGGCGAATTTGGTCGAATTTTAAAATTAAGATTGCCCGAATTTCAACTTAAAATTTTCGGCGAAGTTTTGATTTAAGTCACCCGAATTTCTTAATTCTCGGCGAACTTTTATCAGAAAGTCACCCGAATTTTGATTTTTTTTAATTCTCGACTGAATTTAGTTTACCCGAATTTTGAAAGTAATTTTCGATAAAATTTTTCCTACCTTAATTTAATCCTGAACTTCGGCGAACTTATATTTGTCACCCGAATTTTGATTTCCTTTGATTTCAAAATTCTCGACAAAGTCTTTTCATCCGAATTTCAGAATTCAAATTTCGGCAACAACTCTACAAGTGCCCGAATTTTACTCTTTCAAATTAAAATAAAAAGTCGATCACTTAAACACAATTTCTATCCAACCAAAATTTATTCAAACTTAACGTTAATCTTTGACGTTATTTCTCGAGACTGACCATTTAGGATTGCAGATCACGACCGTGAACGATCATTAAAAGGCACTCAACTACATCCATGGATATCATAGCAATCGGAAGTGATAACAGACCCCCAATTCTAACAATGAAAAGGGGGGAGTCTACATATAAAGATATGGCCAAGAATGACATCATCTTGGCCAAAACACAAAATTTTGTCACTGAGCTAGAAAATAAACTAGCTACTTCAGAAAAATCACTAGAATTAGCTGAAGCTAATCTAGTAAAATCTGAAGAAAAAGTAGTTTCCCTGACATCAAAACTGACCGTGCTTGAGCATATCCAGAATTCTCCATTAGAACACTTGCAAAAACTAGAAGCTCTGGAAAAGAAAAACGCAACAAATTATCAATGTGTGCTCAAACACTTAGGTGAAAAAGCAACTCTCAGATGTCATTTAGAAAATGCATCTGAGAAAATCTCGAAGCTTGAATCCGAGACTAATATGCTGAATGCAAATATTAGTCAATTAACCACTAGCCTGCGAATTAGTGAAGAAGAGCGTATTGGTAAAACAGATCAATACAATCTTCTAATGGAGGAACGTAAGAAGCTTTACTCCAAAATCAAAAGTCTGGAGGACCTTCTTACGAAAAGGGGACAAACCGACAAAACGATTTTCTTGAATCAGCCTAAGGACAAGAGATTTTACAATCCACGTGAGGGCTAAGGTTTTAAGCCAAACCAACCAACCACTGATAAACGGCCACTTGCTCTTTACAATGCTGCATACCTAGGACTAGGAATACCTAGCTTGTTAGCCTTTCTCAGATCATCTGAAGAAGAAGATAACCTAGAACAGGAAAAGCGCAAGAACAAAAGCAAGGCCGAAATATCCTTGGATTACAAGGAAATCAACGATAGTTATGGAAGTAGGGAAATTCCTCTTTCAAATGACTATCTACATATGTTTCCCCATCCTCCCTCTGAATCTGATCAGCCCATGACAGAAACATCTAGCTCAAAGAACTCAGATCTTTGCCGAATTTACATTCCTCAAAAGATCAAGAATATTCAATCCACGATAGAGCTCGAACGGAAAACATTTCAAGCTGAAAAGGAGAAACTCCTTGAGAGAATTTCCTCACTTGAAAATCAATCATATGCTGATCTCGCTAAATCTTCTAAGTCGGAGTCTGTTACTATAACACCAATAGATTCCTCATCCATGAAGAATAGGCTAACTAAGAAGATTCTCATTCAAGCAACAGCTAACATCCCTTCACCATCTATGACAGATCTGAGACGGACAGAGACTGCTGGGAAGAAAAATTCAGGAACGCAAGAGAAGGATGCCAAAATCTTTGATAAAAAGACGAAGCAAAATTTGACTAGTGTTTCTGATTTAAAATTATTTCCAAAACATTTAGAAATCTTTCTTAATGTAGTTCGAACTATGCTTCCGCTTATTCCCGTATTCCTTCCACAACAAGTTCTGTTAAGAATGTCAGTGATTATCTTACCTACGATAAGTGTATAGCTACGAATGCTAAATTTATACGTCGTAGAGATATGATTTCAGGAACACACACGAAAACGGTTCTACCATCCAAAACGTCCAACCTAAAAGTTGACGAAAAGGTAGCTAGAACATTCAGAAGGCCAATTCCCACTGAAACAAAAGCTAAAGCTCAAGCTTTAGAGAAAAAGGTCAAAAACGTGACCAAATCAGACCCAAAAATACCTGAGCAATCGAAAACCCGAGCTGAAGCTAAGGGAAAAGATTGCAAACAAATCTGGGTAATTAAAACAGTGCTTGCTGCATGCACAAAGCTCTGTTTTCCTTTAGGGGTAAAGAAAATTTGGGTACCGAAAACTCAGGAAAGATACAAGCCAACCTGGTACACAATTCACCCAATCTTGCATGCACTTTAACCTCTGCAAATGCGAGGACCCGTCTTAAACGGGATCTCTAACACTGCTTAAACTTATCTTGCAGATAAGTCATGTGTGGTACTTAGACTCGGGTTGCTCCACACACATGACTGGAAGAAAAGAACTGCTGAGCAACTACACAGAGAGATTTGGTGGAAAGGAGGAGTTTATTTCATTTTTATTAAGGGGGAGTTTATTTCATTTTTATTATGGGGGAGTATATTTCATATTTATTAAGGGGGAGCATATTTCAATTTTATTAAGGAGGAGCTCATTTTTATTATGGGGGAGTATATTTCATATTTATTAAGGGGGAGCATATTTCAATTTTATTAAGGAGGAGCTTATTTTTATTACGGGGGAGTATATATCATTTTATTGAGGGGGAGCTCTTTGACATAATATAAAATTCCGAATCTGCAATTTATTTGCCAAAATTTCATCCAAATCACGATGGAATCGACCTATTTTAATTTTTAGGTTTCGGGCGAAATTCGAGTAAAATTCAAATTTTCATCCGAATTTCTGCTTTTCAATCCAAAATTCGGCGAATTTCTACTGTTCACTCGAAATTCGGCGAATTTCTACTGTACCCCGACTCCTCACAGTCGAATTCCATCGCCCGAATTTGTCAATTTCGGCAAATTCAATTTTAAAGACAAGCACCCGAATTTGATGAATGATGATAACAAATTCGATTTAATTTTTACTTACCCGAACTTCATTACAATTCGGCGAACAAAAATTTCAAATCCTCATTACCCGAACTTCATCAAATTCGGCGAACAAAACCTTTCAAATCCAAATTCGGCCAAATCAAACTTCGAGTATTAAACTTTTCAATGTACTCTTAGCCGAATTTGTGAACTTCGCCGCTTGTATTTCAAAAGTATAATCTTATTTACTTAAGCAAATTTCGGGCACTTTCATATAAAATTTTTCAAGTCCGAAATTTTTTTCTAAGTAACGTCTTTATTTACTCTGCCTATGCTAACAATTTTCTGTGTTTCCTTCTTAGCAGATTGAATAAAAATGTTACGCGAAATTGACGAAGTATTCCCTCAAAGTCAATGGGCCACTAAAATTCCCAACAACCCGGCCATTGACTTTGACAATATCTCGGTCCCAGCGCCGATATCCTTGACCAACTCCGCCGAAGGGACTTATCCACCAAAATAAAACCCGACAAGTCCTTCCCTACCTTCGGTGGTTTCCAGTGATAATAACCCACTTTCAAGACCTACACCCCGAGATAACCCGTCGACCGAGATCGGAGGGATACCAAATTCCCAAGCTAGCATCCCTCCATTCTTCCAAATCCAAATTTGATCTCGAGTCGATGCGGATCCCTGACCACCTCCTACAAATCGCTAATCCTTCCAACCCAATAGTAGCGAGGTACCTCCAATCCATCACCCTTGAAGACACTCCTATGGTCGACAAAACCCAGTCGAACCTACCCCGGGAATTAGCCTACCCCAGCCTCAGTTAGGTCTAGGAAGCGCCGCTTCCCCTCCTCGTTCCTCACGAAAAACAAAACGAGGGGAAGATGTAAGACGCATACAGGAGCGTCGCACCAAACAAAAACATGATCGACCTCCTCAGTCCTCTAACCCACTACAAAGCCGGGCCGAACCTGTAGGAACAGGAGACGACACGATCGTCTCCCGAGTAGCAGTCGTGCCATCAGGCCCAAGCACGCAAATAACCCTTCCAACCCATTCGGTCGTCTCCCAACAGACGACCGTCTCAATAGCACCGGAGGAGCCACGACAACCATCATTGCCTTATTCGGAGGCAATAGATGTTGAATTAAGCAGTTCACTTCCTCCGACTGCGCCCTCCTTGATCACAGGTCTAGTGTCCGCACCAACTAAAATTTTTTCCATTTCTAGGACACATACACTATTTTCCGCACCTCTAAGTCTTCCAGACTTAGACAGAACGCTCTCTGACGTCACTCTGGGGTTAATCTCCGAGGGACTGAGCGGAAGCCCCGAAACGATCAACATCCCACCAGTCGTCTCGGGCCAACGGTCTGAGTTTGTCTTAGCACCGTTGCCACCGGTGTGCCTTGGTGGCCCCGGAAGACCCACTACAGTGGGCGGCACGTCAGAAATCTACTCTGACGTCGCGACAACGGCACGCCTCAGTGGCTCCGTTTTATTTCCCGATCCGTTTGTGACGGAGTCTCGGCTACGATCTTTTGGCGACGAACTAGTGGAAAAAGTCCGGGCCATGATCGAAACATCAAGACAAGACAAAGGCAAGACTCCAGTCACACACGAGACAGCTGCTGCTGTTCCTTCACTCACACAACCAGAAGAAGGACCGTGGGACGTGCCCATTGAAGAACTCTTCAACATTCTTTTGGCACGTATCCGGTCGGCGCCACACCTGACACCGAAGGAGAAAGAAATCCAGAGGCTGATTGACCCCACCAGCTGCCGAACACAAGCCGGGGGCCTATCTGGATCGCGGGACGACCCTGAAGACGAGGACCGTCCCGAGGGGGAGAACCGACAGCGTGGAGTCGAATCCCCTCACCAGCAGCAGCCAACAACCAAAACAGTCCAAGAATCCAACCCGCTGGATACCTCAAGCTCAAAAGGCAAAACAAAACAAGTCTCCAGCACCACAATAATATTCCTACCATGGAGATCTCAACCACAACCGAACAAAATACACAAGAGATCTCCAATACACTTTCCCTTTCGACACCCACTCCAGTCACTATAAGCCTTAGCTCACCAAGAACCTTCTACCGACAAAGTCCACCTCAAGCCACATCTATTGACCTCCAAATCTCGGAAGAAATCAGCCAACTCTACAATCCACATGATGTGGTAGAGAAATATATATTTGAAGAAGGATTGCTGAAGCAACCGATGGACCTCCAGCTCGAAGCCAGATTTCGAGAAAACGCCAGACTATTCCTCGAAAAGGCGTCGATAAGCCTGGTGAAAGTCCATGAAGATGAGGAGCTGGAAGATCTGCAAAGTGACCTCCCCGATCTACCGGAACTACTCAAACATCAAGTCCAAAATGAGGATGCTCCACTTCTCATGTCAAAGATCGGGGCAACGGTCGATCTTCCGTGGCAAAACGTCAGAATCTTAGTTCCATACCAAGAAGAGATAAGGAAAAGAATCTGGCGTAAAGAGGATCAGCTCGTCAAATTGAACGAGCTGGAGCTACGTGGGATGACGCACCTGTCAGAGCGCAGAGCCAATCTCTACCTTCTTTCCCTAAGACGTCTTCATATGTTCTTAGGGAAAGGAAATGATCTGGCTGCTCTCAGGCGAGAGGAAAAGCAGAGGCCCCGAATACAAGCCGTAGAAAGAGTTGGAACAGATCGGCTCGGGACCTTCCTACTAAGCGTCTACCACGTAGTGAGGGAAGACGGTACAAGAGAGACCTTGACAGAGGCTGACTTCCCGTACATCAGAGCTGAAGACATCTCACAGATGATTGGAAGCTACCGATACGTGGGAACGCTGCAGGACCAGGACGTCAAATTAGGATACATGACGATCAAAAGGTTCATACTCCGACAAATCAAGTACGGAGCGACGCACGACCTGCAGCTAGCACTGGAGTCAAATGTCAGAAAGGTCAACCTCACCAAACCATCATTCGAGCTCCCTGAACAAGTTGAATATGGTGAAGGCCACGTGTTCGAAAGTGAAGATCCAGCGGTGGTCTACATCAACTAAAGGGAGAAAAGCGAATATTGAAGACATCGGAGATACCAAAATTCTCCGACGGAACGCTCCTCATCATACGAGAGAAGTTGAGGAGCATACTGGATAAGATGGAAGGTGAAGGACCGGACACAAAAGCCAAGATACTGAATATGCTGAACAACATACAAGAAAGGCTTTCGTTCCGGAGGGAAATAAGGACGTACGAGCACAAGCTTGGACTACGGAACTCCGTGTACGCCCAGCAACGACCCAAAGGCTCAAAGAAACAGACAAAGACGAAGAAAGGACACTAAGGGGGAGAATGTTAGGAATTAATTGTAGTGTCCTTAGTTAGTATTTGAGTTTTGGGTCAATATTAGTTAATTTATTGTATTTGGGGTCAAATTGTAAATATTTTATTGTTTGAGTCCCAAGCCTTAATATACCAACTCATGTGGTATATAAGGCATCCCATTAACCCTAATTAGGGTTGGTCAATGTATAATTCTTAAAAGTAAGTTCTTAATTTCGGCACACACACACAAACACACACTGAAGGTGTTTTAAGAACTTTATCATTTTTAAGCCTTTGATCCTCTCTTAAGTGCGTAATCGGACTAATACATACCATGCAAGATCTTTTATGAAAACATTCCATTGTGGTCTTAGAGCACTTGCCACAATTTGAACGTATTTTTTGCATTTATATCGGTATTTTAGTCCCGAATTTAAGTCTTTTCTTTCACGATTTTTTTATTTTACCCTTGAATTCAAGTATTTTGCTTAGTCAAAAGATGAGGTTTTGGAAAAGTTTTATTTTCGTGTTGGTGATGATCAATATACTTACCATGCAAGATCTTTTATGAAAACATACCATTGTGATCTTAGCGGACTCACCAAAAGTTGAACGTATTTTTTGCATTTATATCGGTATTTTAGTCCCAAATCTAAGTATATTCTGTCCCGATTTAGGTATTTTATCCTTGAATTCGAGTATTATGCTTAGTTAAAAGGGGAGGTTGTGGAAAAGCTTCTATTTATGTTGGTTGTGATCAATATACAAACCATGCAAGATCTTTTATGAAAACATACCATTGTGGTCTTAGAGGACTTGCCACAATTAAAACGTATTTTATGCATTTATATCGGTCCCGAATTTAAGTATTTTATGTCCCGATTTAGTAATTTTACCCTTGAATTCATGTAAGTTGATTAGTTAAAAGGGGAGGTTGTAGAAAAGATTCTTTTTTGTGTCGGTGGTGATCAATATACATACAATGCAAGATCTTTTATGAAAACATATCATTGTGGTCTTGGAGGACTCGCAACAATTTGAACATATTTTTTGCATAAATGTCGGTATTTTATTCCCGAGTTTAAGTATTTTCTATCCCGATTTAGTTATTTTACCATTTAATTCAAGTATTTTGCTTGGTTAAAGGATGAGGTTCTGGAAAAGCTTTTTTTTTCGTATTGGTGATGATCAATATACATACCATGCAATATCTTCTATGAAAACATACCATTTTAGTCTTAGAGGATTCACCACAATTTGAACTGTTTTTTTTGCAGATATATAGGTATTTTAGTCCCGAATTTAAGTATTTTCTTCCTCGATTAAGTTATTTTATCCTTGAATTCAAGTATTCTGCTTAGTTAAAAGGTGATGTTGTGGAAAAGCTTTTTTTTTCTTGTTGGTGATGATCAATATACATACCATGCGTCTTTTATGAAAACATACCATTGTGGTCTTAGAGGACTTGCCACAATTTGAACGTATTTTTTGCATTTATATCGGTCGCGAATTTAAGTATTTTCAGTCCCGATTAAGTTACTATCCTTGAATTCAAGTATCCTGCTTAGTTAAAGGGGATGTTGTTGAAAAGCTCTTTTTTTTTATTGTGTTGGTGGTGATCAATATACATACCATGCAATAACTTCTTTGAAAACATATCATTGTAGTCTTAGAGGACTTGCCACAATTTGAACGTATTTTTTGCATTTATATCGGTATTTTAGTCCCGAATTTAAGTCTTTTCTTTCACGATTTTATTATTTTACCCTTAAATTTAAGTATTTTGCTTAGTCAAAAGATGAGGTTTTGGAAAAGTTTTTTTTTTTCGTGTTGGTGATGAATAATATACATACCATGCAAGATCTTTTATGAAAACATACCATTGTGATCTTAGAGGACTCACCAAAAGTTGAACGTATTTATTGCATTTATATCGGTATTTTAGTCCCAAATCTAAGTATATTCTGTCCCGATTTAGGTATTTTATCCTTGCATTCGAGTATTATGCTTAGTTCAAAGGGGAGGTTGTGGAAAAGCTTCTATTTATGTTGGTTGTGATCAATATACAAACCATGCAAGATCTTTTATGAAAACATACCATTGTGGTCTTAGAGGACTTGGCACAATTAAAACGTATTTTATGCATTTATATCGGTCCCGAATTTAAGTATTTTCTGTCCCGGTTTAGTAATTTTACCCTTGAATTCATGTATGTTGATTAGTTAAAAGGGGAGGTTGTGGAAAAGATTCTTTTTTGTGTCGGTGGTGATCAATATACATACAATGCAAGATCTTTTATGAAAACATATCATTGTGGTCTTGGAGGACTCGCAACAATTTGAACATATTTTCTGCATAAATGTCGGTATTTTATTCCCGAGTTTAAGTATTTTCTGTCCCGATTTAGTTATTTTACCATTTAATTCAAGTATTTTGCTTGGTTAAAAGATGAGGTTCTGGAAAAGCGTTTTTTTCTTATTGGCGATGATCAATATACATACCATGCAATAACTTCTTTGAAAACATATCATTGTAGTCTTAGAGGACTCGCCACAATTTGAACTATATTTTTGCATATATATCGGTATTTAAGTCCCGAATTTAAGTCTTTTCTTTCCCGATTTTTTTATTTTACACTTGAATTCAAGTATTTTGCTTAGTAAAAAGAAGAGGTTTTGGAAAAGCTTTTTTTTTCGTGTTGGTGATGATCAATATACATACCATTGAAGATCTTTTATGAAAACATTCCATTGTGGTCTTAGTGTGGCGACCCTACTTCCTAATTAAGTTAATTGGCGGATTTCCCCGCAACAGAACACGCGGAAGACCCGATAAAATTTTCTTTTCTTCTTTTTTTTTTTTAATTTAAATAACCTACATAGTATTATATCGGGTTTACAAAAATATCTACTATTAATACTTTGGGCCGAAGCCCCAAAATTTCAAACCCAATATCAAACACTATGCCACTCCACAGGTCGCGTCCCATGTACTGCGCCACCCTCAAAAGTCCGTGGAGTCACCGCCGCCAGCTTGCCATGAATCTCAACCCTGACACTAGTCGGTGTCGGGTTCATTCTTACCTACAAACAAAAATAGGATAGAACCCTGAGCTATTGCCCAGTAGGTGATTACATAACATGCAATACGTGCGTGCACTCCACCCAATCTTGGTTCCTCACAATATAATATAATGCACACTCGACAAATCTCATCTATCAATTCTCAATTCTCAACAGGGCCCTAGGTCAGACTCGGCACCCACGCGCGCAATGGCAAAGTACACCATCAACCATGCGGTAGCCCACACCGGCCGCGCCGGGTCGCTCCTTCCGCACACAATCTCAACCCGACGGCTTTTTCCCCGAATGTTATACCACAAGTTCGGGTAGACAGGAATCTCACATCTGTCTGCCGTCCCTGAGCCAAATAATATCCGGTGGTTTACACCTCGGGTGGCTCAATCCCGAGTAGATGGGTGTCGCAAACCCCCTCTCCCACCAAGTGCATAATCGAGTCTGAACC
Source organism: Linderniella brevidens (assembly GCA_004919715.1). Lineage (NCBI taxonomy): Eukaryota > Viridiplantae > Streptophyta > Magnoliopsida > Lamiales > Linderniaceae > Linderniella > Linderniella brevidens. Next base: position 9,102,152 of record SWDC01000148.1, read on the forward strand.
TGACTGCCAAAATCGGCAACTCTACCCTTCTCACATTGATAATATCATCGATCACATCATCTCTCACCCTATCGTGAATATGCACATGGCATGATTATGTAAAACATCAAATCACATATAGCACATATTATTTCCTTCAAATAATATTCCCAAAATACTCTCGTATCTTAAAATAAGGGTTGACCCGAAAGTTCTAGTCAAAGTATGAATATACTTTGATTTAAAGATAAAATGAACTTAAAATAATTTTATTCAAAGATGTGGGCTATTACCCGAATTTAACCTTTTAAATTCGGCAAAATTTAAATATTTCGCTTAGATATCGAAATTCTGCCCGAATTTGAAATATTAAATTCGGCGAAATATAATGCCCGAATTTAACCTTTTAAATTCGGCGAAATTTAAATATTTCGCTTAGATATCGAAATTCTGCCCGAATTTGAAATATTAAATTCGGCGAAATAAAATGCCCGAATTTAACCTTTTAAATTCGGCGAAAATTTAAATATTTCGCTTAGATATCGAAATTCTGCCCGAATTTGAAATATTAAATTCGGCGAAATATTATGCCCGAATTTAACCTTTTAAATTCGGCGAAATTTAAATATTTCGCTTAGATATCGAAATTCTGCCCGAATTTGAAATATTAAATTCGGCGAAATAAAATGCCCGAATTTAACCTTTTAAATTCGGCGAAAATTTTAAATATTTCGCTTAGATATCGAAATTCTGCCCGAATTTGAAATATTAAATTCGGCGAAATAAAATGCCCGAATTTAACCTTTTAAATTCGGTGAAAATTTTAAATATTTCGCTTAGATATCGAAATTCTGCCCGAATTTGAAATATTAAATTCGGCGAAATATAATGCCCGAATTTAACCTTTTAAATTCGGCGAAATTTAAATATTTTGCTTAGATATCGAAATTCTTCCCGAATTTGAAATATTATATTCGGCGAAATAAAAGCCCGAATTTAACCTTTTAAATTCGGCGAAAATTTTAAATATTTCGCTTAGATATCGAAATTCTGCCCGAATTTGAAATATTAAATTCGGCGAAATATAATGCCCGAATTTAACCTTTTAAATTCGGCGAAATTTAAATATTTCGCTTAGATATCGAAATTCTGCCCGAATTTGAAATATTAAATTCGGCGAAATAAAATGCCCGAATTTAACCTTTTAAATTCGGCGAAATTTAAATCAAACATGTAATAACTTTACAGAACTCATATTGAGTTCGAACTTCACATAATTCATCAAAACGTCAAATAACATATCAAAATACCCGAAATTCATAAATTCGGATGACCTTTCATCCAAATTCGTTTAACTATAAAAATCAACATAAGAAATGTTTGTAGGGGTTAAAAAAAAAAACACCTACCTCACTTCCAAGTTAGCCGAAATTGCTTAGTTCTTCTCTGCTTTTCTTCGTTTGTTTTCTTTCGTTTGATATTTTCGTTTGTCCTTATCACCTTTTGAGATAAACCTTTAAAAGGAAAGTTACGTTTCCTTTCTCTTAAGGAAATCTCTTATTGGGCCTACTTTAAATTAATTTGGGCCCATATCTATTTATTTTACTCAAAGAATATTTTTCTTATTTTCGGTTCAATTTCCATAAAATTCGCTTTGTCCGAAAATTAACTTTATAATTTTTCGAAAATTACAGAATAATTTTCACGCTAATTGCGCATTATTCCCGTATTAATTTTACGGGTATTACATCCTCCCCCCCTAAAAGAAATTTCGTCCCCGAAATTTAAGTTGTCTGAAACAACTCAGGGTATTTCTCTCTCATTTCGTCTTCTCGCTCCCAAGTGGCTTCTTCCAATATCTGGTTTCGCCATAAGACCTTCACGAGGGGAATATTCTTATTTCGTAATTGCTTCACCTCATACATTAGAATCTCTACCGGCTTTTCTTCGTAACTCAAGTCCGGCTTCAATTGTTGGTGAAGTCTTTTGTCTCTTAGCACATGATACGGGTCCAACACATACTTTCGCAGTGTAGACACGTGGAATACGTCATGGACTTGTGCTAACGACGTCGGTAATTCTAGCTGATATGCTACTTCACCGACTATTTTCAAAATTTTGAAAGGTCCTATATATCTCGGACTCAACTTTCCTTTTTGTCCGAACCGTTTGACACCCTTCATAGGTGATACTTTCAAAAATACTTTATCACCTTCTTCAAATTCTAACGACCTTCGTCTCTTGTCTGCATAACTCTTCTGGCGACTTTGGGCCGTTTGCATTTTCTCCCGAATTTTCTTAACAACTTCAGTCATTTCGCGTACCATCTCGGGACCTAATAGCGCCTTCTCGCCGATTTCATTCCAATGAACTGGGGATCGACATTTACGTCCGTATAAGGCTTCGTAAGGCGCCATTCCGATCGTTGCTTGATAGCTGTTGTTATATGAAAATTCTATTAACGGGAGATATTTACTCCAACTCCCTTGAAAATCCAAGACACATGCTCTCAACATGTCTTCGAGTGTCTGGATCGTCCTTTCCGATTGTCCGTCAGTCTGGGATGATAAGCTGAACTAAATGATAATTTAGTTCCCAGAGCTTTCTGTAAGCTTTTCCAGAACTGGGACAAAATCTTGAATCTCGATCTGATATGATCGATATCGGAATTCCATGGAGTCTCACTATCTCTTGAATGTAGAGTTCAGCGAACTTCTCCATGGGATAGGTCTGGTGAATAGGCAAGAAATGGGCGGACTTAGTCAGTCTGTCAACAATCACCCAAATTGCATCATAACCTTTCACCGTTCTTGGCAACCCGACGACAAAATCCATTGTTATATGGTCCCACTTCCACTCGGGAATCGTCAAAGGTTGTAACATTCCTGCCGGTCTTTGATGTTCTGCTTTGATCTGCTGACAAGTCAGGCATCTATGTACAATGCAGCAACATCCTTTTTCATTCCCGGCCACCAATAATTTAGTCGCAAATCACGATACATTTTCGTTGCACCGGGATGCACCGAATATATTGTCGTATGTGCCTCCGTCATTAAGTTCGACGAATCTCTTCATCTTCCGGCACATAAGCGACTTTTAATCGTAAACTCCCGTCTTCTCGGAATTCAAATTCCGATGAGACTTCTTTATCTTGTTCTCTTTGTTTCTTCAAGTACAACTCATCTTTCTTTTAAACTTCAATGATTCGGTCTAATAGTGTTGGCTTAAGTGTCAACACTGCCAACTTTTCTTCAATCTCTCCGAAATTGATTACTTCAACTCCGAATTGGCGTAATTCAGTGTTTACAGTTTTGCGGCTCAATGCATCTGCGACTACGTTCGCTTTTCCTGGATGATAATTTATCACACAGTCGTAGTCTTTGACTAACTCGAGCCATCTTTGCCTCATATTTAACTCCTTCTGGGTGAAGAAGTACTTCAAACTCTTGTGATCCGTGAAGATCTCGCATCTTTCTCCGTAAAGATAGTGTCGCCATGTTTTAAGAGCAAACAATACGGCTGCGAGTTCGAGGTCATGAGTGGGGTAATTTTTCTCATATGGCTTTAATTGTCGGGAGGCATAAGCGATCACCTTCCCGTTTTGCATTAAAACACACCCCAACCCATATTTAGAGGCATCACTATAAACAGAAAAATTTCCAGTACCCGAAGGTATTGCTAACACTGGAGCAGTTGTTAGCCTTTTCTTTAATTCCTGGAAACTTTGCTCACATTCATCCGTCCATTTGAACGGAACATTTTTCTTTGTCAAATTGGTGAGCGTCGAGGCGATGCTGGAAAAGTCCTTAATGAACTTTCGATAATACCCAGCTAGCCCGAGAAAACTTCTTATTCCGTGGAGTGGTTGGTCTTGGCCAATTTTCTATAGCTTCTATCTTGCTGGGATCTACTGAAATTCCTTTTCCCGAAATAACATGCCCCAGAAAGATTACTCGATCCAACCAAAATTCGCACTTTTTAAATTTGGCGAATAATTGTTTTCTCTCCCGAAGAATTCCTAGGACCGCTCTCAATGTTCCTCATGTCTTCTTTTGTCTTGGAATAAATGAGAATATCGTCGATAAAGACGATAACACATCGGTCCAGCAATTTTTTGAATACTCGGTTCATCAAATCCATGAAGGCTGCCGGAGCATTCGTCAATCCGAAAGGCATGACCAAAAATTCATAGTGGCCGTACCTCGTATGCGGTTTTGGAATGTCCGCTTCCCGGATCTTCAGCTGATGATAACCGGAGCGCAGGTCGATCTTAGAAATACTGTTGCTCCTTGGAGTTGATCGAATAAATCGTCAATCCTTGGCAATGGGTATTTATTCTTAATCGTGATCTTGTTGAGTTCACGATAATCGATACACATTCTCATCGACCCGTCCTTTTTCTTCACATAAAACCGGGGCTCCCCATGGTGAGAACTGGGTTGAATAAAACCCTTCTGCAACAAATCTTCCAATTGCTCCTTCAATTCTCGTAATTCGTTCGGTGCTAACCGATACGGGGATTTAGAGATCGGGCAGCTCCAGGTACAAGATCGATTGTAAATTTAATCTCCCGATCAGGGGGTAATCCCGGAAGATCCTCGGGAAATACATCGGAATATTCGTTCACTATCGGAACCTCCTCAAGTTTAAGCTGGGAAGATTCCTCAGCATTCACCGCAAAACTAGGAACGATTCGCAACCCGTATTTAACGAGCGCTGAGCTTTTAAAGCAGAAATCCGAGGGATTGAGTTTCTATTCTTTCTTCCGAAAATTCAAACTCCTCTCCCTCTGGCGATCGAAACCTAACTACCCTTTTTGAACAATCAATAATGGCTCCGTATTTCGAAAGCCAATCCATCCGAATATAATATCGTAATCATTCATCGGGATTACTATTAGGTTCACATCTAACTCTCTACTCTCAATTCTTACGGGACATTTCTCAACCACCAAATTTGATCGAGTTGGATCCCCATGTGGTAAAGATACCACGAAATCACATAATAAACGGGAGGATAGATTCCTGCCCTGGCCACAAAAGAGTTAGCCGATACAAACGAATGTGTGGCTCCCGAGTCAATCAAGATC
>SWDC01000148.1:9108219-9288101 GCA_004919715.1 Linderniella brevidens
TTGTAGTGTCCTTAGTTAGTATTTGAGTTTTGGGTCAATATTAGTTATTTATTGTATTTGGGGTCAAATTGTAAATATTTATTGTTTGAGTCCCAAGCCTTAATATACCAACTCATGTGGTATATAAGGCATCCCATTAACCCTAATTAGGGTTGGTCAAGTATTTTTAAAAGTAAGTTCTTAATTTCGGCACACACACACACACACTGAAGGTGTTTTAAGAACTTTATCATTTTTAAGCCTTTGATCCTCTCTTGAGTGCGTAATCGGACTAACAAGTGGTATCAGAGCAAGACACGGATCGATCTGTGCAAATCTATACCAATTTCGTTTGATTTCGTCAAGATCGAAAGAGTTTACTAAGCAAATTTTATTTTCGATTTTTTTTCAAGTATTTTGGGTTAGATCTTGCTGTTATTTGTTTTTAAACCTTTAAATGCTTGATTATCAGTCTTGGCTTGTTTAGGAACTCGTTTAGATTAATTTTCGTCAAGTTTGAGAAATTTCTGGGGAGAAATCGATTGAAATTGGTGTGTTTTAAAGTTGCTGGAAAAATTTCGGGCGTTTCTCTGTTTATTCCTCGAAGTTCGTTCTTGAACCCGAAAATTAACTCATATTGCCGAATTTCAATTGAAATTCGCCGAAATTGAGAAAATTTTCGATCAGAAAATTGACCGAATTTGAGTAAGCTAAGTTTATTCGCCGAATTTGCTTTCTACTGTTTAAAATTACGGCGAATTTGGTCGAATTTTAAAATTAAGATTGCCCGAATTTCAACTTAAAATTTTCGGCGAAGTTTTGATTTAAGTCACCCGAATTTCTTAATTCTCGGCGAACTTTTATCAGAAAGTCACCCGAATTTTGATTTTTTTTAATTCTCGACTGAATTTAGTTTACCCGAATTTTGAAAGTAATTTTCGATAAAATTTTTCCTACCTTAATTTAATCCTGAACTTCGGCGAACTTATTTTTGTCACCCGAATTTTGATTTCCTTTGATTTCAAAATTCTCGACAAAGTCTTTTCATCCGAATTTCAGAATTCAAATTTCGGCAACAACTCTACAAGTGCCCGAATTTTATTCTTTAAAATTAAAATAAAAAGTCGAACACTTAAACACAATTTCTTTCCACCAAAATTTACTCAAACTTAACGTTATTCTTAGACGTTATTTTCGAAACTGACCATTTAGGATTGCAGATCACGACCGTGAACGATCATTAAAAAGCACTCAACTACATCCATGGATTTCATAGCAATCGGAAGCGATAACAGACCCCCAATTCTAACAATGAAAAGGGGGGAGTTCACAGCATGGAGAAACCGATTTGTAAATTTCGTTAGCTCCAAGGACATAGGAAACGAAATCCTAGAGTCCCTCTCGGAAGGACCCATAACATATTGGGTTAATATAGAGGGTGATTCCACAACAAATCCTCCCACCTTACCATCCATTCAGAAAAAATCTCCCACATGCTACACAATGGAAGAAAAGAACAGGGTCAAGGCAGATCGACTTGCACTCAACTATCTCATCCAGGGTATTCACAACGATATCTACATGCAAGTAGATAGCCTCACCACTGCTAAGGAAATGTGGGACGAGATCCATAAGCTGATGCAAGGGACGGAAATGGGAATCAAAGCACGTAAGGCAAACACCCTCGCGGCCTACGATACCTTCAAAGCAAAGCAAGGGGAGGACATAGAGGACACGTATAGACGGTTTATGACTCAAGTCAACGAGATGCGAAAGGTGAACGTTCATCGCTCCAATATGGAATTGAACGTGAGATTCCTTAACTCACTGCAGCCAGAGTGGAGGAAAATAGCCACTCAAATCAGGCAGAACAAAGACCTTGATGAAATCGACATCCACTGCGTTTTCGAGAGCCTCTCTCAACATGCAGACTACGTACATCAAAAATCTGCGGAATCAAAAGGAAAATCAGCAGCAGATCCTCTAGCCTTAGTAACTGATAATAGAGCTAAGAAACCTTCCCGCGCCACAAAGGATAAGGCCGTAAAACTTGAAAGCTCATCTGAGGAAGACAACTCAGACTCTTCATCGGATTCCGATCTAAAGGAATTCGAGAAACAAATGGCCCTCATCACTAAGATGATGGGCAGAAAATTCTTTAAGAAGTCTTCCTCCTCTTCCAACAAACAACGAGTTTCATCTTCTCATCAACCTCAACAAACTCCGCATCGGCCCGAACAAAAATCCCTACCTGAGCCTCCAAAATGCTATAATTGTGGGAAGGCAGGACATTGGGCCAGGGACTGTTTCCTTCCCAAGAAGAAGAACGAAGACTACTACGCCAAAAAGCTCAAACTGTCCAAAATGAAGAAAGCTGGCGTAGCCCTGCTGGCGGAGCAAGCTGAATGGTACGATGACACTTCTGAGGATGAACCCGAGAACATGGCTCTAATGGCGTTTGTGGAAGAAGAAGCTGGTGATGCAGAAGGAGCCGAGACGGAGAGCAATGACGAAACTGAATCATCCGAGGACATTGAGGTAGAAAATATAGACTTCTACAGACATAAAATTAAGAATAAGAACAGCTTCCGAAAGGAACGCTCAAGTAGGAAGTCTACATATAAAGATATGGCCACGAATGACATCATCTTGGCCAAAACACAAAATTTGGTCATTGAGCTAGAAAATAAACTAGCTACTTCAGAAAAATCACTAGAATTAGCTGAAGCTAATCTAGTAAAATCTGAAGAAAAAGTAGTTTCCCTGACATCAAAACTGACCGTGCTTGAGCATATCCAGAATTCTCCATTAGAACACTTGAAAAAACTAGAAGCTCTGGAAAAGAAAAACGCAACAAATTATCAATCTGTGCTCAAACACTTAGGTGAAAAAGCAACTCTCAGATGTCATTTAGAAAATGCATCTGAGAAAATCTCGAAGCTTGAATCCGAGACTAATATGCTGAATGCAAATATTAGTCAATTAACCACTAGCCTGCGAATTAGTGAAGAAGAGCGTATTGGTAAAACAGATCAATACAATCTTCTAATGGAGGAACGTAAGAAGCTTTACTCCAAAATCAAAAGTCTGGAGGACCTCCTTACGAAAAGGGGACAAACCGACAAAACGATTTTCTTGAATCAGCCTAAGGACACGAGATTTTACAATCCACGTGAGGGCTTAGGCTTTAAGCCAAACCAACAAACCACTGATAAACGGCCGCTTGCTCTTTACAATGCTGCATACCTAGGACTAGGAATACCTAGCTTGTTAGCCTTTCTCAGATCATCTGAAGAAGAAGATAACCTAGAACAGGAAAAGCGCAAGACCAAAAGCAAGGCCGAAATATCCTTGGATTACAAGGAAATCAACGATAGTTATGGAACTAGGGAAATTCCTCTTTCAAATGACTATCTACAAATGTTTCCCCATCCTCCCTCTGAATCTGATCAGCCCATGACAGAAATATCTAGCTCAAAGAACTCAGATCTTTGCAGAATTTACATTCCCCAAAAGATCAAGAATATTCAATCCACGATAGAGCTCGAACGGAAAATATTTCAAGCTGAAAAGGAGAAACTCCTTGAGAGAATTTCCTCACTTGAAAATCAATCATATGCTGATCTCGCTAAATCTTCTAAGTCGGAGTCTGTTATTATAACACCAATAGATTCCTCATCCATGAAGAATAGGCTAAATAAGAAGATTATCATTCAAGCAACAGCTAACATCCCTTCACCATCTATGACAGATCTGAGACGGACAGAGACTGCTGGGAAGAAAAATTCAGGAACGCAAGAGAAGGATGCCAAAATCTTTGATAAAAAGACGAAGCAAAATTTGACTAGTGTTTCTGATTTAAAATTATTTCCAAAAACATTTAGAAATCTTTCTTCATGTAGTTCGAACAATGCTTCCGCTTATTCCCGTATTTCTTCCAAAACCAGTTCTGTTAAGACTGTCAGTGATTATATTACCTACGATAGGTGTATAGCTATGAATGCTAAATTTATACGTCGTAGAAATATGATTTCAGGAACACACACGAAAACGGTTCTACCATCCAAAACGTCCAACCTAAAAGTTGACGAAAAGGTAGCTAGAACATTCAGAAGGCCAACTCTCACTGAAACAAAACTAAAGCTCAAGCTTTAGAGAAAAAGGCCAAAAACGTGACCAAAACAGATCCAAAAATATCTGAGCAATCGAAAACCCGAGCTGAAGCTAAGGGAAAAGATTGCAAACAAATCTGGGTAGTTAAAACAGTGCTTGCTGCATGCACAAAGCTCTGTTTTCCATTAGGGGTAACAAAAATTTGGGTACCGAAAAACTCAGGAAAGATACAAGCCAACCCGGTACACAATTCACCCAATCTTGCATGCACCTCAACCTCTGCAAATGATAGAAGACCCGTAATAAACGGGATCTCTAACACTGCTTAATCTTATCTTGCAGATAAGTCATGTGTGGTACTTAGACTCGGGTTGCTCCACACACATGACCGGAAGAAAAGAACTGCTGAGCAACTACACAGAGAGATTTGGTGGAAATGTGCGATTCGGGAACAACCACTCAGCTCCCATCCTGGGTCACGGTGATATCATACATCAAAATCTCTTAATTAAGGATGTTTCATATGTTGATGGCTTAAGCCACAATCTTTTCAGTATAGGACAGTTCTGTGATCGTGGACTCACGGTCAACTTCCATACTGAAGGATGTAGTGTAAATGGTGGTAACGGTAAACCATTACTCACTGGAACTAGAAAATCCAATCTTTACACCATCAATCTTAGAACCGTTCATCAATCCCGAGCCATTTGCCTGTTGAGTAAAGCATCTCTTCAACAGAACAATTTATGGCATCAACGATTATCTCACCTAAATTTCAAGACTCTAAGTCAACTTCAAAGAGATAATCTTGTACAGGGATTGCCTGCCTTGAAATATCACAAAGAGCATCTCTGCTCAGCATGTGAGTTAGGAAAAATGCGAAAAGCATCCCACAAATCAAAACAAACTGCCTCAACCTCACGACCACTCGAGATTCTTCATATGGACCTCTGTGGACCAATGAGAATTGAGAGCATAAATGGACGACGTTACGTACTAGTAATAGTGGATGACTTTTCTAGGTTCACCTGGACCAAATTTTTAAGAACAAAGGCAGAAACTCCTGACTTCATAATTGCTTTTGTGAAAAAGACACAGAATTTGTCGGGCTTACAAATTCGTATAATTCGCTCAGATAATGGGACTGAATTTAAAAATCAGTTACTGAGCGAATTCTACCAATCCCTAGGGATCTCCCAACACTTCTCTGCTCCTAAAACTCCTCAACAAAACGGAGTCGTAGAAAGGAGGAATAGGACCCTAGTTGAAGCTGCTAGGACTATGCTTATTCACTCTAAACTTCCTCACTTTCTATGGGCTGAAGCAGTCAGTACTGCCTGCTTCACCCAAAATAGGACAATAATTCACAAACGCTTTGGAAAGACTCCATATGAAATATTGAATGGAAGAATCCCCAATATAGGATTTCTTCGCGTTTTCGGATGCATTTGCTACGTAGCAAATGACAGGGAAAACCGAGGAAAATTTGATGCTAAGGCATTAGAGGCAACTTTCATTGGGTATTCTCTAGAATCTAAAGCATATCGAGTCTACCTTAAGAAGCGGAGAACGGTCATGGAAAGCTCCAATGTGACCTTCAATGAAACACCCTTAATGGCTTCTGAACAAATCAGTCCAGAACCCGGACTTATTAGAGTGTTGACTGATGATCAACACATTCCCACACCTGTGGAAGAGACATCAGCCTCAAATTCCTCAAAAGACATGGAATTAAGTATCCTTTTTGAGAAAATTTACTCTAACCCATGTCAACAATTAGTCTCACGACAATCCATCCAAGATGGTGACACAAGCAGTCCACATATGGTAGAACCAATAGTGAACTGTGAAACTTCACAAGAACCAGAATTAGATGTCACCAATGATTTAGGAATCGAAGTGTCTGTTGAAAACGACTCTTCCGAAGAGACCTTAGAAAATGAGACAAACCCTCCCGTTGAGGTCTCCATTTCTACGGAAAATGAAATCGCGTCCACAATAAACGAGACAACCTCTCAACCACTTCCTCATGAAAGAAAGTGGACACGTGCTCATCCCGTAGAACAAATTATTGGAGACCCTCTCCAAGGAATAAGCACTAGATCCTCAACTACTCACGAAGGACTATTTACCTGCTTTTTGAGCCAAATAGAACCTAAAAGAGCCAAACAAGCATTGGAAGATCCTGATTGGATTATTGCAATGCAAGAAGAGATAAATCAGTTCGATAGATTACAGGTCTGGAGACTAATCCCGAAACCCCTTGGCAAAACCATTATTGGTACCAAATGGGTTTTCAAGAATAAGAAGGATGAAAATGGGATAGTAATAAGAAACAAAGCTCGACTCGTAGCTAAGGGGTATAATCAACAAGAAGGAATTGATTACGATGAAACCTTCGCCCCCGTAGCTCGACTCGAAGCCATTAGGTTATTCCTTGCTTATGCTGCCCATAAAAACTTCACCGTATTCCAAATGGATGTCAAGACTGCGTTTCTTAACGGAGTCTTGAAAGAAGAAGTTTATGTGGAACAGCCCGAAGGATTCGTGAGCTCAACTCACCCTGACTATGTCTACAAGCTAGATAAAGCCTTATACGGACTCAAACAAGCCCCTCGAGCTTGGTATGATGTTCTTTCTGACTTTTTGGTCAAGTCAGGCTTCGAAAAAGGAAAAATTGACACAACCCTTTTCATCCAACGCACACGTAAAGATATTCTCTTAGTCCAAATCTATGTAGATGATATTATTTTCGGATCTACTAATTTAAAGCTGTGTGACCAATTTGGAGAACTTATGAAAACTAAGTTCGAAATGAGCATGATGGGTGAACTCAACTTTTTCTTGGGTTTACAAGTCAAGCAACTTTCGGACGCAATTTTCATAAGTCAAACCAAATATATCCATGACATCTTGAAAAAGTTTGACATGGAAAATTGTACTACAAAAAGTACCCCTATGTCCCCCTCATGCCAACTTGACTCGGATCCTCTTGGGAAACCAGTCAATCCAACCCTTTATAGAGGAATTATAGGTTCATTACTTTACTTGACAGCTAGTAGACCGGATATCATGTTCTCGACATGTCTATGTGCCCGATTCCAAGCTAATCCCAAAGAATCGCACCTCATAGCCGTGAAGAGAATCATGAAATATCTCAAAGGAACACCTAATCTCGGACTTTGGTATCCCAAAGGTTCCGGGTATAATCTCGTCGGATATTCTGATGCCGACTATGCAGGGTGCAAGATGGACAGAAAAAGCACCTCGGGTGGAGCACAATTTCTGGGAGACAAACTAATTAGTTGGTCATCTAAGAAACAAAATTGTGTCTCTACCTCAACTGCTGAAGCAGAATATGTAGCTGCAGAAGCTGTTGCTCTCAAATCTTGTGGATGCGTACGCAACTACGAGATTATGGGTTCGATCTTAATCATATACCCATATATAGTGACTCAAAGAGCGCAATTGCTATCACATGTAACCCTGTCCATCACTCTCGCACTAAACACATAGATCTTCGTTATCACTTTATAAAAGATCATGTTGAAAAGGGCACTATCGATATGTATTTTGTAAGTACAGAACTTCAACTTGCAGATTTATTTACAAAGGCTCTGGATGAAAAACGATTCCATTTCCTAGTTTCTAAGTTGGGCATGTTGAATTTTCAACACTGACCTATAGTGCCTCATGACCTTTTATTTAGTAGACAAATTAATTCTACATGCAAATTTTAAAAGGGTAGTTTTTATTTCATTTTCATTAAGGGGGAGTTTATATTTCATTTTCATTAAGGGGGAGTTCATATTTCATATTTATTAAGGGGGAGCATATTTCATTTTTATTAAGGGGGAGCTTATTTTTATTACGGGGGAGTATATATCATTTTATTGAGGGGGAGCTCTTTGACATAATATAAAATTTCGGAAGTCCAATTTTGGACTAACAGTGAAGAAATTCGGCCAACGAATTTCGGCGAAACTCAATTTTAACATGCCGAATTTCATTCACCCGAACTTTTGCACAGTAACCCCTATTTATCTCACTACTCGCCCGAATTTCATTATTTACCCTAAATTTACAAGTTAACGCCCGAATTTCAGAAAATTTACTCTCGAATTTAAATTCGCGCAAACACAAAATCTTCAAATCAAATCTCTTCAACTTCGATTTTACTACAGAAGGTAATGGCGACCCCGAATCTGCAATTTATTTGCCAAAATTTCATCCAAATCCCGATGGAATCGACCTATTTTAATTTTTAGGTTTCGGGCGAAATTCGGGTAAAATTTAAATTTTCATCCGAATTTCTGCTTTTCAATCCAAAATTCGGCGAATTTCTACTGTTCACTCGAAATTCGGCGAATTTCTACTGTACCCCGACTCCTCACAGTCGAATTCCATCGCCCGAATTTGTCAATTTCGGCAAATTCAATTTTAAAGACAAGCACCCGAATTTGATGAATGATGATAAAAATTCGATTTAATTTTCACTTACCCGAACTTCATTACAATTCGGCGAACAAAAATTTCAAATCCTCATAACCCGAACTTCATCAAATTCGGCGAACAAAACTTTTCAAATCCAAATTCGGCCAAATCAAACTTCGAGTTTTAAACTTTTCAATGTACTCTTAGCCGAATTTGTGAACTTCGCCGCTTGTATTTCAAAAGTATAATCTTATTTACTTAAGCAAATTTCGGGCACTTTCATATAAAATTTTTCAAGTCCGAAATTTTTTCTAAGTAACATTTTTATCTACTCTGCCTAGTCTAACATTTTCTGTGTTTTCTTCTTAGCAGATTACATAAACATGTTGAGACAATTGACGAAGTCTTTCCTCAAAGTCAATGGGCCACTAAACTACCCAACAACCCGGCCATTGACTTTGACAACATCACGGTCCCCGCACCGATAATACTCGAAATCCTTCGTCACCATCCTCTACACACCGCCCTCACCATTACGGAATCGGCCCCAGAAGTATACGCACAACAGCTATGGGCCAACCTACAACCATCAACTTCAAAAACCCCTCCAACCTCACTTACCTCACAAATAGACCAAACACCCATAATCTCACCCCATCCATACTACGCCGTATCTTAAACCTACCTCACAGCCTAATATATAACCCACCACCCACGGAGGAAGAATTGAAAACCGACTTCCTCCTAATGGGATATCGCCCAGACATCCATAAATCCCTACACCTACCCGATTTCTGCGCCAAGGACATTCCACAACCTTGGCGCACACTCTTTCTCATAATAAACAAATGCCTATCACCCAAGCACTCAGGCCCAGATCGCTGTAACCGCAACATTATGATCATCTTCCACGGTGTCATCTTTAATAAAAATTATGACATCGTGCAGTTGATCTGGGCCGATATCCTTGACCAACTCCGCCGAAGGGACTTATCCACCAAAAATAAAACCCGACAAGTCCTTCCCTACCTTCGGTGGTTTCCAGTGATAATAACCCACTTTCAAGACCTACACCCCGAGATAACCCGTCGACCGAGATCGGAGGGATACCAAATTCCCAAGCTAGCATCCCTCCATTCTTCCAAATCCAAATTTGATCTCGAGTCGATGCGGATCCCTGACCACCTCCTACAAATCGCTAATCCTTCCAACCCAATAGTAGCGAGGTACCTCCAATCCATCACCCTTGAAGACACTCCTATGGTTCGACAAAACCCAGTCGAACCTACCCCGGGAATTAGCCTACCCCAGCCTCAGTTAGGTCTAGGAAGCGCCGCTTCCCCTCCTCGTTCCTCACGAAAAACAAAACGAGGGGAAGACGTAAGACGCATACAGGAGCGTCGCACCAAACAAAAACATGATCGACCTCCTCAGTCCTCTAACCCACTACAAAGCCGGGCCGAACCCGTAGGAACAGGAGACGACACGATCGTCTCCCGAGTAGCAGTCGTGCCATCAGGCCCAAGCACGCAAATAACCCTTCCAACCCATTCGGTCGTCTCCCAACAGACGACCGTCTCAATAGCACCGGAGGAGCCACGACAACCATCATTGCCTTATTCGGAGGCAATAGATGTTGAATTAAGCAGTTCACTTCCTCCGACTGCGCCCTCCTTGATCACAGGTCTAGTGTCCGCACCAACTAAAATTTTTTCCATTTCTAGGACACATACACTATTTTCCGCACCTCTAAGTCTTCCAGACTTAGACAGAACGCTCTCTGACGTCACTCTGGGGTTAATCTCCGAGGGACTGAGCGGAAGCCCCGAAACGATCAACATCCCACCAGTCGTCTCGGGCCAACGGTCTGAGTTTGTCTTAGCACCGTTGCCACCGGTGTGCCTTGGTGGCCCCGGAAGACCCACTACAGTGGGCGGCACGTCAGAAATCTACTCTGACGTCGCGACAACGGCACGCCTCAGTGGCTCCGTTTTATTTCCCGATCCGTTTGTGACGGAGTCTCGGCTACGATCTTTTGGCGACGAACTAGTGGAAAAAGTCCGGGCCATGATCGAAACATCAAGACAAGACAAAGGCAAGACTCCAGTCACACACGAGACAGCTGCTGCTGTTCCTTCACTCACACAACCAGAAGAAGGACCGTGGGACGTGCCCATTGAAGAACTCTTCAACATTCTTTTGGCACGTATCCGGTCGGCGCCACACCTGACACCGAAGGAGAAAGAAATCCAGAGGCTGATTGACCCCACCAGCTGCCGAACACAAGCCGGGGGCCTATCTGGATCGCGGGACGACCCTGAAGACGAGGACCGTCCCGAGGGGGAGAACCGACAGCGTGGAGTCGAATCCCCTCACCAGCAGCAGCCAACAACCAAAACAGTCCAAGAATCCAACCCGCTGGATACCTCAAGCTCAAAAGGCAAAACAAAACAAGTCTCCAGCACCACAATAATATTCCCTACCATGGAGATCTCAACCACAACCGAACAAAATACACAAGAGATCTCCAATACACTTTCCCTTTCGACACCCACTCCAGTCACTATAAGCCTTAGCTCACCAAGAACCTTCTACCGACAAAGTCCACCTCAAGCCACATCTATTGACCTCCAAATCTCGGAAGAAATCAGCCAACTCTACAATCCACATGATGTGGTAGAGAAATATATTTGAAGAAGGATGGCTGAAGCAACCGATGGACCTCCAGCTCGAAGCCAGATTTCGAGAAAACGCCAGACTATTCCTCGAAAAGGCGTCGATAAGCCTGGTGAAAGTCCATGAAGATGAGGAGCTGGAAGATCTGCAAAGTGACCTCCCCGATCTACCGGAACTACTCAAACATCAAGTCCAAAATGAGGATGCTCCACTTCTCATGTCAAAGATCGGGGCAACGGTCGATCTTCCGTGGCAAAACGTCAGAATCTTAGTTCCATACCAAGAAGAGATAAGGAAAAGAATCTGGCGTAAAGAGGATCAGCTCGTCAAATTGAACGAGCTGGAGCTACGTGGGATGACGCACCTGTCAGAGCGCAGAGCCAATCTCTACCTTCTTTCCCTAAGACGTCTTCATATGTTCTTAGGGAAAGGAAATGATCTGGCTGCTCTCAGGCGAGAGGAAAAGCAGAGGCCCCGAATACAAGCCGTAGAAAGAGTTGGAATAGATCGGCTCGGGACCTTCCTACTAAGCGTCTACCACGTAGTGAGGGAAGACGGTACAAGAGAGACCTTGACAGAGGCTGACTTCCCGTACATCAGAGCTGAAGACATCTCACAGATGATTGGAAGCTACCGATACGTGGGAACGCTGCAGGACCAGGACGTCAAATTAGGATACATGACGATCAAAAGGTTCATGCTCCGACAAATCAAGTACGGAGCGACGCACGACCTGCAGCTAGCACTGGAGTCAAATGTCAGAAAGGTCAACCTCACCAAACCATCATTCGAGCTCCCTGAACAAGTTGAATATGGTGAAGGCCACGTGTTCGAAAGTGAAGATCCAGCGGTGGTCTACATCAACTACAAGGGAGAAAAGCGAATATTGAAGACATCGGAGATACCAAAATTCTCCGACGGAACGCTCCTCATCATACGAGAGAAGTTGAGGAGCATACTGGATAAGATGGAAGGTGAAGGACCGGACACAAAAGCCAAGATACTGAATATGCTGAACAACATACAAGAAAGGCTTTCGTTCCGGAGGGAAATAAGGACGTACGAGCACAAGCTTGGACTACGGAAATCCGTGTACGCCCAGCAACGACCCAAAGGCTCAAAGAAACAGACAAAGACGAAGAAAGGACACTAAGGGGGAGAATGTTAGGAATTATTGTAGTGTCCTTAGTTAGTATTTGAGTTTTGGGTCAATATTAGTTAATTTATTGTATTTGGGGTCAAATTGTAAATATTTTATTGTTTGAGTCCCAAGCCTTAATATACCAACTCATGTGGTATATAAGGCATCCCATTAACCCTAATTAGGGTTAGTCAAAGTATTTTTCTTAAAAGTAAGTTCTTAATTTCGGCACACACACACAAACACAAACACACACTGAAGGTGTTTTAAGAACTTTATCATTTTTATGCCTTTGATCCTCTCTTGAGTGCTTAATCGGACTAACACCCGTCCTTACCTGTTTTCCATGATTTTTCAAAAGATACATCATCCTCGAAACAGGTCAAGACAACAAAAATTAAAAGCATCTCTGTTCTAAAATCTGAGAAAGCTTCAAATACACATTCTAAGTTACCCGTGACGACTTCAAAGTCTACGGTGACCCGAGCAGAAAAGATAAGTAAAAAGCCTAAGCTTAATTCTTCCAAGGAACAGGAGAAAAATAGGAAGAGGAAAGGAAAATCAACACCTTCTATGAAAACTAGAGTAGAAACTGTTATTGATTTTTCCTCTCCTATTCCTATTAAAAAGGATGCTCCTCAAAGAGAAGTTTCATGCTCAAGCAAGCTAACTTCTCGAGCTTCCAAAATTTCCCATTCTTTAAAGAATGAGAAAAGTGGATTTCCTTACACGAACAAAAATGTTTATCATTCTCGTAAGCAAAATCCCATAAAGACCATCATTATGGAGTGAATTGTGTGAAGTCTTCTCGTAGGTATTCACCCGCTATACATGCCTGCAATGTTGTAGCTTCGTATTCCTACTTGAAATATCCTGTCAAAGTCCATTCGGAAAAGCACCTTATGAGACTAGCCAAAGAGAAGATCTTTCACTCTAGAATACCTAGAGACACATTCACTGGCACTGAAACGTCTTTTCCGTGTCAAATTACCCCTAAGTGGTTATCCAATAATTTATTGTTGGACGATTTAGGACCGAATTTGACACATGCTAAGCATAAATTATTTTCTGCTAATAAGGGAGGACCCATACAAATATGGGTACCAAAGTCCCGATAAGGTTTTGCAGATAACCCCAGCATGGTTGGTATCCCGTTGAAAAATACCTTCTTTTAAAATGGTACATTTTAAATATGCATTTTCAAAACATTACGAGATTTTGAGATCCGAGTTGCATATTACGCACGAAAATGATAAAAACCATTTTTAAATGAGCCTTATTTGAGGGGGAGCTACTCTTTTACTTATAAAAGAGAAGAAACCTCTACAATTGTTTAAAGGGAGAAATAATTACATTTTTTTGGGGGGAGAGAGCATGGATATGTAAATTTAGGGAAAGAGATTGAAGAGAAATTGTTTCAATCCGACTACGCATCTTTTGAGGGGGAGCAATATTATTTAGGGAGCATGATTCAAAAAAAAAAAAAAAAAAAAAAAATTATTATCCCTCGGCCACCATTCGACGGATTGGAACGAAGAATTTCGAGCATCCAAATATCAAGTCTTTTCTAAACGAAGAATCTCAAGCTTCCAATGGTGGCCTTTAGTGCAAACTCGGTGCTCACTTCAAGCAACCTGCTCCGGCATTGCTGATACAAATAAAGCATCACTCACTACTTCCTACCGGACGCAAGGATAATTTGTTCTCATGATTCAGGCAAATCCAACTGAATCTAACCCCGGAACATCACCGAGAACTAGTCAATATCTTGCAAAGCTTGCCTCCGATGATGCTTCTGATCCATTTTGAAAAGACCAACACTACAACATTCCCTTACCTCACAAATATCTCGGATCACACCCCCATAGGTACAGGTGCTAATTTTATTAGCTCCCGGGTAGAAGTCGCCGCATTAGGTCCAACGGCGCATGCACAACCGAGCCTCACCCACTCGTCTGTCTCACAAAAGACAGGTGTTTCAAGAAATCACGGGGAGACACGACTACTATCACCGCTTCACTCGGAAGTGGGAGATATTGAATTAAGTGGTACTCAGCCCCACTACCACACTTTCTTGTGCACAATCGAGTCTAGTGTGTCCTCACGTCCATATTTTAAATATTTTCTAGGACACATACACTCTTATAACACCTGGTCTTTGTGATCAAGTTAGAACTTTCGTAGACATGTTACTCGTAGACATGGTTCGATGATCGGAAGGAAGTCCTGCCGTTGCAACATCAAAACAACAACGGAATCAGGCCATCGTCTCGAGCTAGTCTCTAGAACGATGAAAACGGGATGCCTATGTGGCCCCGGTTTACCAAGCCCTGTACTCACAGGCAATCGTGATGACGGATTGCCTTAGTGGCTCCGTCTGTTCATTACCACGCCGACCTGTCGTTTGTGTCCTTATCTTCCAAAACAAGCATGCCGATCTCGTTAATTCGATCGCCATGAGGGGGAGAAGGGGACACGGATAAACAAAGAGGTCGGACCACCCAACAAATTCCGCCGAGCGTACCACTCTGAAGCCGGGCTCTCCTGCACTTGAACGTACATTCCAAAGGAGCCTCGGCACAACTTAAATCAAGCCCCACACTTACCTTCTTCCGGAGCCAGACAAGCTTTCTCGAAGCCGAACCAGACAACTTCCTTCGAAGAAGATGAACCTGGAGCCAAGAAGAAGAGAATTGATGTTAACGGGAAGTCTTTGTGACCCCGGTTAACCTTCAAGACGGATCGCCTTTGTGGCTCCGTTAGGTTATTGCCCAACCTGAGTTGCTTCTCCTCGTCCTGACGATGCAAACATCTTGCCATCGACGACCTATTTTCACCTAGTAGTAAAGAAAGAAAATGGGAGCCGTACCACAACGAAAAATGCAAGATTGATCGGAAATGCTCAAATCTCAAGCGTCATCAGAAAATCAAGCGAACCACGACCTTCAAAACTCGAATTTACAGCCACAAGTTCGCCTCTCCGAATATAAAGAGAACTCCCCAATCCCAACACAAGGTTGAACAAACGTAGGGGGAGTTGTGCACTATCAAAGGGAGAGACTGAACTCACCGGCAAGCCTCTTCGAGCCCCGACATCTCCAAGACAAGCTTCGAGAGAAGACTTGATGAAAGATGCGGTGCCGAGAAGAGAAGGTCAAGACGAGACAAAGGAGGAGAAACACTAAAGAAGAACACACGCACTAACGCTTTCGCTAATGCCACTTTGATACGTGTTCTTCAAGGACTCAGGAAAAGATTTACAAGACCAAGATACCAAGCGCTTAATTATAAATTGAACACAAAGGGGGAGATTGTTAGGATTATTTTATTGTGTTCAATGTATTATTTTATCTTAGTCTTGTAATTAATTTAGCGAACTAGGCTTTAATTTAATTAGAGGCTAGTGAGCTATTAAATGTAACTGGGCTTACAAAAGCCCAAGGTATTATATACCAACTTGTGGTATAAATACCAAAAACCCTCACACATAGTGGGTGGTGAAGAGATTAGTCATATTACAAGAGAATTCCCAAAGCTATCAAAGTCTCCCACGCCCATCCCACGACGAATCAATACTTCCGAGCTTTAATCGTGGTAAATCGTCTTTAATCTTAAACGTAGTTGGATGCGTAGGACTAACAAGTGGTATCAGAGCAAGACACGGATCGATCTGTGCAAATCTATACCAATTTCGTTTGATTTCGTCAAGATCGAAAGAGTTTACTAAGCAAATTTTATTTTCGATTTTTTTCAAGTATTTTGGGTTAGATCTTGCTGTTATTGATGTTTTTAAACCTTTAAATGCTTGATTATCAGTCTTGGCTTGTTTAGGAACTCGTTTAGATTAATTTTCGTCAAGTTTGAGAAATTTCTGGGGAGAAATCGATTGAAATTGGTGTGTTTTAAAGTTGCTGGAAAAATTTCGGGCGTTTCTCTAGAACAGTGTTTATTCACTCGAAGTTCGTTCTTGAACCCGAAAATTAACTCATATTGCCGAATTTCAATTGAAATTCGCCGAAATTGAGAAAATTTTCGATCAGAAAATTGACCGAATTTGAGTAAGCTAAGTTTATTCGCCGAATTTGCTTTCTACTGTTTAAAATTCACGGCGAATTTGGTCGAATTTTAAAATTAAGATTGCCCGAATTTCAACTTAAAATTTTCGGCGAAGTTTTGATTTAAGTCACCCGAATTTCTTAATTCTCGGCGAACTTTTATCAGAAAGTCACCCGAATTTTGATTTTTTTTTAATTCTCGACTGAATTTAGTTTACCCGAATTTTGAAAGTAATTTTCGATAAAATTTTTCCTACCTTAATTTAATCCTGAACTTCGGCGAACTTATATTTGTCACCCGAATTTTGATTTCCTTTGATTTCAAAATTCTCGACAAAGTCTTTTCATCCGAATTTCAGAATTCAAATTTCGGCAACAACTCTACAAGTGCCCGAATTTTACTCTTTCAAATTAAAATAAAAAGTCGATCACTTAAACACAATTTCTATCCAACCAAAATTTATTCAAACTTAACGTTAATCTTTGACGTTATTTCTCGAAACTGACCATTTAGGATTGCAGATCACGACCGTGAACGATCATTAAAAGGCACTCAACTACATCCATGGATATCATAGCAATCGGAAGTGATAACAGACCCCCAATTCTAACAATGAAAAGGGGGGAGTCTACATATAAAGATATGGCCAAGAATGACATCATCTTGGCCAAAACACAAAATTTGGTCACTGAGCTAGAAAATAAACTAGCTACTTCAGAAAAATCACTAGAATTAGCTGAAGCTAATCTAGTAAAATCTGAAGAAAAAGTAGTTTCCCTGACATCAAAACTGACCGTGCTTGAGCATATCCAGAATTCTCCATTAGAACACTTGCAAAAACTAGAAGCTCTGGAAAAGAAAAACGCAACAAATTATCAATGTGTGCTCAAACACTTAGGTGAAAAAGCAACTCTCAGATGTCATTTAGAAAATGCATCTGAGAAAATCTCGAAGCTTGAATCCGAGACTAATATGCTGAATGCAAATATTAGTCAATTAACCACTAGCCTGCGAATTAGTGAAGAAGAGCGTATTGGTAAAACAGATCAATACAATCTTCTAATGGAGGAACGTAAGAAGCTTTACTCCAAAATCAAAAGTCTGGAGGACCTCCTTACGAAAAGGGGACAAACCGACAAAACGATTTTCTTGAATCAGCCTAAGGACACGAGATTTTACAATCCACGTGAGGGCTTAGGTTTTAAGCCAAACCAACAAACCACTGATAAACGGCCGCTTGCTCTTTACAATGCTGCATACCTAGGACTAGGAATACCTAGCTTGTTAGCCTTTCTCAGATCATCTGAAGAAGAAGATAACCTAGAACAGGAAAAGCGCAAGAACAAAAGCAAGGCCGAAATATCCTTGGATTACAAGGAAATCAACGATAGTTATGGAAGTAGGGAAATTCCTCTTTCAAATGACTATCTACAATGTTTCCCCATCCTCCCTCTGAATCTGATCAGCCCATGACAGAAACATCTAGCTCAAAGAACTCAGATCTTTGCCGAATTTACATTCCTCAAAAGATCAAGAATATTCAATCCACGATAGAGCTCGAACGGAAAACATTTCAAGCTGAAAAGGAGAAACTCCTTGAGAGAATTTCCTCACTTGAAAATCAATCATATGCTGATCTCGCTAAATCTTCTAAGTCGGAGTCTGTTACTATAACACCAATAGATTCCTCATCCATGAAGAATAGGCTAACTAAGAAGATTCTCATTCAAGCAACAGCTAACATCCCTTCACCATCTATGACAGATCTGAGACGGACAGAGACTGCTGGGAAGAAAAATTCAGGAACGCAAGAGAAGGATGCCAAAATCTTTGATAAAAAGACGAAGCAAAATTTGACTAGTGTTTCTGATTTAAAATTATTTCCAAAAACATTTAGAAATCTTTCTTCATGTAGTTCGAACTATGCTTCCGCTTATTCCCGTATTCCTTCCACAACAAGTTCTGTTAAGAATGTCAGTGATTATCTTACCTACGATAAGTGTATAGCTACGAATGCTAAATTTATACGTCGTAGAGATATGATTTCAGGAACACACACGAAAACGGTTCTACCATCCAAAACGTCCAACCTAAAAGTTGACGAAAAGGTAGCTAGAACATTCAGAAGGCCAACTCCCACTGAAACAAAAGCTAAAGCTCAAGCTTTAGAGAAAAAGGTCAAAAACGTGACCAAATCAGACCCAAAAATACCTGAGCAATCGAAAACCCGAGCTGAAGCTAAGGGAAAAGATTGCAAACAAATCTGGGTAATTAAAACAGTGCTTGCTGCATGCACAAAGCTCTGTTTTCCTTTAGGGGTAAAGAAAATTTGGGTACCGAAAAACTCAGGAAAGATACAAGCCAACCTGGTACACAATTCACCCAATCTTGCATGCACTTTAACCTCTGCAAATGCGAGGACCCGTCTTAAACGGGATCTCTAACACTGCTTAAACTTATCTTGCAGATAAGTCATGTGTGGTACTTAGACTCGGGTTGCTCCACACACATGACTGGAAGAAAAGAACTGCTGAGCAACTACACAGAGAGATTTGGTGGAAAGGAGGAGTTTATTTCATTTTTATTAAGGGGGAGTTTATTTCATTTTTATTATGGGGGAGTATATTTCATATTTATTAAGGGGGAGCATATTTCAATTTTATTAAGGAGGAGCTTATTTTTATTACGGGGGAGTATATATCATTTTATTGAGGGGGAGCTCTTTGACATAATATAAAATTCCGAATCTGCAATTTATTTGCCAAAATTTCATCCAAATCACGATGGAATCGACCTATTTTAATTTTTAGGTTTCGGGCGAAATTCGAGTAAAATTCAAATTTTCATCCGAATTTCTGCTTTTCAATCCAAAATTCGGCGAATTTCTACTGTTCACTCGAAATTCGGCGAATTTCTACTGTACCCCGACTCCTCACAGTCGAATTCCATCGCCCGAATTTGTCAATTTCGGCAAATTCAATTTTAAAGACAAGCACCCGAATTTGATGAATGATGATAACAAATTCGATTTAATTTTTACTTACCCGAACTTCATTACAATTCGGCGAACAAAAATTTCAAATCCTCATTACCCGAACTTCATCAAATTCGGCGAACAAAACTTTCAAATCCAAATTCGGCCAAATCAAACTTCGAGTATTAAACTTTTCAATGTACTCTTAGCCGAATTTGTGAACTTCGCCGCTTGTATTTCAAAAGTATAATCTTATTTACTTAAGCAAATTTCGGGCACTTTCATATAAAATTTTTCAAGTCCGAAATTTTTTTTCTAAGTAACGTCTTTAGTTACTCTGCCTATGCTAACAATTTTCTGTGTTTCCTTCTTAGCAGATTGAATAAAAATGTTACGAGAAATTGACGAAGTATTCCCTCAAAGTCAATGGGCCACTAAAATTCCCAACAACCCGGCCATTGACTTTGACAATATCTCGGTCCCAGCGCCGATATCCTTGACCAACTCCGCCGAAGGGACTTATCCACCAAAAATAAAACCCGACAAGTCCTTCCCTACCTTCGGTGGTTTCCAGTGATAATAACCCACTTTCAAGACCTACACCCCGAGATAACCCGTCGACCGAGATCGGAGGGATACCAAATTCCCAAGCTAGCATCCCTCCATTCTTCCAAATCCAAATTTGATCTCGAGTCGATGCGGATCCCTGACCACCTCCTACAAATCGCTAATCCTTCCAACCCAATAGTAGCGAGGTACCTCCAATCCATCACCCTTGAAGACACTCCTATGGTTCGACAAAACCCAGTCGAACCTACCCCGGGAATTAGCCTACCCCAGCCTCAGTTAGGTCTAGGAAGCGCCGCTTCCCCTCCTCGTTCCTCACGAAAAACAAAACGAGGGGAAGACGTAAGACGCATACAGGAGCGTCGCACCAAACAAAAACATGATCGACCTCCTCAGTCCTCTAACCCACTACAAAGCCGGGCCGAACCCGTAGGAACAGGAGACGACACGATCGTCTCCCGAGTAGCAGTCGTGCCATCAGGCCCAAGCACGCAAATAACCCTTCCAACCCATTCGGTCGTCTCCCAACAGACGACCGTCTCAATAGCACCGGAGGAGCCACGACAACCATCATTGCCTTATTCGGAGGCAATAGATGTTGAATTAAGCAGTTCACTTCCTCCGACTGCGCCCTCCTTGATCACAGGTCTAGTGTCCGCACCAACTAAAATTTTTTCCATTTCTAGGACACATACACTATTTTCCGCACCTCTAAGTCTTCCAGACTTAGACAGAACGCTCTCTGACGTCACTCTGGGGTTAATCTCCGAGGGACTGAGCGGAAGCCCCGAAACGATCAACATCCCACCAGTCGTCTCGGGCCAACGGTCTGAGTTTGTCTTAGCACCGTTGCCACCGGTGTGCCTTGGTGGCCCCGGAAGACCCACTACAGTGGGCGGCACGTCAGAAATCTACTCTGACGTCGCGACAACGGCACGCCTCAGTGGCTCCGTTTTATTTCCCGATCCGTTTGTGACGGAGTCTCGGCTACGATCTTTTGGCGACGAACTAGTGGAAAAAGTCCGGGCCATGATCGAAACATCAAGACAAGACAAAGGCAAGACTCCAGTCACACACGAGACAGCTGCTGCTGTTCCTTCACTCACACAACCAGAAGAAGGACCGTGGGACGTGCCCATTGAAGAACTCTTCAACATTCTTTTGGCACGTATCCGGTCGGCGCCACACCTGACACCGAAGGAGAAAGAAATCCAGAGGCTGATTGACCCCACCAGCTGCCGAACACAAGCCGGGGGCCTATCTGGATCGCGGGACGACCCTGAAGACGAGGACCGTCCCGAGGGGGAGAACCGACAGCGTGGAGTCGAATCCCCTCACCAGCAGCAGCCAACAACCAAAACAGTCCAAGAATCCAACCCGCTGGATACCTCAAGCTCAAAAGGCAAAACAAAACAAGTCTCCAGCACCACAATAATATTCCCTACCATGGAGATCTCAACCACAACCGAACAAAATACACAAGAGATCTCCAATACACTTTCCCTTTCGACACCCACTCCAGTCACTATAAGCCTTAGCTCACCAAGAACCTTCTACCGACAAAGTCCACCTCAAGCCACATCTATTGACCTCCAAATCTCGGAAGAAATCAGCCAACTCTACAATCCACATGATGTGGTAGAGAAATATATATTTGAAGAAGGATGGCTGAAGCAACCGATGGACCTCCAGCTCGAAGCCAGATTTCGAGAAAACGCCAGACTATTCCTCGAAAAGGCGTCGATAAGCCTGGTGAAAGTCCATGAAGATGAGGAGCTGGAAGATCTGCAAAGTGACCTCCCCGATCTACCGGAACTACTCAAACATCAAGTCCAAAATGAGGATGCTCCACTTCTCATGTCAAAGATCGGGGCAACGGTCGATCTTCCGTGGCAAAACGTCAGAATCTTAGTTCCATACCAAGAAGAGATAAGGAAAAGAATCTGGCGTAAAGAGGATCAGCTCGTCAAATTGAACGAGCTGGAGCTACGTGGGATGACGCACCTGTCAGAGCGCAGAGCCAATCTCTACCTTCTTTCCCTAAGACGTCTTCATATGTTCTTAGGGAAAGGAAATGATCTGGCTGCTCTCAGGCGAGAGGAAAAGCAGAGGCCCCGAATACAAGCCGTAGAAAGAGTTGGAATAGATCGGCTCGGGACCTTCCTACTAAGCGTCTACCACGTAGTGAGGGAAGACGGTACAAGAGAGACCTTGACAGAGGCTGACTTCCCGTACATCAGAGCTGAAGACATCTCACAGATGATTGGAAGCTACCGATACGTGGGAACGCTGCAGGACCAGGACGTCAAATTAGGATACATGACGATCAAAAGGTTCATGCTCCGACAAATCAAGTACGGAGCGACGCACGACCTGCAGCTAGCACTGGAGTCAAATGTCAGAAAGGTCAACCTCACCAAACCATCATTCGAGCTCCCTGAACAAGTTGAATATGGTGAAGGCCACGTGTTCGAAAGTGAAGATCCAGCGGTGGTCTACATCAACTACAAGGGAGAAAAGCGAATATTGAAGACATCGGAGATACCAAAATTCTCCGACGGAACGCTCCTCATCATACGAGAGAAGTTGAGGAGCATACTGGATAAGATGGAAGGTGAAGGACCGGACACAAAAGCCAAGATACTGAATATGCTGAACAACATACAAGAAAGGCTTTCGTTCCGGAGGGAAATAAGGACGTACGAGCACAAGCTTGGACTACGGAACTCCGTGTACGCCCAGCAACGACCCAAAGGCTCAAAGAAACAGACAAAGACGAAGAAAGGACACTAAGGGGGAGAATGTTAGGAATTAATTGTAGTGTCCTTAGTTAGTATTTGAGTTTTGGGTCAATATTAGTTAATTTATTGTATTTGGGGTCAAATTGTAAATATTTTATTGTTTGAGTCCCAAGCCTTAATATACCAACTCATGTGGTATATAAGGCATCCCATTAACCCTAATTAGGGTTGGTCAATGTATAATTCTTAGCCGATAGATTCCTGCCCTGGCCTGATATAAGGCATCCCATTAACCCAAATCACATAATGAACGGGAGGGATAGATTCCTGCCCTGGCCACAAAGTTAGCCGATACAAACGAATGTGTGGCTCCCGAGTCAATCAAGATCGAAGAGGGCACGTGAAATATACTCAACGTACCCGTAACTACATTCGGGTTTGCCTCCGCCTCCTCATTAGTCAGAGTAAAAACTCTTGCAGGCACAGGTGGAGGTCGAATGAGGTTACGCGGTTGAGTCTGCACTGGAGGCTGACCTCTCGGGCAATTCCGTGCGATGTGTCCGGCCTCACCGCACCGGAAACATTGCAGAGTCTGCACCGGTCGTGGTCCGTAGCATATGCCAAAGTGATTTCGTCCACACTGTTGGCATTGGGGTGCTGGTACCGGGGGTCGGTTGGGAACATTGGCCGGTCTCTGATAAGCATTCGGGCGCCACATCTGTTGACTCGGTCGATTTCCTTTATTCTTCGGGTCCTTGCCGAAGAATTATCGCTTTTGGCCGCTTCCTCCTTGCTGTTGCTGACTCTCTCTTTTCCTACTTGCCTCTTGGGCTTCCCTTACTACTCCTTCCGCTTGTTCTGCGATCAACGCTCGCTCCGTCGCCTGACGGAACTCTAATTGGCGTACTCCCGCCACACTTAAATCTCGATAAAATTCGGGCTTCAGCCCTCGAAGAAATCTCGTCACCTTTAGAGTATTGGTTGCCACGAGATGAGGTGCAAAACGAGATAATTCTTCAAATTTGCGGATGTATTCCGCAACTGGCATTCGCCCTTGTTTCAGGTTCATGAATTCATACATTCGCTGCTCCTGATCGTGAGCAGTGAAGTACTTATCATAAAACAGTTCCCTGAAGCGTTCCCATGTCATCGTCGCCGGATCTTCTAACACCTTTATGGTGTTCCACCAAAAACGCGCGCTTCCCCGAAATAGGGAAACGGCACACAACACCTTCTCATTGTTCGGCACACGACTGTATATAAATAAGTCTTCTATTGTGTCGATCCAGTCCTCAGCTGCCGCAGGATTAGTAGCTTCGGCGAAAACTGGTGGATTTAACTTACGAAATCGCTCCCCTATGATCTCTACGCGATCAGGCTGTGGGGATGGACGGTGCTCAGATAGCTCTGGTGATTTATCAAATCATGAATTTGGTCTGACTGTCTTTGGATAAGTTCAGTCAGCCTATTTATCGTGTCATGCTCACGAGTCGGGGGTGGGGATTCAAATTCGCCCCTCCGACTGGACTCTCCAACGAACACGTTCCTCGGTCTTCCTCTTGGCATTTTCCAAATACTCGATAATTCATGTAACAAATATACATGAGATCACATAATCATATCAAAGTATTACACTTAACTTACAGGCGAGGCTGGTTCTCCCGGCTTTTGAGTGGCAGTACATGGACAGTCTTCAGAATCTAAAGCCTAAGCTCTGATACCACCTGTGGCGACCCTACTTCCTAATTAAGTTAATTGGCGGATTTCCCCGCAACAGAACACGCGGAAGACCCGATAAAATTTCTTTTTTTTTTTTTTTTTTTTTAATTTAAATAACCTACATAGTATTATATCGGGTTTACAAAAATATCTACTATTAATACTTTGGGCCGAAGCCCCAAAATTTCAAACCCAATATCAAACACTATGCCACTCCACAGGTCGCGTCCCATGTACTGCGCCACCCTCAAAAGTCCGTGGAGTCACCGCCGCCAGCTCGCCATGAATCTCAACCCTGACACTAGTCGGTGTCGGGTTCATTCTTACCTACAAACAAAAATAGGTATCGTGATTTGCGACTAAATTATTGGTGGCCGGGAATGAAAAAGGGTGTTGCTGCATTTGTACATAGATGCCTGACTTGTCAGCAGATCAAAGCAGAACATCAAAGACCGGCAGGAATGTTACAACCTTTGACGATTCCCGAGTGGAAGTGGGACCATATAACAATGGATTTTGTCGTCGGGTTGCCAAGAACGGTGAAAGGTTATGATGCAATTTGGGTGATTGTTGACAGACTGACTAAGTCCGCCCATTTCTTGCCTATTCACCAGACCTATCCCATGGAGAAGTTCGCTGAACTCTACATTCAAGAGATAGTGAGACTCCATGGAATTCCGATATCGATCGTATCAGATCGAGATTCAAGATTTCTGTCCCAGTTCTGGAAAAGCTTACAGAAAGCTCTGGGAACTAAATTATCATTTAGTTCAGCTTATCATCCCCAGACGGACGGACAATCGGAAAGGACGATCCAGACACTCGAAGACATGTTGAGAGCATGTGTCTTGGATTTTCAAGGGAGTTGGAGTAAATATCTCCCGTTAATAGAATTTTCATATAACAACAGCTATCAAGCAACGATCGGAATGGCGCCTTACGAAGCCTTATACGGACGTAAATGTCGATCCCCAGTTCATTGGGATGAAATGGCGAGAAGGCGCTATTAGGTCCCGAGATGGTACGCGAAATGACTGAAGTTGTTAAGAAAATTCGGGAGAAAATGCAAACGGCCCAAAGTCGCCAGAAGAGTTATGCAGACAAGAGGCGAAGGTCGTTAGAATTTGAAGAAGGTGATAAAGTATTTTTGAAAGTATCACCTATGAAGGGTGTCAAACGGTTCGGACAAAAAGGAAAGTTGAGTCCGAGATATATAGGACCTTTCAAAATTTTGAAAAGAGTCGGTGAAGTAGCATATCAGCTAGAATTACCGACGTCGTTAGCACAAGTCCATGACGTATTCCACGTGTCTACACTGCGAAAGTATGTGTTGGACCCGTATCATGTGCTAAGAGACAAAAGACTTCACCAACAATTGAAGCCGGACTTGAGTTACGAAGAAAAGCCGGTAGAGATTCTAATGTATGAGGTGAAGCAATTACGAAATAAGAATATTCCCCTCGTGAAGGTCTTATGGCGAAACCAGATATTGGAAGAAGCCACTTGGGAGCGAGAAGACGAAATGAGAGAGAAATACCCTGAGTTGTTTCAGACAACTTAAATTTCGGGGACGAAATTTCTTTTAGGGGGGGAGGATGTAATACCCGTAAAATTAATACGGGAATAATGCGCAATTAGCGTGAAAATTATTCTGTAATTTTCGGAAAATTATGAAGTTAATTTTCGGACAAAGCGAATTTTCGGGAAATTGAACCGAAAATAAGAAAAATACTCTTTGAGTAAAATAAATAGATATGGGCCCAAATTAATTTAAAGTAGGCCCAATAAGAGATTTCCTTAAGAGAAAGGAAACGTAACTTTCCTTTTAAAGGTTTATCTCAAAAGGTGATAAGGACAAACGAAAATATCAAACGAAAGAAAACAAACGAAGAAAAGCAGAGAAGAACTAAGCAATTTCGGCTAACTTGGAAGTGAGGTAGGTGGTTTTTAACCCCTACAAACTGTTTTTAAGTTTGATTTATTTAGTTTAACGAATTTGGATGAAAGGTCATCCGAATTCATGAATTTCGGGAGCTTTGAATGATTATGTGTTGTATTTGCTGTGTTGAGATGTTAAGTTTGAGCTCAATATATGAGTTCTGTGAATTCTTACATGTTTATGTGAAATCTGGAACGGATTCATGTGATGAAGTTCTGGAAAATATGAATTTCGATGAGATGAAGAAAGTTTCAGCTCATGAGAAATTGCGGGTTGAAAAGAATTCGCGGGCCAAAAAGGTTCGTGAAGTGTGAGAGAGGAAAGAAAATCGCGGGCTGCGATAAAATTCGCGGGCCGAAAGATTTGTAAAGATGTGAGTGAGAAAAGAAGGTCGCGGGCCAAATTTTAAATTTCGCCAAATTTGAAAGGTTGAAATTCGGGCAGATTTTCGATAGTTCGCCGAAGTTTAGTTCGCGAATTATATTCGGGTCGCGAAAAGTTCTTCGCGGACTCAAATGGATTTTATTGTGTGAGTAAATGGGTTTTTCGCGGGTCAGAATTAATTTCGCGGGTCGACCACAGGGTGATTCCTGTGAGAGAAGTAGCGGGTCGGACTAAAGTTTCGCGGGTCAACTTGAATTTCGCGGGGTGATTCCTGTGAGTGAATTTCGGGTGACACGCGAACTAAATCAGACTTCGCAAATTCGATCAAATGACGCGCGAAATCCAAATTCGGGCAATACCGCTAACACTGTGAAGAGTCCCGAATTTTGACTCCAAATGTCGGGTTGACCATATGCTTTTAAAAAAAAAAAAAAAAAAAAAAGTCTGAAGTTGACCGAACTTCACGATTCGACCAGTCTAATTATTTTGGACTTTTGTCTTAAATTAGGCCCAAATATTCAAATAAAATTATTTTAAGTTCATTTTATCTTTAAATCAAAGTATATTCATACTTTGACTAGAATTTTCGGGTCAACCCTTATTTTAAGATACGAGAGTATTTTGGGGTATTATTTGTAAGAAATAATACGTGATATATGTGACGAATGTGATATGCATTTCACGACATGCATAAGAGAGGTGAAGGTACCGTAATGATACGGTGACACGATATTGTGTCGAATGTGAGAAGGGTAGAGTTGCCGATTTTGGCAGTCAGGTTCAGACTCGATTATGCACTTGGTGGGAGAGGGGGTTTGCGACACCCATCTACTCGGGATTGAGCCACCCGAGGTGTAAACCACCGGATATTATTTGGCTCAGGGACGGCAGACAGATGTGAGATTCCTGTCTACCCGAACTTGTGGTATAACATTCGGGGAAAAAGCCGTCGGGTTGAGATTGTGTGCGGAAGGAGCGACCCGGCGCGGCCGGTGTGGGCTACCGCATGGTTGATGGTGTACTTTGCCATTGCGCGCGTGGGTGCCGAGTCTGACCTAGGGCCCTGTTGAGAATTGAGAATTGATAGATGAGATTTGTCGAGTGTGCATTATATTATATTGTGAGGAACCGGGATTGGGTGGAGTGCACGCACGTATTGCATGTTATGTAATCACCTACTGGGCAATAGCTCAGGGTTCTATCCTATTTTTGTTTGTAGGTAAGAATGAACCCGACACCGACTAGTGTCAGGGTTGAGATTCATGGCGAGCTGGCGGCGGTGACTCCACGGACTTTTGAGGGTGGCGCAGTACATGGGACGCGACCTGTGGAGTGGCATAGTGTTTGATATTGGGTTTGAAATTTTGGGGCTTCGGCCCAAAGTATTAATAGTAGATATTTTTGTAAACCCGATATAATACTATGTAGGTTATTTAAATTAAAAAAAAAAAAAAGAAAATTTTATCGGGTCTTCCGCGTGTTCTGTTGCGGGGAAATCCGCCAATTAACTTAATTAGGAAGTAGGGTCGCCACAGGTGGTATCAGAGCTTAGGCTTTAGATTCTGAAGACTGTCCATGTACTGCCACTCAAAAGCCGGGAGAACCAGCCTCGCCTGTAAGTTAAGTGTAATACTTTGATATGATTATGTGATCTCATGTATATTTGTTACATGAATTATCTAGTATTTGGAAAATGCCAAGAGGAAGACCGAGGAACGTGTTCGTTGGAGAGTCCAGTCGGAGGGGCGAATCTGAATCCCCACCCCCGACTCGTGAGCATGACACGATAAATAGGCTGACTGAACTTATCCAAAGACAGTCAGACCAAATTCATGATTTGATAAATCACCAGAGCTCATCTGAGCACCGTCCATCCCCACAGCCTGATCGCGTAGAGATCATAGGGGAGCGATTTCGTAAGTTAAATCCACCAGTTTTCGCCGAAGCTACTAATCCTGCGGCAGCTGAGGACTGGATCGACACAATAGAAGACTTATTTATATACAGTCGTGTGCCGAACAATGAGAAGGTGTTGTGTGCCGTTTCCCTATTTCGGGGAAGCGCGCGTTTTTGGTGGAACACCATAAAGGTGTTAGAAGATCCGGCGACGATGACATGGGAACGCTTCAGGGAACTGTTTTATGATAAGTACTTCACTGCTCACGATCAGGAGCAGCGAATGTATGAATTCATGAACCTGAAACAAGGGCGAATGCCAGTTGCGGAATACATCCGCAAATTTGAAGAATTATCTCGTTTTGCACCTCATCTCGTGGCAACCAATACTCTAAAGGTGACGAGATTTCTTCGAGGGCTGAAGCCCGAATTTTATCGAGATTTAAGTGTGGCGGGAGTACGCCAATTAGAGTTCCGTCAGGCGACGGAGCGAGCGTTGATCGCAGAACAAGCGGAAGGAGTAGTAAGGGAAGCCCAAGAGGCAAGTAGGAAAAGAGAGAGTCAGCAACAGCAAGGAGGAAGCGGCCAAAAGCGACAATTCTTCGGCAAGGACCCGAAGAATAAAGGAAATCGACCGAGTCAACAGATGTGGCGCCCGAATGCTTATCAGAGACCGGCCAATGTTCCCAACCGACCCCCGGTACCAGCGCCCCAATGCCAACAGTGTGGACGAAATCACTTTGGCATATGCTACGGACCACGACCGGTGCAGACTCTGCAATGTTTCCGGTGCGGTGAGGCCGGACACATCGCACGGAATTGCCCGAGAGGTCAGCCTCCAGTGCAGACTCAACCGCGTAACCTCATTCGACCTCCACCTGTGCCTGCAAGAGTTTTTACTCTGACTAATGAGGAGGCGGAGGCAAACCCGAATGTAGTTACGGGTACGTTGAGTATATTTCACGTGCCCTCTTCGATCTTGATTGACTCGGGAGCCACACATTCGTTTGTATCGGCTAACTTTGTGGCCAGGGCAGGAATCTATCCCTCCCGTTCATTATGTGATTTCGTGGTATCTTTACCACATGGGGATCCAACTCGATCAAATTTGGTGGTTGAGAAATGTCCCGTAAGAATTGAGGGTAGAGAGTTAGATGTGAACCTAATAGTAATCCCGATGAATGATTACGATATTATATTCGGGATGGATTGGCTTTCGAAATACGGAGCCATTATTGATTGTTCAAAAAGGGTAGTTAGGTTTCGATCGCCAGAGGGAGAGGAGTTTGAATTTTCGGGAAGAAAGAATAGAAACTCAATCCCTCGGATTTCTGCTTTAAAAGCTCAGCGACTCGTAAATACGGGTTGCGAATCGTTCCTAGTTTTTGCGGTGAATGCTGAGGAATCTTCCCAGCTTAAACTTGAGGAGGTTCCGATAGTGAACGAATATTCCGATGTATTTCCCGAGGATCTTCCGGGATTACCCCCAGATCGGGAGATTAAATTTGCAATCGATCTTGTACCTGGAGCTGCCCCGATCTCTAAATCCCCGTATCGGTTAGCACCGAACGAATTACGAGAATTGAAGGAGCAATTGGAAGATTTGTTGCAGAAGGGTTTTATTCAACCCAGTTTCTCACCATGGGGAGCCCCGGTTTTATTTGTGAAGAAAAAGGACGGGTCGATGAGAATGTGTATCGATTATCGTGAACTCAACAAGATCACGATTAAGAATAAATACCCATTGCCAAGGATTGACGATTTATTCGATCAACTCCAAGGAGCAACAGTATTTTCTAAGATCGACCTGCGCTCCGGTTATCATCAGCTGAAGATCCGGGAAGCGGACATTCCAAAAACCGCATTCAGTACGAGGTACGGCCACTATGAATTTTTGGTCATGCCTTTCGGATTGACGAATGCTCCGGCAGCCTTCATGGATTTGATGAACCGAGTATTCAAAAAATTGCTGGACCGATGTGTTATCGTCTTTATCGACGATATTCTCATTTATTCCAAGACAAAAGAAGAACATGAGGAACATTTGAGAGCGGTCCTAGGAATTCTTCGGGAGAAACAATTATTCGCCAAATTTAAAAAGTGCGAATTTTGGTTGGATCGAGTAATCTTTCTGGGGCATGTTATTTCGGGAAGCGGAATTTCAGTAGATCCCAGCAAGATAGAAGCTATAGAAAATTGGCCAAGACCAACCACTCCCACGGAGATAAGAAGTTTTCTCGGGCTAGCTGGGTATTATCGAAAGTTCATTAAGGACTTTTCCAGCATCGCCTCGACGCTCACCAATTTGACAAAGAAAAATGTTCCGTTCAAATGGACGGATGAATGTGAGCAAAGTTTCCAGGAATTAAAGAAAAGGCTAACAACTGCTCCAGTGTTAGCAATACCTTCGGGTACTGGAAATTTTTCTGTTTATAGTGATGCCTCTAAATATGGGTTGGGGTGTGTTTTAATGCAAAACGGGAAGGTGATCGCTTATGCCTCCCGACAATTAAAGCCATATGAGAAAAATTACCCCACTCATGATCTCGAACTCGCAGCCGTAGTGTTTGCTCTTAAAACATGGCGACACTATCTTTACGGAGAAAGATGCGAGATCTTCACGGATCACAAGAGTTTGAAGTACTTCTTCACCCAGAAGGAGTTAAATATGAGGCAAAGAAGATGGCTCGAGTTAGTCAAAGACTACGACTGTGTGATAAATTATCATCCAGGAAAAGCGAACGTAGTCGCAGATGCATTGAGCCGCAAAACTGTAAACACTGAATTACGCCAATTCGGAGTTGAAGTAATCAATTTCGGAGAGATTGAAGAAAAGTTGGCAGTGTTGACACTTAAGCCAACACTATTAGACCGAATCATTGAAGTACAAAAGAAAGATGAGTTGTACTTGAAGAAACAAAGAGAACAAGATAAAGAAGTCTCATCGGAATTTGAATTCCGAGAAGACGGGAGTTTACGATTTAAAAGTCGCTTATATGTGCCGGAAGATGAAGAGATTCGTCGAACTTTAATGACGGAGGCACATACGACAATATATTCGGTGCATCCCGGTGCAACGAAAATGTATCGTGATTTGCGACTAAATTATTGGTGGCCGGGAATGAAAAAGGATGTTGCTGCATTTGTACATAGATGCCTGACTTGTCAGCAGATCAAAGCAGAACATCAAAGACCGGCAGGAATGTTACAACCTTTGACGATTCCCGAGTGGAAGTGGG
Source organism: Linderniella brevidens (assembly GCA_004919715.1). Classification (NCBI taxonomy): domain Eukaryota; kingdom Viridiplantae; phylum Streptophyta; class Magnoliopsida; order Lamiales; family Linderniaceae; genus Linderniella; species Linderniella brevidens. The sequence goes on from SWDC01000148.1 coordinate 9,140,078, forward strand.
ACCATATAACAATGGATTTTGTCGTCGGGTTGCCAAGAACGGTGAAAGGTTATGATGCAATTTGGGTGATTGTTGACAGACTGACTAAGTCCGCCCATTTCTTGCCTATTCACCAGACCTATCCCATGGAGAAGTTCGCTGAACTCTACATTCAAGAGATAGTGAGACTCCATGGAATTCCGATATCGATCGTATCAGATCGAGATTCAAGATTTCTGTCCCAGTTCTGGAAAAGCTTACAGAAAGCTCTGGGAACTAAATTATCATTTAGTTCAGCTTATCATCCCCAGACTGACGGACAATCGGAAAGGACGATCCAGACACTCGAAGACATGTTGAGAGCATGTGTCTTGGATTTTCAAGGGAGTTGGAGTAAATATCTCCCGTTAATAGAATTTTCATATAACAACAGCTATCAAGCAACGATCGGAATGGCGCCTTACGAAGCCTTATACGGACGTAAATGTCGATCCCCAGTTCATTGGGATGAAATCGGCGAGAAGGCGCTATTAGGTCCCGAGATGGTACGCGAAATGACTGAAGTTGTTAAGAAAATTCGGGAGAAAATGCAAACGGCCCAAAGTCGCCAGAAGAGTTATGCAGACAAGAGGCGAAGGTCGTTAGAATTTGAAGAAGGTGATAAAGTATTTTTGAAAGTATCACCTATGAAGGGTGTCAAACGGTTCGGACAAAAAGGAAAGTTGAGTCCGAGATATATAGGACCTTTCAAAATTTTGAAAAGAGTCGGTGAAGTAGCATATCAGCTAGAATTACCGACGTCGTTAGCACAAGTCCATGACGTATTCCACGTGTCTACACTGCGAAAGTATGTGTTGGACCCGTATCATGTGCTAAGAGACAAAAGACTTCACCAACAATTGAAGCCGGACTTGAGTTACGAAGAAAAGCCGGTAGAGATTCTAATGTATGAGGTGAAGCAATTACGAAATAAGAATATTCCCCTCGTGAAGGTCTTATGGCGAAACCAGATATTGGAAGAAGCCACTTGGGAGCGAGAAGACGAAATGAGAGAGAAATACCCTGAGTTGTTTCAGACAACTTAAATTTCGGGGACGAAATTTCTTTTAGGGGGGGAGGATGTAATACCCGTAAAATTAATACGGGAATAATGCGCAATTAGCGTGAAAATTATTCTGTAATTTCGGAAAATTATGAAGTTAATTTTCGGACAAAGCGAATTTTCGGGAAATTGAACCGAAAATAAGAAAAATACTCTTTGAGTAAAATAAATAGATATGGGCCCAAATTAATTTAAAGTAGGCCCAATAAGAGATTTCCTTAAGAGAAAGGAAACGTAACTTTCCTTTTAAAGGTTTATCTCAAAAGGTGATAAGGACAAACGAAAATATCAAACGAAAGAAAACAAACGAAGAAAAGCAAGAAGAACTAAGCAATTTCGGCTAACTTGGAAGTGAGGTAGGTGGTTTTTAACCCCTACAAACTGTTTTTAAGTTTGATTTATTTAGTTTAACGAATTTGGATGAAAGGTCATCCGAATTCATGAATTTCGGGAGCTTTGAATGATTATGTGTTGTATTTGCTGTGTTGAGATGTTAAGTTTGAGCTCAATATATGAGTTCTGTGAATTCTTACATGTTTATGTGAAATCTGGAACGGATTCATGTGATGAAGTTCTGGAAAATATGAATTTCGATGAGATGAAGAAAGTTTCAGCTCATGAGAAATTCGCGGGTTGAAAAGAATTCGCGGGCCAAAAAGGTTCGTGAAGTGTGAGAGAGGAAAGAAAATCGCGGGCTGCGATAAAATTCGCGGGCCGAAAGATTTGTAAAGATGTGAGTGAGAAAAGAAGGTCGCGGGCCAAATTTTAAATTTCGCCAAATTTGAAAGGTTGAAATTCGGGCAGATTTTCGATAGTTCGCCGAAGTTTAGTTCGCGAATTATATTCGGGTCGCGAAAAGTTCTTCGCGGACTCAAATGGATTTTATTGTGTGAGTAAATGGGTTTTTCGCGGGTCAGAATTAATTTCGCGGGTCGACCACAGGGTGATTCCTGTGAGAGAAGTAGCGGGTCGGACTAAAGTTTCGCGGGTCAACTTGAATTTCGCGGGGTGATTCCTGTGAGTGAATTTCGGGTGACACGCGAACTAAATCAGACTTCGCAAATTCGATCAAATGACGCGCGAAATCCAAATTCGGGCAATACCGCTAACACTGTGAAGAGTCCCGAATTTTGACTCCAAATGTCGGGTTGACCATATGCTTTTAAAAAAAAAAAAAAAAAAAAGTCTGAAGTTGACCGAACTTCACGATTCGACCAGTCTAATTATTTTGGACTTTTGTCTTAAATTAGGCCCAAATATTCAAATAAAATTATTTTAAGTTCATTTTATCTTTAAATCAAAGTATATTCATACTTTGACTAGAATTTTCGGGTCAACCCTTATTTTAAGATACGAGAGTATTTTGGGGTATTATTTGTAAGAAATAATACGTGATATATGTGACGAATGTGATATGCATTTCACGACATGCATAAGAGAGGTGAAGGTACCGTAATGATACGGTGACACGATATTGTGTCGAATGTGAGAAGGGTAGAGTTGCCGATTTTGGCAGTCAGGTTCAGACTCGATTATGCACTTGGTGGGAGAGGGGGTTTGCGACACCCATCTACTCGGGATTGAGCCACCCGAGGTGTAAACCACCGGATATTATTTGGCTCAGGGACGGCAGACAGATGTGAGATTCCTGTCTACCCGAACTTGTGGTATAACATTCGGGGAAAAAGCCGTCGGGTTGAGATTGTGTGCGGAAGGAGCGACCCGGCGCGGCCGGTGTGGGCTACCGCATGGTTGATGGTGTACTTTGCCATTGCGCGCGTGGGTGCCGAGTCTGACCTAGGGCCCTGTTGAGAATTGAGAATTGATAGATGAGATTTGTCGAGTGTGCATTATATTATATTGTGAGGAACCGGGATTGGGTGGAGTGCACGCACGTATTGCATGTTATGTAATCACCTACTGGGCAATAGCTCAGGGTTCTATCCTATTTTTGTTTGTAGGTAAGAATGAACCCGACACCGACTAGTGTCAGGGTTGAGATTCATGGCGAGCTGGCGGCGGTGACTCCACGGACTTTTGAGGGTGGCGCAGTACATGGGACGCGACCTGTGGAGTGGCATAGTGTTTGATATTGGGTTTGAAATTTTGGGGCTTCGGCCCAAAGTATTAATAGTAGATATTTTTGTAAACCCGATATAATACTATGTAGGTTATTTAAATTAAAAAAAAAAAAAAGAAGAAGAAAATTTTATCGGGTCTTCCGCGTGTTCTGTTGCGGGGAAATCCGCCAATTAACTTAATTAGGAAGTAGGGTCGCCACACATACCATGCAAGATCTTTTATGAAAACATACCATTGTGGTCTTAGAAGACTTGCCATAATTTGAACGATTTTTTACATTAATATAGGTATTTTAGTCCCGAATCGAAGTATTTTCTGTCCCGATTAAGTTATTATCCTTGAATTCAAGTATCCTGCTCAGTTAAAGGGGATGTTGTGGAAAAGCTCTTTTTTTTTGTGTTGGTGGTGATTTATATGCATATCACAAGATCTTCTATGAAAACATGGCATTGTAGTCTTAGAGGACTCGCCAAAATTTGAACTTATTTTTTTGCATAGCTATCGGTGTTTTAGTCCCGAATTTAAGTATTTTCTTCCTCGATTAAGTTATTTTATCTTTGAATTCAAGTATTCTGCTTAGTTAAAAGGTGATGTTGTGGAAAAGCTTTTTTTTGTGTTGGTAGTGATCAATATACATACCATGCAAGATCTTTTATGAAAACATACAATTGTGGTCTTAGAGGACTTGCCACAATTTAAACGTATTTTTTGCATTTATATCGGTCACGAATTTAAGTATTTTCTGTCCCGATTAAGTTACTATCCTTGAATTCAAGTATCCTGCTTAGTTAAAGGGGATGTTGTTGAAAAGCTCTTTTTTTTTATTGTGTTGGTGGTGATCAATATACATACCATGCAATAACTTCTTTGAAAACATATCATTGTAGTCTTAGGGGACTCGGCACAATTTGAACGTATATTTTTGCACATATATCGGTATTTATGTCCCGAATTTAAGTCTTTTCTTTCCCGATTTTGTTATTTTACACTTTAATTCAAGTATTTTGCTTAGTTAAAAGAAGAGGTTTTGGAAAAGCTTTTTTTTTCGTGTTAGTGATGATCAATATACATAACATGCAAGATCTTTTATGAAAACATACCATTGTGGTCTTAGAGGACTTGCCACAATTTGAACGTATTTTTTGCATTTATATCGTTTTAGTCCTGAATTTAAGTCTTTTCTTCCACGATTTTGTTATTTTACCCTTGAATTCAAGTATTTTGCTTAGTCAAAAGATGAGGTTTTGGAAAAGATTTTTTTTTCGTGTTGGTGATGATCAATATACATACCATGCAAGATCTTTTATGAAAAGATACCATTGTGGTCTTAGAGGACTCCCCAAAAGTTGAACGTATTTTTCAATTTATATCGGTATTTTAGTCCCAAATCTAAGTATATTCTGTCCCGATTTAGGTATTTTATCCTTGAATTCGAGTATTATGCTTAGTTAAAAGGGGAGGTTGTGGAAAAGCTTCTATTTATGTTGGTTGTGATCGATATACATACCATGCAAGATCTTTTATGAAAACATACCATTGTGGTCTTAGAGGACATGCCACAATTAAAACGTATTTTATGCATTTATATCGGTCCCGAATTTAAGTATTTTCTTTCCCGGTTTAGTAATTTTACCCTTGAATTCATGTATGTTGCGTAGTTAAAAGGGGAGGTTGTGGAAAAGATTCTTTTTTGTGTTGGTGGTGATCAATATACATACAATGCAAGATCTTTTATGAAAACATATCATTGTGGTCTTGGAGGACTCGCAACAATTTGAACATATTTTTTGCATTTATATCGGTATTTTAGTCCCGAATTTAAGTATTTTCTGTCCCGATTTAGTTATTTTACCCTTGAATTCAAGTATTTTGCTTGGTCAAAAGATGAGGTTCTGGAAAAGCTTTTTTTTCCTATTGGTCATGATCAATATACATACCATGCAAGATCATTTATGAAAACATACCATTGTGGTCTTAGAAGACTTGCCATAATTTGAACGATTTTTTACATTAATATCGGTATTTTAGTCCCGAATCGAAGTATTTTCTGTCCCGATTAAGTTATTATCCTTGAATTAAAGTATCCTGCTCAGTTAAAGGGGATGTTGTGGAAAAACTCTTTTTTTTGTGTTGGTGGTGATTTATATGCATACCATGCAAGATCTTCTATGATAACATACCATTGTAGTCTTAGAGGACTCACCACAATTTGAACTTATTTTTTTGCATATATATAGGTATTTTAGTTCCCAATTTAAGTATTTTCTTCCTCGATTATGTTATTTTATCCTCGAATTCAAGTATTCTGCTTAGTTCAAAGGTGATGTTGTGGAAAAGTTTTTTTTTTTTTTGTGTTGGTAGTGATCAATATACATACCATACCATGCAAGATCTTTTATGAAAACATACAACTGTGGTGTTAGAGGACTTGGCATAATTTAAACGTATTTTTTGCATTTATATCGGTCCCGAATTTAAGTATTTTCTGTCTTGATTAAGTTAATATCCTTGAATTCAACTATCTTGCTTAGTTAAAGGGTATGTTGTGGAAAATCTTTTTTTTTTTATTGTCTTGGTGGTGATCAATATACATACCATGCAATAACTTCTTTGAAAACATATCATTGTAGTCTTAGAGGACTCGGCACAATTTGAACGTATATTTTTGCATATATATCGGTATTTAAGTCCCGAATTTAAGTCTTTTCTTTCCCGATTTTGTTATTTTACACCAAGTATTTTGCTTAGTTAAAAGAAGAGGTTTTGGAAAAGCTTTTTTTTTTTCGTGTTAGTGATGATCAATATACATACCATGCAAGATCTTTTATGAAAACATACCATTGTGGTCGTAGAGGACTTGCCACAATAAAACGTATTTTATGCATTTATATAGGTCCCGAATTTATGTATTTTCTGTCCCGGTTTAGTAATTTTACCCTTGAATTCATGTATGTTGATTAGTTAAAAGGGGAGGTTGTGGAAAAGATTCTTTTTTGTGTTGTTGGTGATCAATATACATACAATGCAAGATCTTTTATGAAAACATATCATTGTGGTCTTGGAGGACTCGCAACAATTTGAACATATTTTTTGCATAAATGTCGGTATATTATTCCCGAGTTTAAGTATTTTCTATCCCGATTTAGTTATTTTACCATTTAATTAATGTATTTTGCTTGGTTAAAAGATGAAGTTCTGGAAAAGCTTTTTTTTTTTCGTATTGGTGATGATCAATAGACATACCATGCAAGATCTTTTATGAAAACATACCATTGTGGTCTTAGAAGACTTGCCATAATTTGAACGATTTTTTACATTAATATAGGTATTTTAGTCCCGAATCGAAGTATTTTCTGTCCCGATTAAGTTATTATCCTTGAATTCAAGTATCCTGCTCAGTTAAAGGGGATGTTGTGGAAAAGCTCTTTTTTTTTGTGTTGGTGGTGATTTATATGCATATCATGCAAGATCTTCTATGAAAACATGGCATTGTAGTCTTAGAGGACTCGCCAAAATTTAAACTTATTTTTTTGCATATATATCGGTATTTTAGTCCCGAATTTATGTATTTTCTTCCTCGATTAAGTTATTTTATCTTTGAATTCAAGTATTCTGCTTAGTTAAAAGGTGATGTTGTGGAAAAGCTTTTTATTGTGTTGGTAGTGATCAATATACATACCATGCAAGATCTTTTATGAAAACATACAATTGTGGTCTTAGAGGACTTGCCATAATTTAAACGTATTTTTTGCATTTATATCGGTCGCGAATTTAAGTATTTTCTGTCCCGATTAAGTTACTATCCTTGAATTCAAGTATCCTGCTTAGTTAAAGGGGATGTTGTTGAAAAGCTCTTTTTTTTTATTGTGTTGGTGGTGATCAATATACATACCATGCAATAACTTCTTTGAAAACATATCATTGTAGTCTTAGAGGACTCGGCACAATTTGAACGTATATTTTTGCACATATATCGGTATTTATGTCCCGAATTTAAGTCTTTTCTTTCCCGATTTTGTTATTTTACACTTTAATTCAAGTATTTTGCTTAGTTAAAAGAAGAGGTTTTGGAAAAGCTTTTTTTTTTCGTGTTGGTGATGATCAATATACATAACATGCAAGATCTTTTATGAAAACATACCATTGTGGTCTTAGAGGACTTGCCACAATTTGAACGTATTTTTTGCATTTATATCGTTTTAGTCCCGAATTTAAGTCTTTTCTTCCACGATTTTGTTATTTTACCCTTGAATTCAAGTATTTTGCTTAGTCAAAAGATGAGGTTTTGGAAAAGATTTTTTTTTTCGTGTTGGTGATGATCAATATTGTTAGTCCGATTACGCACTCAAGAGAGGATCAAAGGCTTAAAAATGATAAAGTTCTTAAAACACCTTCAGTGTGTGTTTGTGTGTGTGTGCCGAAATTAAGAACTTACTTTTAAGAATTATGCTTGACCAACCCTAATTAGGGTTAATGGGATGCCTTATATACCACATGAGTTGGTATATTAAGGCTTGGGACTCAAACAATAAAATATTTACAATTTGACCCCAAATACAATAAATTAACTAATATTGACCCAAAACTCAAATACTAACTAAGGACACTACAATTAATTCCTAACATTCTCCCCCTTAGTGTCCTTTCTTCGTCTTTGTCTGTTTCTTTGAGCCTTTGGGTCGTTGCTGGGCGTACACGGATTTCCGTAGTCCAAGCTTGTGCTCGTACGTCCTTATTTCCCTCCGGAACGAAAGCCTTTCTTGTATGTTGTTCAGCATATTCAGTATCTTGGCTTTTGTGTCCGGTCCTTCACCTTCCATCTTATCCAGTATGCTCCTCAACTTCTCTCGTATGATGAGGAGCGTTCCGTCGGAGAATTTTGGTATCTCCGATGTCTTCAATATTCGCTTTTCTCCCTTGTAGTTGATGTAGACCACCGCTGGATCTTCACTTTCGAACACGTGGCCTTCACCATATTCAACTTGTTCAGGGAGCTCGAATGATGGTTTGGTGAGGTTGACCTTTCTGACATTTGACTCCAGTGCTAGCTGCAGGTCGTGCGTCGCTCCGTACTTGATTTGTCGGAGCATGAACCTTTTGATCGTCATGTATCCTAATTTGACGTCCTGGTCCTGCAGCGTTCCCACGTATCGGTAGCTTCCAATCATCTGTGAGATGTCTTCAGCTCTGATGTACGGGAAGTCAGCCTCTGTCAAGGTCTCTCTTGTACCGTCTTCCCTCACTACGTGGTAGACGCTTAGTAGGAAGGTCCCGAGCCGATCTATTCCAACTCTTTCTACGGCTTGTATTCGGGGCCTCTGCTTTTCCTCTCGCCTGAGAGCAGCCAGATCATTTCCTTTCCCTAAGAACATATGAAGACGTCTTAGGGAAAGAAGGTAGAGATTGGCTCTGCGCTCTGACAGGTGCGTCATCCCACGTAGCTCCAGCTCGTTCAATTTGACGAGCTGATCCTCTTTACGCCAGATTCTTTTCCTTATCTCTTCTTGGTATGGAACTAAGATTCTGACGTTTTGCCACGGAAGATCGACCGTTGCCCCGATCTTTGACATGAGAAGTGGAGCATCCTCATTTTGGACTTGATGTTTGAGTAGTTCCGGTAGATCGGGGAGGTCACTTTGCAGATCTTCCAGCTCCTCATCTTCATGGACTTTCACCAGGCTTATCGACGCCTTTTCGAGGAATAGTCTGGCGTTTTCTCGAAATCTGGCTTCGAGCTGGAGGTCCATCGGTTGCTTCAGCCATCCTTCTTCAAATATATATTTCTCTACCACATCATGTGGATTGTAGAGTTGGCTGATTTCTTCCGAGATTTGGAGGTCAATAGATGTGGCTTGAGGTGGACTTTGTCGGTAGAAGGTTCTTGGTGAGCTAAGGCTTATAGTGACTGGAGTGGGTGTCGAAAGGGAAAGTGTATTGGAGATCTCTTGTGTATTTGTTCGGTTGTGGTTGAGATCTCCATGGTAGGGAATATTATTGTGGTGCTGGAGACTTGTTTTGTTTTGCCTTTTGAGCTTGAGGTATCCAGCGGGTTGGATTCTTGGACTGTTTTGGTTGTTGGCTGCTGCTGGTGAGGGGATTCGACTCCACGCTGTCGGTTCTCCCCCTCGGGACGGTCCTCGTCTTCAGGGTCGTCCCGCGATCCAGATAGGCCCCCGGCTTGTGTTCGGCAGCTGGTGGGGTCAATCAGCCTCTGGATTTCTTTCTCCTTCGGTGTCAGGTGTGGCGCCGACCGGATACGTGCCAAAAGAATGTTGAAGAGTTCTTCAATGGGCACGTCCCACGGTCCTTCTTCTGGTTGTGTGAGTGAAGGAACAGCAGCAGCTGTCTCGTGTGTGACTGGAGTCTTGCCTTTGTCTTGTCTTGATGTTTCGATCATGGCCCGGACTTTTTCCACTAGTTCGTCGCCAAAAGATCGTAGCCGAGACTCCGTCACAAACGGATCGGGAAATAAAACGGAGCCACTGAGGCGTGCCGTTGTCGCGACGTCAGAGTAGATTTCTGACGTGCCGCCCACTGTAGTGGGTCTTCCGGGGCCACCAAGGCACACCGGTGGCAACGGTGCTAAGACAAACTCAGACCGTTGGCCCGAGACGACTGGTGGGATGTTGATCGTTTCGGGGCTTCCGCTCAGTCCCTCGGAGATTAACCCCAGAGTGACGTCAGAGAGCGTTCTGTCTAAGTCTGGAAGACTTAGAGGTGCGGAAAATAGTGTATGTGTCCTAGAAATGGAAAAAATTTTAGTTGGTGCGGACACTAGACCTGTGATCAAGGAGGGCGCAGTCGGAGGAAGTGAACTGCTTAATTCAACATCTATTGCCTCCGAATAAGGCAATGATGGTTGTCGTGGCTCCTCCGGTGCTATTGAGACGGTCGTCTGTTGGGAGACGACCGAATGGGTTGGAAGGGTTATTTGCGTGCTTGGGCCTGATGGCACGACTGCTACTCGGGAGACGATCGTGTCGTCTCCTGTTCCTACGGGTTCGGCCCGGCTTTGTAGTGGGTTAGAGGACTGAGGAGGTCGATCATGTTTTTGTTTGGTGCGACGCTCCTGTATGCGTCTTACGTCTTCCCCTCGTTTTGTTTTTCGTGAGGAACGAGGAGGGGAAGCGGCGCTTCCTAGACCTAACTGAGGCTGGGATAGGCTAATTCCCGGGGTAGGTTCGACTGGGTTTTGTCGAACCATAGGAGTGTCTTCAAGGGTGATGGATTGGAGGTACCTCGCTACTATTGGGTTGGAAGGATTAGCGATTTGTAGGAGGTGGTCAGGGATCCGCATCGACTCGAGATCAAATTTGGATTTGGAAGAATGGAGGGATGCTAGCTTGGGAATTTGGTATCCCTCCGATCTCGGTCGACGGGTTATCTCGGGGTGTAGGTCTTGAAAGTGGGTTATTATCACTGGAAACCACCGAAGGTAGGGAAGGACTTGTCGGGTTTTATTTTTGGTGGATAAGTCCCTTCGGCGGAGTTGGTCAAGGATATCGGCGCTGGGACCGAGATATTGTCAAAGTCAATGGCCGGGTTGTTGGGAATTTTAGTGGCCCATTGACTTTGAGGGAATACTTCGTCAATTTCTCGTAACATTTTTATTCAATCTGCTAAGAAGGAAACACAGAAAATTGTTAGCATAGGCAGAGTAAATAAAGACGTTACTTAGAAAAAAAATTTCGGACTTGAAAAATTTTATATGAAAGTGCCCGAAATTTGCTTAAGTAAATAAGATTATACTTTTGAAATACAAGCGGCGAAGTTCACAAATTCGGCTAAGAGTACATTGAAAAGTTTAATACTCGAAGTTTGATTTGGCCGAATTTGGATTTGAAAGTTTTGTTCGCCGAATTTGATGAAGTTCGGGTAATGAGGATTTGAAATTTTTGTTCGCCGAATTGTAATGAAGTTCGGGTAAGTAAAATTAAATCGAATTTGTTATCATCATTCATCAAATTCGGGTGCTTGTCTTTAAAATTGAATTTGCCGAAATTGACAAATTCGGGCGATGGAATTCGACTGTGAGGAGTCGGGGTACAGTAGAAATTCGCCGAATTTCGAGTGAACAGTAGAAATTCGCCGAATTTTGGATTGAAAAGCAGAAATTCGGATGAAAATTTGAATTTTACTCGAATTTCGCCCGAAACCTAAAAATTAAAATAGGTCGATTCCATCGTGATTTGGATGAAATTTTGGCAAATAAATTGCAGATTCGGAATTTTATATTATGTCAAAGAGCTCCCCCTCAATAAAATGATATATACCCCGTAATAAAAATAAGCTCCTCCTTAATAAAATTGAAATATGCTCCCCCTTAATAAATATGAAATATACTCCCCCATAATAAAAATGAAATAAACTCCCCCTTAATAAAAATGAAATAAACTCCTCCTTTCCACCAAATCTCTCTGTGTAGTTGCTCAGCAGTTCTTTTCTTCCAGTCATGTGTGTGGAGCAACCCGAGTCTAAGTACCACACATGACTTATCTGCAAGATAAGTTTAAGCAGTGTTAGAGATCCCGTTTATTACGGGTCTTCTATCATTTGCAGAGGTTAAAGTGCATGCAAGATTGGGTGAATTGTGTACCAGGTTGGCTTGTATCTTTCCTGAGTTTTTCGGTACCCAAATTTTCTTTACCCCTAAAGGAAAACAGAGCTTTGTGCATGCAGCAAGCACTGTTTTAATTACCCAGATTTGTTTGCAATCTTTTCCCTTAGCTTCAGCTCGGGTTTTCGATTGCTCAGGTATTTTTGGGTCTGATTTGGTCACGTTTTTGACCTTTTTCTCTAAAGCTTGAGCTTTAGCTTTTGTTTCAGTGGGAGTTGGCCTTCTGAATGTTCTAGCTACCTTTTCGTCAACTTTTAGGTTGGACGTTTTGGATGGTAGAACCGTTTTCGTGTGTGTTCCTGAAATCATATCTCTACGACGTATAAATTTAGCATTCGTAGCTATACACTTATCGTAGGTAAGATAATCACTGACATTCTTAACAGAACTTGTTGTGGAAGGAATACGGGAATAAGCGGAAGCATAGTTCGAACTACATGAAGAAAGATTTCTAAATGTTTTTGGAAATAATTTTAAATCAGAAACACTAGTCAAATTTTGCTTCGTCTTTATCCTTCTCTTGCGTTCCTGAATTTTTCTTCCCAGCAGTCTCTGTCCGTCTCAGATCTGTCATAGATGGTGAAGGGATGTTAGCTGTTGCTTGAATGAGAATCTTCTTAGTTAGCCTATTCTTCATGGATGAGGAATCTATTGGTGTTATAGTAACAGACTCCGACTTAGAAGATTTAGCGAGATCAGCATATGATTGATTTTCAAGTGAGGAAATTCTCTCAAGGAGTTTCTCCTTTTCAGCTTGAAATGTTTTCCGTTCGAGCTCTATCGTGGATTGAATATTCTTGATCTTTTGAGGAATGTAAATTCGGCAAAGATCTGAGTTCTTTGAGCTAGATGTTTCTGTCATGGGCTGATCAGATTCAGAGGGAGGATGGGGAAACATATGTAGATAGTCATTTGAAAGAGGAATTTCCCTACTTCCATAACTATCGTTGATTTCCTTGTAATCCAAGGATATTTCGGCCTTGCTTTTGTTCTTGCGCTTTTCCTGTTCTAGGTTATCTTCTTCTTCAGATGATCTGAGAAAGGCTAACAAGCTAGGTATTCCTAGTCCTAGGTATGCAGCATTGTAAAGAGCAAGTGGCCGTTTATCAGTGGTTGGTTGGTTTGGCTTAAAACCTAAGCCCTCACGTGGATTGTAAAATCTCGTGTCCTTAGGCTGATTCAAGAAAATCGTTTTGTCGGTTTGTCCCCTTTTCGTAAGGAGGTCCTCCAGACTTTTGATTTTGGAGTAAAGCTTCTTACGTTCCTCCATTAGAAGATTGTATTGATCTGTTTTACCAATACGCTCTTCTTCACTAATTCGCAGGCTAGTGGTTAATTGACTAATATTTGCATTCAGCATATTAGTCTCGGATTCAAGCTTCGAGATTTTCTCAGATGCATTTTCTAAATGACATCTGAGAGTTGCTTTTTCACCTAAGTGTTTGAGCACACATTGATAATTTGTTGCGTTTTTCTTTTCCAGAGCTTCTAGTTTTTGCAAGTGTTCTAATGGAGAATTCTGGATATGCTCAAGCACGGTCAGTTTTGATGTCAGGGAAACTACTTTTTCTTCAGATTTTACTAGATTAGCTTCAGCTAATTCTAGTGATTTTTCTGAAGTAGCTAGTTTATTTTCTAGCTCAGTGACCAAATTTTGTGTTTTGGCCAAGATGATGTCATTCTTGGCCATATCTTTATATGTAGACTCCCCCCTTTTCATTGTTAGAATTGGGGGTCTGTTATCACTTCCGATTGCTATGATATCCATGGATGTAGTTGAGTGCCTTTTAATGATCGTTCACGGTCGTGATCTGCAATCCTAAATGGTCAGTTTCGAGAAATAACGTCAAAGATTAACGTTAAGTTTGAATAAATTTTGGTTGGATAGAAATTGTGTTTAAGTGATCGACTTTTTATTTTAATTTGAAAGAGTAAAATTCGGGCACTTGTAGAGTTGTTGCCGAAATTTGAATTCTGAAATTCGGATGAAAAGACTTTGTCGAGAATTTTGAAATCAAAGGAAATCAAAATTCGGGTGACAAATATAAGTTCGCCGAAGTTCAGGATTAAATTAAGGTAGGAAAAATTTTATCGAAAATTACTTTCAAAATTCGGGTAAACTAAATTCAGTCGAGAATTAAAAAAATCAAAATTCGGGTGACTTTCTGATAAAAGTTCGCCGAGAATTAAGAAATTCGGGTGACTTAAATCAAAACTTCGCCGAAAATTTTAAGTTGAAATTCGGGCAATCTTAATTTTAAAATTCGACCAAATTCGCCGTGAATTTTAAACAGTAGAAAGCAAATTCGGCGAATAAACTTAGCTTACTCAAATTCGGTCAATTTTCTGATCGAAAATTTTCTCAATTTCGGCGAATTTCAATTGAAATTCGGCAATATGAGTTAATTTTCGGGTTCAAGAACGAACTTCGAGCGAATAAACACTGTTCTAGAGAAACGCCCGAAATTTTTCCAGCAACTTTAAAACACACCAATTTCAATCGATTTCTCCCCAGAAATTTCTCAAACTTGACGAAAATTAATCTAAACGAGTTCCTAAACAAGCCAAGACTGATAATCAAGCATTTAAAGGTTTAAAAACATCAATAACAGCAAGATCTAACCCAAAATACTTGAAAAAAAATCGAAAAAAAAAAATTTGCTTAGTAAACTCTTTCGATCTTGACGAAATCAAACGAAATTGGTATAGATTTGCACAGATCGATCCGTGTCTTGCTCTGATACCACTTGTTAGTCCGATTACGCACTCAAGAGAGGATCAAAGGCTTAAAAATGATAAAGTTCTTAAAACACCTTCAGTGTGTGTTTGTGTGTGTGTGCCGAAATTAAGAACTTACTTTTAAGAATTATGCTTGACCAACCCTAATTAGGGTTAATGGGATGCCTTATATACCACATGAGTTGGTATATTAAGGCTTGGGACTCAAACAATAAAATATTTACAATTTGACCCCAAATACAATAAATTAACTAATATTGACCCAAAACTCAAATACTAACTAAGGACACTACAATTAATTCCTAACAAATATACATACCATGCAAGATCTTTTATGAAAAGATACCATTGTGGTCTTAGAGGACTCCCCAAAAGTTGAACGTATTTTTTGCATTTATATCGGTATTTTAGTCCCAAATCTAAGTATATTCTGTCCCGATTTAGGTATTTTATCCTTGAATTCGAGTATTATGCTTAGTTAAAAGGGGAGGTTGTGGAAAAGCTTCTATTTATGTTGGTTGTGATCAATATACATACCATGCAAGATCTTTTATGAAAACATATCATTGTGGTCTTAGAGGACTTGCCACAATTAAAACATATTTTATGCATTTATATCGGTCCCGAATTTAAGTATTTTCTGTCCCGGTTTAGTAATTTTACCCTTGAATTCATGTATGTTGCGTAGTTAAAAGGGGAGGTTGTGGAAAAGATTCTTTTTTTTGTTGGTGGTGATCAATATACATACAATGCAAGATCTTTTATGAAAACATATCATTGTGGTCTTGGAGGACTCGCAACAATTTGAACGTATTTTTTGCATTTATATCGGTATTTTAGTCCCGAATTTAAGTCTTTTCTTTCACGATTTTGTTATTTTACCCTTGAATTCAAGTATTTTGCTTAGTCAAAAGATGAGGTTTTGGAAAAGCTTTTTTTTCGTGTTGGTGATGATCAATATACATACCATGCAAGATCTTTTATGAAAACATACCATTGCGGTCTTAGAAGACTTGTCATAATTTGAACGATTTTTTACATTTATATCGGTATTTTAGTCCCGAATCGAAGTAGTTTCTGTCCCGATTAAGTTATTATCCTTGAATTAAAGTATCCTGCTCAGTTAAAGGGGATGTTGTGGAAAAACTCTTTTTTTTTGTGTTGGTGGTGATTTATATGCATACCATGCAAGATCTTCTATGAAAACATACCATTGTAGTCTTAGAGGACTCACCACAATTTGAACTTATTTTTTTGCATATATATAGGTATTTTAGTTCCCAATTTAAGTATTTTCTTCCTCGATTAAGTTATTTTATCCTCGAATTCAAGTATTCTGCTTAGTTAAAAGGTGATGTTGTGGAAAAGTTTTTTTTTTGTGTTGGTAGTGATCCATATACATACCATACCATGCAAGATCTTTTATGAAAACATACAATTGTGGTGTTAGAGGACTTGCCATAATTTAAACGTATTTTTTGCATTTATATCGGTCCCGAATTTAAGTATTTTCTGTCTTGATTAAGTTAATATCCTTGAATTCAACTATCTTGCTTAGTTAAAGGGTATGTTGTGGAAAATCTTTTTTTTTTTATTGTGTTGGTGGTGATCAATATACATACCATGCAATAACTTCTTTGAAAACATATCATTGTAGTCTTAGAGGACTCGGCACAATTTGACCGTATATTTTTGCACATATATCGGTATTTATGTCCCGAATTCAAGTCTTTTCTTTCCCGATTTTGTTATTTTACACTTTAATTCAAGTATTTTGCTTAGTTAAAAGAAGAGGTTTTGGAAAAGCTTTTTTTTTTCGTGTTGGTGATGATCAATATACATAACATGTAAGATCTTTTATGAAAACATACCATTGTGGCCTTAGAGGACTTGCCACAATTTGAACGTATTTTTTGCATTTATATCGTTTTAGTCCCGAATTTAAGTCTTTTCTTCCACGATTTTGTTATTTTACCCTTAAATTCAAGTATTTTGCTTATGCGGCGACCCTACTTCCTAATTAAGTTAATTGGCGGATTTCCCCGCAACAGAACACGCGGAAGACCCGATAAAATTTTTTTTTTAATTTAAATAACCTACATAGTATTATATCGGGTTTACAAAAATATCTACTATTAATACTTTGGGCCGAAGCCCCAAAATTTCAAACCCAATATCAAACACTATGCCACTCCACAGGTCGCGTCCCATGTACTGCGCCACCCTCAAAAGTCCGTGGAGTCACCGCCGCCAGCTCGCCATGAATCTCAACCCTGACACTAGTCGGTGTCGGGTTCATTCTTACCTACAAACAAAAATAGGATAGAACCCTGAGCTATTGCCCAGTAGGTGATTACATAACATGCAATACGTGCGTGCACTCCACCCAATCCCGGTTCCTCACAATATAATATAATGCACACTCGACACATCTCATCTATCAATTCTCAATTCTCAACAGGGCCCTAGGTCAGACTCGGCACCCACGCGCGCAATGGCAAAGTACACCATCAATTATGCGGTAGCCCACACCGGCCGCACCGGGTCGCTCCTTCCGCACACAATCTCAACCCGACGGCTTTTTCCCCGAATGTTATACCACAAGTTCGGGGAGACAGGAATCTCACATCTGTCTGCCGTCCCTGAGCCAAATAATATCCGGTGGTTTACACCTCGGGTGGCTCAATCCCGAGTAGATGGGTGTCGCAAACCCCCTCTCCCACCAAGTGCATAATCGAGTCTGAACCTGACTGCCAAAATCGGCAACTCTACCCTTCTCACATTCGACACAATATCGTGTCACCGTATCATTACGGTACCTTCACCTCTCTTATGCATGTCATGAAATGCATATCACATTCGTCACATATATCACGTATTATTTCTTACAAATAATACCCCAAAATACTCTCGTATCTTAAAATAAGGGTTGACCCGAAAATTCTAGTCAAAGTATGAATATACTTTGATTTAAAGATAAAATGAACTTAAAATAATTTTATTTGAATATTTGGGCCTAATTTAAGACAAAAGTCCAAAAATAATTAGACTGGTCGAATCGTGAAGTTCGGTCAACTTCAGACTTAAAAGCATATGGTCAACCCGACATTTGGAGTCAAAATTCGGGACTCTTCACAGTGTTAGCGGTATTGCCCGAATTTGGATTTCGCGCGTCATTTGATCGAATTTGCGAAGTCTGATTTAGTTCGCGTGTCACCCGAAATTCACTCACAGGAATCACCCCGCGAAATTCAAGTTGACCCGCGAAACTTTAGTCCGACCCGCTACTTCTCTCACAGGAATCACCCTGTGGTCGACCCGCGAAATTAATTCTGACCCGCGAAAAACCCATTTACTCACACAATAAAATCCATTTGAGTCCGCGAAGAACTTTTCGCGACCCGAATATAATTCGCGAACTAAACTTCGGCGAACTATCGAAAATCTGCCCGAATTTCAACCTTTCAAATTTGGCGAAATTTAAAATTTGGCCCGCGACCTTCTTTTCTCACTCACATCTTTACAAATCTTTCGGCCCGCGAATTTTATCGCAGCACGCGATTTTCTTTCCTCTCTCACACTTCACGAACCTTTTTGGCCCGCGAATTCTTTTCAACCCGCGAATTTCTCATGAGCTGAAACTTTCTTCATCTCATCGAAATTCATATTTTCCAGAACTTCATCACATGAATCCGTTCCAGATTTCACATAAACATGTAAGAATTCACAGAACTCATATATTGAGCTCAAACTTAACATCTCAACACAGCAAATACAACACATAATCATTCAAAGCTCCCGAAATTCATGAATTCGGATGACCTTTCATCCAAATTCGTTAAACTAAATAAATCAAACTTAAAAACAGTTTGTAGGGGTTAAAAACCACCTACCTCACTTCCAAGTTAGCCGAAATTGCTTAGTTTTTTCTGCTTTTCTTCGTTTGTTTTCTTTCGTTTGATATTTCTTTTGTCTTTATCACCTTTTGAGATAAACCTTTAAAAGGAAAGTTACGTTTCCTTTCTCTTAAGGAAATCTCTTATTGGGCCTACTTTAAATTAATTTGGGCCCATATCTATTTATTTTACTCAAAGAGTATTTTTCTTATTTTCGGTTCAATTTCCCGAAAATTCGCTTTGTCCGAAAATTAACTTCATAATTTTCCGAAACTTACAGAATAATTTTCACGCTAATTGCGCATTATTCCCGTATTAATTTTACGGGTATTACATCCTCCCCCCCTAAAAGAAATTTCGTCCCCGAAATTTAAGTTGTCTGAAACAACTCAGGGTATTTCTCTCTCATTTCGTCTTCTCGCTCCCAAGTGGCTTCTTCCAATATCTGGTTTCGCCATAAGACCTTCACGAGGGGAATATTCTTATTTCGTAATTGCTTCACCTCATACATTAGAATCTCTACCGGCTTTTCTTCGTAACTCAAGTCCGGCTTCAATTGTTGGTGAAGTCTTTTGTCTCTTAGCACATGATACGGGTCCAACACATACTTTCGCAGTGTAGACACGTGGAATACGTCATGGACTTGTGCTAACGGCGTCGGTAATTCTAGCTGATATGCTACTTCACCGACTCTTTTCAAAAATTTTAAAAGGTCCTATATATCTCGGACTCAACTTTCCTTTTTGTCCGAACCGTTTGACACCCTTCATAGGTGATACTTTCAAAAATACTTTATCACCTTCTTCAAATTCTAACGACCTTCGCCTCTTGTCTGCATAACTCTTCTGGCGACTTTGGGCCGTTTGCATTTTCTCCCGAATTTTCTTAACAACTTCAGTCATTTCGCGTACCATCTCGGGACCTAATAGCGCCTTCTCGCCGATTTCATCCCAATGAACTGGGGATCGACATTTACGTCCGTATAAGGCTTCGTAAGCGCCATTCCGATCGTTGCTTGATAGCTGTTGTTATATGAAAATTCTATTAACGGGAGATATTTACTAACTCCCTTGAAAATCCAAGACACATGCTCTCAACATGTCTTCGAGTGTCTGGATCGTCCTTTCCGATTGTCCGTCAGTCTGGGGATGATAAGCTGAACTAAATGATAATTTAGTTCCCAGAGCTTTCTGTAAGCTTTTCCAGAACTGGGACAGAAATCTTGAATCTCGATCTGATACGATCGATATCGGAATTCCATGGAGTCTCACTATCTCTTGAATGTAGAGTTCAGCGAATTTCTCCATGGGATAGGTCTGGTGAATAGGCAAGAAATGGGCGGACTTAGTCAGTCTGTCAACAATCACCCAAATTGCATCATAACCTTTCACCGTTCTTGGCAACCCGACGACAAAATCCATTGTTATATGGTCCCACTTCCACTCGGGAATCGTCAAAGGTTGTAACATTCCTGCCGGTCTTTGATGTTCTGCTTTGATCTGCTGACAAGTCAGGCATCTATGTACAAATGCAGCAACATCCTTGTTAGGAATTATTTGTAGTGTCCTTAGTTAGTATTTGAGTTTTGGGTCAATATTAGTTAATTTATTGTATTTGGGGTCAAATTGTAAATATTTTATTGTTTGAGTCCCAAGCCTTAATATACCAACTCATGTGGTATATAAGGCATCCCATTAACCCTAATTAGGGTTGGTCAAGGTATAATTCTTAAAAGTAAGTTCTTAATTTCGGCACACACACACAAACACACACTGAAGGTGTTTTAAGAACTTTATCATTTTTAAGCCTTTGATCCTCTCTTGAGTGCGTAATCGGACTAACAAGTGGTATCAGAGCAAGACACGGATCGATCTGTGCAAATCTATACCAATTTCGTTTGATTTCGTCAAGATCGAAAGAGTTTACTAAGCAAATTTTTTTTCGATTTTTTTTCAAGTATTTTGGGTTAGATCTTGCTGTTATTGATGTTTTTAAACCTTTAAATGCTTGATTATCAGTCTTGGCTTGTTTAGGAACTCGTTTAGATTAATTTTCGTCAAGTTTGAGAAATTTCTGGGGAGAAATCGATTGAAATTGGTGTGTTTTAAAGTTGCTGGAAAAATTTCGGGCGTTTCTCTGTTTATTCGCTCGAAGTTCGTTCTTGAACCCGAAAATTAACTCATATTGCCGAATTTCAATTGAAATTCGCCGAAATTGAGAAAATTTTCGATCAGAAAATTGACCGAATTTGAGTAAGCTAAGTTTATTCGCCGAATTTGCTTTCTACTGTTTAAAATTAACGGCGAATTTGGTCGAATTTTAAAATTAAGATTGCCCGAATTTCAACTTAAAATTTTCGGCGAAGTTTTGATTTAAGTCACCCGAATTTCTTAATTCTCGGCGAACTTTTATCAGAAAGTCACCCGAATTTTGATTTTTTTTAATTCTCGACTGAATTTAGTTTACCCGAATTTTGAAAGTAATTTTCGATAAAATTTTTCCTACCTTAATTTAATCCTGAACTTCGGCGAACTTATATTTGTCACCCGAATTTTGATTTCCTTTGATTTCAAAATTCTCGACAAAGTCTTTTCATCCGAATTTCAGAATTCAAATTTCGGCAACAACTCTACAAGTGCCCGAATTTTACTCTTTCAAATTAAAATAAAAAGTCGATCACTTAAACACAATTTCTATCCAACCAAAATTTATTCAAACTTAACGTTAATCTTTGACGTTATTTCTCGAAACTGACCATTTAGGATTGCAGATCACGACCGTGAACGATCATTAAAAGGCACTCAACTACATCCATGGATATCATAGCAATCGGAAGTGATAACAGACCCCCAATTCTAACAATGAAAAGGGGGGAGTCTACATATAAAGATATGGCCAAGAATGACATCATCTTGGCCAAAACACAAAATTTGGTCACTGAGCTAGAAAATAAACTAGCTACTTCAGAAAAATCACTAGAATTAGCTGAAGCTAATCTAGTAAAATCTGAAGAAAAAGTAGTTTCCCTGACATCAAAACTGACCGTGCTTGAGCATATCCAGAATTCTCCATTAGAACACTTGCAAAAACTAGAAGCTCTGGAAAAGAAAAACGCAACAAATTATCAATGTGTGCTCAAACACTTAGGTGAAAAAGCAACTCTCAGATGTCATTTAGAAAATGCATCTGAGAAAATCTCGAAGCTTGAATCCGAGACTAATATGCTGAATGCAAATATTAGTCAATTAACCACTAGCCTGCGAATTAGTGAAGAAGAGCGTATTGGTAAAACAGATCAATACAATCTTCTAATGGAGGAACGTAAGAAGCTTTACTCCAAAATCAAAAGTCTGGAGGACCTCCTTACGAAAAGGGGACAAACCGACAAAACGATTTTCTTGAATCAGCCTAAGGACACGAGATTTTACAATCCACGTGAGGGCTTAGGTTTTAAGCCAAACCAACCAACCACTGATAAACGGCCACTTGCTCTTTACAATGCTGCATACCTAGGACTAGGAATACCTAGCTTGTTAGCCTTTCTCAGATCATCTGAAGAAGAAGATAACCTAGAACAGGAAAAGCGCAAGAACAAAAGCAAGGCCGAAATATCCTTGGATTACAAGGAAATCAACGATAGTTATGGAAGTAGGGAAATTCCTCTTTCAAATGACTATCTACATATGTTTCCCCATCCTCCCTCTGAATCTGATCAGCCCATGACAGAAACATCTAGCTCAAAGAACTCAGATCTTTGCCGAATTTACATTCCTCAAAAGATCAAGAATATTCAATCCACGATAGAGCTCGAACGGAAAACATTTCAAGCTGAAAAGGAGAAACTCCTTGAGAGAATTTCCTCACTTGAAAATCAATCATATGCTGATCTCGCTAAATCTTCTAAGTCGGAGTCTGTTATTATAACACCAATAGATTCCTCATCCATGAAGAATAGGCTAACTAAGAAGATTCATTCAAGCAACAGCTAACATCCCTTCACCATCTATGACAGATCTGAGACGGACAGAGACTGCTGGGAAGAAAAATTCAGGAACGCAAGAGAAGGATGCCAAAATCTTTGATAAAAAGACGAAGCAAAATTTGACTAGTGTTTCTGATTTAAAATTATTTCCAAAAACATTTAGAAATCTTTCTTCATGTAGTTCGAACTATGCTTCCGCTTATTCCCGTATTCCTTCCACAACAAGTTCTGTTAAGAATGTCAGTGATTATCTTACCTACGATAAGTGTATAGCTACGAATGCTAAATTTATACGTCGTAGAGATATGATTTCAGGAACACACACGAAAACGGTTCTACCATCCAAAACGTCCAACCTAAAAGTTGACGAAAAGGTAGCTAGAACATTCAGAAGGCCAACTCCCACTGAAACAAAAGCTAAAGCTCAAGCTTTAGAGAAAAAGGTCAAAAACGTGACCAAATCAGACCCAAAAATACCTGAGCAATCGAAAACCCGAGCTGAAGCTAAGGGAAAAGATTGCAAACAAATCTGGGTAATTAAAACAGTGCTTGCTGCATGCACAAAGCTCTGTTTTCCTTTAGGGGTAAAGAAAATTTGGGTACCGAAAAACTCAGGAAAGATACAAGCCAACCTGGTACACAATTCACCCAATCTTGCATGCACTTTAACCTCTGCAAATGATAGAAGACCCGTAATAAACGGGATCTCTAACACTGCTTAAACTTATCTTGCAGATAAGTCATGTGTGGTACTTAGACTCGGGTTGCTCCACACACATGACTGGAAGAAAAGAACTGCTGAGCAACTACACAGAGAGATTTGGTGGAAAGGAGGAGTTTATTTCATTTTTATTAAGGGGGAGTTTATTTCATTTTTATTATGGGGGAGTATATTTCATATTTATTAAGGGGGAGCATATTTCAATTTTATTAAGGAGGAGCTTATTTTTATTACGGGGGAGTATATATCATTTTATTGAGGGGGAGCTCTTTGACATAATATAAAATTCCGAATCTGCAATTTATTTGCCAAAATTTCATCCAAATCACGATGGAATCGACCTATTTTAATTTTTAGGTTTCGGGCGAAATTCGAGTAAAATTCAAATTTTCATCCGAATTTCTGCTTTTCAATCCAAAATTCGGCGAATTTCTACTGTTCACTCGAAATTCGGCGAATTTCTACTGTACCCCGACTCCTCACAGTCGAATTCCATCGCCCGAATTTGTCAATTTCGGCAAATTCAATTTTAAAGACAAGCACCCGAATTTGATGAATGATGATAACAAATTCGATTTAATTTTTACTTACCCGAACTTCATTACAATTCGGCGAACAAAAATTTCAAATCCTCATTACCCGAACTTCATCAAATTCGGCGAACAAAACC
Organism: Linderniella brevidens; assembly: GCA_004919715.1. NCBI lineage: Eukaryota > Viridiplantae > Streptophyta > Magnoliopsida > Lamiales > Linderniaceae > Linderniella > Linderniella brevidens. The sequence goes on from SWDC01000148.1 coordinate 9,163,866, forward strand.
TTTCAAATCCAAATTCGGCCAAATCAAACTTCGAGTATTAAACTTTTCAATGTACTCTTAGCCGAATTTGTGAACTTCGCCGCTTGTATTTCAAAAGTATAATCTTATTTACTTAAGCAAATTTCGGGCACTTTCATATAAAATTTTTCAAGTCCGAAATTTTTTTTCTAAGTAACGTCTTTATTTACTCTGCCTATGCTAACAATTTTCTGTGTTTCCTTCTTAGCAGATTGAATAAAAATGTTACGAGAAATTGACGAAGTATTCCCTCAAAGTCAATGGGCCACTAAAATTCCCAACAACCCGGCCATTGACTTTGACAATATCTCGGTCCCAGCGCCGATATCCTTGACCAACTCCGCCGAAGGGACTTATCCACCAAAAATAAAACCCGACAAGTCCTTCCCTACCTTCGGTGGTTTCCAGTGATAATAACCCACTTTCAAGACCTACACCCCGAGATAACCCGTCGACCGAGATCGGAGGGATACCAAATTCCCAAGCTAGCATCCCTCCATTCTTCCAAATCCAAATTTGATCTCGAGTCGATGCGGATCCCTGACCACCTCCTACAAATCGCTAATCCTTCCAACCCAATAGTAGCGAGGTACCTCCAATCCATCACCCTTGAAGACACTCCTATGGTTCGACAAAACCCAGTCGAACCTACCCCGGGAATTAGCCTACCCCAGCCTCAGTTAGGTCTAGGAAGCGCCGCTTCCCCTCCTCGTTCCTCACGAAAAACAAAACGAGGGGAAGACGTAAGACGCATACAGGAGCGTCGCACCAAACAAAAACATGATCGACCTCCTCAGTCCTCTAACCCACTACAAAGCCGGGCCGAACCCGTAGGAACAGGAGACGACACGATCGTCTCCCGAGTAGCAGTCGTGCCATCAGGCCCAAGCACGCAAATAACCCTTCCAACCCATTCGGTCGTCTCCCAACAGACGACCGTCTCAATAGCACCGGAGGAGCCACGACAACCATCATTGCCTTATTCGGAGGCAATAGATGTTGAATTAAGCAGTTCACTTCCTCCGACTGCGCCCTCCTTGATCACAGGTCTAGTGTCCGCACCAACTAAAATTTTTTCCATTTCTAGGACACATACACTATTTTCCGCACCTCTAAGTCTTCCAGACTTAGACAGAACGCTCTCTGACGTCACTCTGGGGTTAATCTCCGAGGGACTGAGCGGAAGCCCCGAAACGATCAACATCCCACCAGTCGTCTCGGGCCAACGGTCTGAGTTTGTCTTAGCACCGTTGCCACCGGTGTGCCTTGGTGGCCCCGGAAGACCCACTACAGTGGGCGGCACGTCAGAAATCTACTCTGACGTCGCGACAACGGCACGCCTCAGTGGCTCCGTTTTATTTCCCGATCCGTTTGTGACGGAGTCTCGGCTACGATCTTTTGGCGACGAACTAGTGGAAAAAGTCCGGGCCATGATCGAAACATCAAGACAAGACAAAGGCAAGACTCCAGTCACACACGAGACAGCTGCTGCTGTTCCTTCACTCACACAACCAGAAGAAGGACCGTGGGACGTGCCCATTGAAGAACTCTTCAACATTCTTTTGGCACGTATCCGGTCGGCGCCACACCTGACACCGAAGGAGAAAGAAATCCAGAGGCTGATTGACCCCACCAGCTGCCGAACACAAGCCGGGGGCCTATCTGGATCGCGGGACGACCCTGAAGACGAGGACCGTCCCGAGGGGGAGAACCGACAGCGTGGAGTCGAATCCCCTCACCAGCAGCAGCCAACAACCAAAACAGTCCAAGAATCCAACCCGCTGGATACCTCAAGCTCAAAAGGCAAAACAAAACAAGTCTCCAGCACCACAATAATATTCCCTACCATGGAGATCTCAACCACAACCGAACAAAATACACAAGAGATCTCCAATACACTTTCCCTTTCGACACCCACTCCAGTCACTATAAGCCTTAGCTCACCAAGAACCTTCTACCGACAAAGTCCACCTCAAGCCACATCTATTGACCTCCAAATCTCGGAAGAAATCAGCCAACTCTACAATCCACATGATGTGGTAGAGAAATATATTTGAAGAAGGATGGCTGAAGCAACCGATGGACCTCCAGCTCGAAGCCAGATTTCGAGAAAACGCCAGACTATTCCTCGAAAAGGCGTCGATAAGCCTGGTGAAAGTCCATGAAGATGAGGAGCTGGAAGATCTGCAAAGTGACCTCCCCGATCTACCGGAACTACTCAAACATCAAGTCCAAAATGAGGATGCTCCACTTCTCATGTCAAAGATCGGGGCAACGGTCGATCTTCCGTGGCAAAACGTCAGAATCTTAGTTCCATACCAAGAAGAGATAAGGAAAAGAATCTGGCGTAAAGAGGATCAGCTCGTCAAATTGAACGAGCTGGAGCTACGTGGGATGACGCACCTGTCAGAGCGCAGAGCCAATCTCTACCTTCTTTCCCTAAGACGTCTTCATATGTTCTTAGGGAAAGGAAATGATCTGGCTGCTCTCAGGCGAGAGGAAAAGCAGAGGCCCCGAATACAAGCCGTAGAAAGAGTTGGAATAGATCGGCTCGGGACCTTCCTACTAAGCGTCTACCACGTAGTGAGGGAAGACGGTACAAGAGAGACCTTGACAGAGGCTGACTTCCCGTACATCAGAGCTGAAGACATCTCACAGATGATTGGAAGCTACCGATACGTGGGAACGCTGCAGGACCAGGACGTCAAATTAGGATACATGACGATCAAAAGGTTCATGCTCCGACAAATCAAGTACGGAGCGACGCACGACCTGCAGCTAGCACTGGAGTCAAATGTCAGAAAGGTCAACCTCACCAAACCATCATTCGAGCTCCCTGAACAAGTTGAATATGGTGAAGGCCACGTGTTCGAAAGTGAAGATCCAGCGGTGGTCTACATCAACTACAAGGGAGAAAAGCGAATATTGAAGACATCGGAGATACCAAAATTCTCCGACGGAACGCTCCTCATCATACGAGAGAAGTTGAGGAGCATACTGGATAAGATGGAAGGTGAAGGACCGGACACAAAAGCCAAGATACTGAATATGCTGAACAACATACAAGAAAGGCTTTCGTTCCGGAGGGAAATAAGGACGTACGAGCACAAGCTTGGACTACGGACTCCGTGTACGCCCAGCAACGACCCAAAGGCTCAAAGAAACAGACAAAGACGAAGAAAGGACACTAAGGGGGAGAATGTTAGGAATTAATTGTAGTGTCCTTAGTTAGTATTTGAGTTTTGGGTCAATATTAGTTAATTTATTGTATTTGGGGTCAAATTGTAAATATTTTATTGTTTGAGTCCCAAGCCTTAATATACCAACTCATGTGGTATATAAGGCATCCCATTAACCCTAATTAGGGTTGGTCAAGATAATTCTTAAAAGTAAGTTCTTAATTTCGGCACACACACACAAACACACACTGAAGGTGTTTTAAGAACTTTATCATTTTTAAGCCTTTGATCCTCTCTTGAGTGCGTAATCGGACTAACAATCCTTTTTCATTCCCGGCCACCAATAATTTAGTCGCAAATCACGATATATTTTCGTTGCACCGGGATGCACCGAATATATTGTCGTATGTGCCTCCGTCATTAAAGTTCGACGAATCTCTTCATCTTCCGGCACATATAAGCGACTTTTAAATCGTAAACTCCCGTCTTCTCGGAATTCAAATTCCGATGAGACTTCTTTATCTTGTTCTCTTTGTTTCTTCAAGTACAACTCATCTTTCTTTTGTACTTCAATGATTCGGTCTAATAGTGTTGGCTTAAGTGTCAACACTGCCAACCCATATTTAGAGGCATCACTATAAACAGAAAAATTTCCAGTGCCCGAAGGTATTGCTAACACTGGAGCAGTTGTTAGCCTTTTCTTTAATTCCTGGAATCTTTGCTCACATTCATCCGTCCATTTGAACGAAACATTTTTCTTTGTCAAATTGGTGAGCGTCGAGGCGATGCTGGAAAAGTCCTTAATGAACTTTCGATAATACCCAGCTAGCCCGAGAAAACTTCTTATCTCCGTGGGAGTGGTTGGTCTTGGCCAATTTTCTATAGCTTCTATCTTGCTGGGATCTACTGAAATTCCGCTTCCCGAAATAACATGCCCCAGAAAGATTACTCGATCCAACCAAAATTCGCACTTTTTAAATTTGGCGAATAATTGTTTCTCCCGAAGAATTCCTAGGACCGCTCTCAAATGTTCCTCATGTTCTTCTTTTGTCTTGGAATAAATGAGAATATCGTCGATAAAGACGATAACACATCGGTCCAGCAATTTTTGAATACTCGGTTCATCAAATCCATGAAGGCTGCCGGAGCATTCGTCAATCCGAAAGGCATGACCAAAAATTCATAGTGGCCGTACCTCGTACTGAATGCGGTTTTTGGAATGTCCGCTTCCCGGATCTTCAGCTGATGATAACCGGAGCGCAGGTCGATCTTAGAAAATACTGTTGCTCCTTGGAGTTGATCGAATAAATCGTCAATCCTTGGCAATGGGTATTTATTCTTAATCGTGATCTTGTTGAGTTCACGATAATCGATACACATTCTCATCGACCCGTCCTTTTTCTTCACAAATAAAACCGGGGCTCCCCATGGTGAGAAACTGGGTTGAATAAAACCATTCTGCAACAAATCTTCCAATTGCTCCTTCAATTCTCGTAATTCGTTCGGTGCTAACCGATACGGGGATTTAGAGATCGGGGCAGCTCCAGGTACAAGATCGATTGCAAATTTAATCTCCCGATCTGGGGTAATCCCGGAAGATCCTCGGGAAATACATCGGAATATTCGTTCACTATCGGAACCTCCTCAAGTTTAAGCTGGGAAGATTCCTCAGCATTCACCGCAAAAACTAGGAACGATTCGCAACCCGTATTTACGAGTCGCTGAGCTTTTAAAGCAGAAATCCGAGGGATTGAGTTTCTATTCTTTCTTCCCGAAAATTCAAACACCTCTCCCTCTGGCGATCGAAACCTAACTACCCTTTTTGAACAATCAATAATGGCTCCGTATTTCGAAAGCCAATCCATCCCGAATATAATATCGTAATCATTCATCGGGATTACTATTAGGTTCACATCTAACTCTCTACCCTCAATTCTTACGGGACATTTCTCAACCACCAAATTTGATCGAGTTGGATCCCCATGTGGTAAAGATACCACGAAATCACATAATCATATCAAAGTATTACACTTAACTTACAGGCGAGGCTGGTTCTCCCGGCTTTTGAGTGGCAGTACATGGACAGTCTTCAGAATCTAAAGCCTAAGCTCTGATACCACCTGCGGCGACCCTACTTCCTAATTAAGTTAATTGGCGGATTTCCCCGCAACAGAACACGCGGAAGACCCGATAAAATTTTTTTTTTAATTTAAATAACCTACATAGTATTATATCGGGTTTACAAAAATATCTACTATTAATACTTTGGGCCGAAGCCCCAAAATTTCAAACCCAATATCAAACACTATGCCACTCCACAGGTCGCGTCCCATGTACTGCGCCACCCTCAAAAGTCCGTGGAGTCACCGCCGCCAGCTCGCCATGAATCTCAACCCTGACACTAGTCGGTGTCGGGTTCATTCTTACCTACAAACAAAAATAGGATAGAACCCTGATCTATTGCCCAGTAGGTGATTACATAACATGCAATACGTGCGTGCACTCCACCCAATCCCGGTTCCTCACAATATAATATAATGCACACTCGACACATCTCATCTATCAATTCTCAATTCTCAACAGGGCCCTAGGTCAGACTCGGCACCCACGCGCGCAATGGCAAAGTACACCATCAATTATGCGGTAGCCCACACCGGCCGCACCGGGTCGCTCCTTCCGCACACAATCTCAACCCGACGGCTTTTTCCCCGAATGTTATACCACAAGTTCGGGAGACAGGAATCTCACATCTGTCTGCCGTCCCTGAGCCAAATAATATCCGGTGGTTTACACCTCGGGTGGCTCAATCCCGAGTAGATGGGTGTCGCAAACCCCCTCTCCCACCAAGTGCATAATCGAGTCTGAACCTGACTGCCAAAATCGGCAACTCTACCCTTCTCACATTCGACACAATATCGTGTCACCGTATCATTACGGTACCTTCACCTCTCTTATGCATGTCATGAAATGCATATCACATTCGTCACATATATCACGTATTATTTCTTACAAATAATACCCCAAAATACTCTCGTATCTTAAAATAAGGGTTGACCCGAAAATTCTAGTCAAAGTATGAATATACTTTGATTTAAAGATAAAATGAACTTAAAATAATTTTATTTGAATATTTGGGCCTAATTTAAGACAAAAGTCCAAAAATAATTAGACTGGTCGAATCGTGAAGTTCGGTCAACTTCAGACTTAAAAGCATATGGTCAACCCGACATTTGGAGTCAAAATTCGGGACTCTTCACAGTGTTAGCGGTATTGCCCGAATTTGGATTTCGCGCGTCATTTGATCGAATTTGCGAAGTCTGATTTAGTTCGCGTGTCACCCGAAATTCACTCACAGGAATCACCCCGCGAAATTCAAGTTGACCCGCGAAACTTTAGTCCGACCCGCTACTTCTCTCACAGGAATCACCCTGTGGTCGACCCGCGAAATTAATTCTGACCCGCGAAAAACCCATTTACTCACACAATAAAATCCATTTGAGTCCGCGAAGAACTTTTCGCGACCCGAATATAATTCGCGAACTAAACTTCGGCGAACTATCGAAAATCTGCCCGAATTTCAACCTTTCAAATTTGGCGAAATTTAAAATTTGGCCCGCGACCTTCTTTTCTCACTCACATCTTTACAAATCTTTCGGCCCGCGAATTTTATCGCAGCACGCGATTTTCTTTCCTCTCTCACACTTCACGAACCTTTTTGGCCCGCGAATTCTTTTCAACCCGCGAATTTCTCATGAGCTGAAACTTTCTTCATCTCATCGAAATTCATATTTTCCAGAACTTCATCACATGAATCCGTTCCAGATTTCACATAAACATGTAAGAATTCACAGAACTCATATATTGAGCTCAAACTTAACATCTCAACACAGCAAATACAACACATAATCATTCAAAGCTCCCGAAATTCATGAATTCGGATGACCTTTCATCCAAATTCGTTAAACTAAATAAATCAAACTTAAAAACAGTTTGTAGGGGTTAAAAACCACCTACCTCACTTCCAAGTTAGCCGAAATTGCTTAGTTTTTTTCTGCTTTTCTTCGTTTGTTTTCTTTCGTTTGATATATTCTTTTGTCCTTATCACCTTTTGAGATAAACCTTTAAAAGGAAAGTTACGTTTCCTTTCTCTTAAGGAAATCTCTTATTGGGCCTACTTTAAATTAATTTGGGCCCATATCTATTTATTTTACTCAAAGAGTATTTTTCTTATTTTCGGTTCAATTTCCCGAAAATTCGCTTTGTCCGAAAATTAACTTCATAATTTTCCGAAACTTACAGAATAATTTTCACGCTAATTGCGCATTATTCCCGTATTAATTTTACGGGTATTACAGCTTAGTCAAAAGATGAGGTTTTGGAAAAGATTTTTTTTTCGTGTTGGTGATGATCAATATACATACCATGCAAGATCTTTTATGAAAAGATACCATTGTGGTCTTAGAGGACTCCATAAAAGTTGAACGTATTTTTTGCATTTATATCGGTATTTTAGTCCAAAATCTAAGTATATTCTGTCCCGATTAAGGTATTTTATCCTTGAATTCGAGTATTATGCTTAGTTAAAAGGGGAGGTTGTGGAAAAGCTTCTATTTATGTTGGTTGTGATCAATATACATACCATGCAAGATCGTTTATGAAAACATACCATTGTGGTCTTAGAGGACTTGCCACAATTAAAACATATTTTATGCATTTATATCGGTCCCGAATTTAAGTATTTTCTGTCCCGGTTTAGTAATTTTACCCTTGAATTCATGAATGTTGCGTAGTTAAAAGGGGAGGTTGTGGAAAAGATTCTTTTTTGTGTTGGTGGTGATCAATATACATACAATGCAAGATCTTTTATGAAAACATATCATTGTGGTCTTGGAGGACTCGCAACAATTTGTACATATTTTTTGCATAAATGTCGGTATTTTATTCCCGAGTTTAAGTATTTTCTGTCTTGATTTAGTTATTTTACTATTTAATTCAAGTATTTTGCTTGGTTAAAAGATGAGGTTCTGGAAAAGCTTTTTTTTTTTCGTATTGGTGATGATAAATAGACATACCATGCAAGACCTTTTATGAAAACATACCATTGTGGTCTTAGAAGACTTGCCATAATTTGAACGATTTTTTACATTAATATAGGTATTATAGTCCCGAATCGAAGTATTTTCTGTCCCGATTAAGTTATTATCCTTGAATTCAAGTATCCTGCTCAGTTAAAGGGGATGTTGTGGAAAAGCGCTTTTTTTTTGTGTTGGTGGTGATTTATATGCATATCATGCAAGATCTTCTATGAAAACATACGATTGTAGTCTTAGAGGACTCGCCAGAATTTGAACTTATTTTTTTGCATATATATCGGTATTTTAGTCCCGAATTTAAGTATTTTCTTCCTCGATTAAGTTATTTTATCTTTGAATTCAAGTATTCTGCTTAGTTAAAAGGTGATGTTGTGGAAAAGCTTTTTTTTGTGCTGGTAGTGATCAATATACATACCATGCAAGATCTTTTATGAAAACATACAATTGTGGTCTTAGAGGACTTGCCACAATTTAAACGTATTTTTTGCATTTATATCGGTCCCGAATTTAAGTATTTTCTGTCCCGATTAAGTTAATATCCTTGAATTCAACTATCTTGCTTAGTTAAAGGGGATGTTGTTGAAAATCACTTTTTTTTTATTGTGTTGGTGGTGATCAATATACATACCATGCAATAACTTCTTTGAAAACATATCATTGTAGTCTTAGAGGACTCGGCACAATTTGAACATATATTTTTGCATATATATCGGTATTTATGTCCCGAATTTAAGTCTTTTCTTTCCCGATTTTGTTATTTTACACTTGAATTCAAGTATTTTGCTTAGTTAAAAGAAGAGGTTTTGGAAAAGCTTTTTTTTTTCGTGTTGGTGATGATCAATATACATAACATGCAAGATCTTCAATGAAAACATACCATTGTGGTCTTAGAGGACTTGCCACAATTTGAACGTATTTTTTGCATTTATATCGTTTTAGTCCCGAATTTAAGTCTTTTCTTCCACGATTTTGTTATTTTACCCTTGAATTCAAGTATTTTGCTTAGTCAAAAGATGAGGTTTTGGAAAAGCTTTTTTTTTCGTGTTGGTGATGATCAATATACATACCATGCAATATCTTTTATGAAAAGATACCATTGTGGTCTTAGAGGACTCCCCAAAAGTTGAACGTATTTTGTGCATTTATATTGGTATTTTAGTCCCAAATCTAAGTATATTCTGTCCCGATTTATGTATTTTATCCTTGAATTCGAGTATTATGCTTAGTTAAAAGGGGAGGTTGTGGAAAAGCTTCTATTTATGTTGGTTGTGATCAATATACATACCATGCAAGATCTTTTATGAAAACATACCATTGTGGTCTTAGAGGACTTGCCACAATTAAAACGTAGTTTATGCATTTATATCGGTCCCGAATTTAAGTATTTTCTGTCCCGGTTTAGTAATTTTACCCTTGAATTCATGTATGTTGCGTAGTTAAAAGGGGAGGTTGTGGAAAAGATTCTTTTTTGTGTTGGTGGTGATCAATATACATACAATGCAAGATCTTTTATGAAAACATATCATTGTGGTCTTGGAGGACTCGCAACAATTTGAACGTATTTTTTGCATTTATATCGGTATTTTAGTCCCGAATTTAAGTCTTTTCTTTCACGATTTTGTTATTTTACCCTTGAATTCAAGTATTTTGCTTAGTCAAAAGATGAGGTTTTGGAAAAGCTTTTTTTTCGTGTTGGTGATGATCAATATACATACCATGCAAGATCTTTTATGAAAACATACCATTGTGGTCTTAGAAGACTTGCCATAATTTGAACGATTTTTTACATTTATATCGGTATTTTAGTCCCGAATCGAAGTAGTTTCTGTCCCGATTAAGTTATTATCCTTGAATTAAAGTATCCTGCTCAGTTAAAGGGGATGTTGTGGAAAAACTCTTTGTTTTTGTGTTGGTGGTGATTTATATGCATACCATGCAAGATCTTCTATGAAAACATACCATTGTAGTCTTAGAGGACTCACCACAATTTGAACTTATTTTTTTGCATATATATAGGTATTTAGTCCCGAATTTAAGTATTTTCTTCCTCGATTAAGTTCTTTTATCCTTGAATTCAAGTATTCTGCTTAGTTGAAAGGTGATGTTGTGGAAAAGCTTTTTTTTTGTGTGTTGGTAGTGATCAATATACATACCATACTATGCAAGATCTTTTATGAAAACATACAATTGTGGTCTTAGAGGACTTGCCACAATTTAAACGTATTTTTTCCATTTATATCGGTCCCGAATTTAAGTATTTTTTGTCCCGATTAAGTTAATATCCCTGAATTCAAGTATCTTGCTTAGTTAAAGGGGATGTTGTGGAAAATAACTTTTTTTTATTGTGTTGGTGGTGATCAATATACATACCATGCAATAACTTCTTTGAAAACATATCATTGTAGTTTTAGAGGACTCGCCACAATTTGAACGTATATTTTTGCATATATAACGGTATTTAAGTCCCGAATTTCAGTCTTTTCTTTCCCGATTTTGTTATTTTACACCAAGTATTTTGCTTAGGTAAAAGAAGAGGTTTTGGAAAAGCTTTTTTTCGTGTTGGTGATGATCAATATACATACCATGCAAGATCTATTATGAAAACATACCATTGTGGTCTTAGAGGACTCACCAAAAGTTGAACGTACTTTTTGCATTTATATTGGTATTTTAGTCCCAAATCTAAGTATATTCTGTCCGGATTTAGGTATTTTATCCTTGAATTCGAGTATTATGCTTAGTTAAAAGGGGAGGTTGTGGAAAAGCTTCTATTTATGTTGGTTGTGATCAATATACATACCATGCAAGATCTTTTATGATAAGTATTTTGTGTCCCGGTTTAGTAATTTTACCCTTGAATTCATTTATGTTGCTTAGTTAAAAGGGGAGGTTGTGGAAAAGCTTCTTTTTATGTTGGTGGTGATCAATATACATACCATGCAAGATCTTTTATGAAAACATATCATTGTGGTCTTAGAGGACTTGCCACAATTAAAACGTATTTTATGCATTTATATCGGTCACGAATTTAAGTATTTTCTGTCCCGATTAAGTTAATATCCTTGAATTCAAGTATCTTACTTAGTTAAAGGGGATGTTGTTGAAAAGCTCTTTTTTTTTTATTGTGTTGGTGGTGATCAATATACATACCATGCAATAACTTCTTTGAAAACATATCATTGTAGTTTTAGACTACTCGCCACAATTTGAACGTATATTTTTGCCTATATAACGGTATTTAAGTCCCGAATTTAAGTCTTTTCTTTCCCGATTTTGTTATTTTACACCAAGTATTTTGCTTAGGTAAAAGAAGAGGTTTTGGAAAAGTTTTTTTTTTCGTGTTAGTGATGATCAATATACATACAATGCAAGATCTTTTATGAAAACATATCATTGTGGTCATAGAGGACTTGCCACAGTTTGAATGATTTTGCATTTATATCGGTATTTAGTCCCGAATTTAAGTCTTTTCTTTAACGATTTTTTTATTTTACCCTTGAATTCAATTATTTTGCTTAGTCAAAAGATGAGGTTTTGGAAAAGCTTTTTTTTTCGTGTTGGTGATGATCAATATACATACCATGCAAGATCTATTATGAAAACATACCATTGTGGTCTTAGCGGACTCACCAAAAGTTGAACGTACTTTTTGCATTTATATTGGTATTTTAGTCCCAAATCTAAGTATATTCTGTCCGGATTTAGGTATTTTATCCTTGAATTCGAGTATTATGCTTAGTTAAAAGGGGAGGTTGTGGAAAAGCTTCTATTTATGTTGGTTGTGATCAATATACGTACCATGCAAGATCTTTTATGATAAGTATTTTCTGTCCCGGTTTAGTAATTTTACCCTTGAATTCATGTATGTTGCTTAGTTAAAGGGGGAGGTTGTGGAAAGCTTCTTTTTATGTTGGTGGTGATCAATATACATACCATGCAAGATCTTTTATGAAAACATATCATTGTGGTCTTAGAGGACTTGCCACAATTAAAACGTATTTTATGCATTTATATCGGTCACGAATTTAAGTATTTTCTGTTCCGATTAAGTTAATATCCTTGAATTCAAGTATCTTGCTTAGTTAAAGGGGATGTTGTTGAAAAGCTCTTTTTTTTTATTGTGTTGGTGGTGATCAATATACATACCATGCAATAACTTCTTTGAAAACATATCATTGTAGTCTTAGAGGACTCGACACAATTTGTAAGTATATTTTTGCATATCAATCGGTACTTATGTCCCGAATTTATGTCTTTTCTTCCACAATTTTGTTATTTTACCCTTGAATTCATGTATTTTGCTTAGTCAAAAGATGAGGTTTTGGAAAAGCTTTTTTTTCGTGTTGGTGATGATCAATATACATACCATGCAATATCTTTTATGAAAAGATACCATTGTGGTCTTAGAGGACTCCCCAAAAGTTGAACGTATTTTTTGCATTTATATCGGTATTTTAGTCCCAAATCTAAGTATATTCTGTCCCGATTTAGGTATTTTATCCTTGAATTCGAGTATTATGCTTAGTTAAAAGGGGAGGTTGTGGAAAAGCTTCTATTTATGTTGGTTGTGATCAATATACATACCATGCAAGATCTTTTATGAAAACATACCATTGTGGTCTCAGAGGACTTGCCACAATTAAAACGTAGTTTATGCATTTATATCGGTCCCGAATTTAAGTATTTTCTGTCCCGGTTTAGTAATTTTACCCTTGAATTCATGTATGTTGCGTAGTTAAAAGGGGAGGTTGTGGAAAAGATTCTTTTTTGTGTTGGTGGTGATCAATAACATACAATGCAAGATCTTTTATGAAAACATATCATTGTGGTCTTGGAGGACTCGCAACAATTTGAACGTATTTTTTGCATTTATATCGGTATTTTAGTCCCGAATTTAAGTCTTTTCTTTCACGATTTTGTTATTTTACCCTTGAATTCAAGTATTTTGCTTAGTCAAAAGATGAGGTTTTGGAAAAGCTTTTTTTTCGTGTTGGTGATGATCAATATACATACCATGCAAGATCTTTTATGAAAACATACCATTGTGGTATTAGAAGACTTACCATAATTTGAACGATTTTTTACATTTATATCGGTATTTTAGTCCCGAATCGAAGTAGTTTCTGTCCCGATTAAGTTATTATCCTTGAATTAAAGTATCCTGCTCAGTTAAAGGGGATGTTGTGGAAAAACTCTTTGTTTTTGTGTTGGTGGTGATTTATATGCATACCATGCAAGATCTTCTATGAAAACATACCATTGTAGTCTTAGAGGACTCACCACAATTTGAACTTATTTTTTTGCATATATATAGGTATTTAGTCCCGAATTTAAGTATTTTCTTCCTCGATTAAGTTCTTTTATCCTTGAATTCAAGTATTCTGCTTAGTTGAAAGGTGATGTTGTGGAAAAGCTTTTTTTTTTTTGTGTTGGTAGTGATCAATATACATACCATACCATGCAAGATCTTTTATGAAAACATACAATTGTGGTCTTAGAGGACTTGCCACAATTTAAACGTATTTTTAGCATTTATATCGGTCCCGAATTTAAGTATTTTCTGTCCCGATTAAGTTAATATCCTTGAATTCAAGTATCTTGCTTAGTTAAAGGGGATGTTGTGGAAAATCTGTTTTTTTTTATTGTGTTGGTGGTGATCAATATACATACCATGCAGTAACTTCTTTGAAAACATATCATTGTAGTCTTAGAGGACTCGCCACAATTTGAACGTATATTTTTGCATATATATCGGTATTTAAGTCCCTAATTTAAGTCTTTTCTTTCCCGATTTTGTTATTTTACACCAAGTATTTTGCTTAGTTAAAAGAAGAGGTTTTGGAAAAGCTTTTTTTTTTTCGTGTTAGTGATGATCAATATACATACCATGCAAGATCTTTTATGAAAACATACCATTGTGGTCTTAGAGGACTTGCCACAATAAAACGTATTTTATGCATTTATATCGGTCCCGAATTTATGTATTTTCTGTCCCGGTTAGTAATTTTACCCTTGAATTCATGTATGTTGATTAGTTAAAAGGGGAGGTTGTGGAAAAGATTCTTTTTTGTGTTGGTGGTGATCAATATACATACAATGCAAGATCTTTTATGAAAACATATCATTGTGGTCTTGGAGGACTCGCAACAATTTGAACATATTTTTTGCATAAATGTCGGTATTTTATTCCCGAGTTTAAGTATTTTCTGTCCCGATTTAGTTATTTTACCATTTAATTCAAGTATTTTGCTAGGTTAAAAGATGAGGTTCTGGAAAAGTTTTTTTTTTTTCGTATTGGTGATGATCAATAGACATACCATGCAAGATCTTTTATGAAAACATACCATTGTGGTCTTAGAAGACTTGCCATAATTTGAACGATTTTTTACATTAATATCGGTATTTTAGTCCCGAATCGAAGTATTTTCTGTCCCGATTAAGTTATTATCCTTGAATTCAAGTATCCTGCTCAGTTAAATGGGATGTTGTGGAAAAGCTCTTTTTTTTTTGTGTTGGTGGTGATTTATATGTATATCTTGCAAGATCTTCTATTAAAACATACCATTGTAGTCTTAGAGGACTCGCCACAATTTGAACTTATTTTTTTGCATATATATCGGTATTTTAGTCCCGTATTTAAGTATTTTCTTCCTCGATTAAGTTATTTTATCTTTGAATTCAAGTATTCTGCTTAGTTAAAACGTGATGTTGTGGAAAAGCTTTTTTTTGTGTTGGTAGTGATCAATATACATACCATGCAAGATCTTTTATGAAAACATACAATTGTGGTCTTAGAGGACTTGCCACAATTTAAACGTATTTTTTGCATTTATATCAGTCGCGAATTTAAGTATTTTCTGTGGCGATTAAGTTACCATCCTTGAATTTAAGTATCCTGCTTAGTTAAAGGGGATGTTGTTGAAAAGCTCTTTTTTTTTATTGTGTTGGTGGTGATCAATATACATACCGTGCAATAACTTCTTTGAAAACATATCATTGTAGTCTTAGAGGACTCGACACAATTTGAACGTATATTTTTGCATATATATCGGTATTTATGTCCCGAATTTAAGTTTTTTCTTCCACAATTTTGTTATTTTACCCTTGAATTCAAGTATTTTGCTTAGTCAAAAGATGAGGTTTTGGAAAAGCTTTTTTTTTCGTGTTGGTGATGATCAATATACATACCATGCAAGATCTTTTATGAAAAGATACCATTGTGGTCTTAGAGGACTCCCCTAAAGTTGAAGGTATTTTTTGCATTTATATCGGTATTTTAGTCCCAAATATAAGTATATTCTGTCCCGATTTAGGTTTTTTATCCTTGAATTCGAGTATTATGCTTAGTTAAAGGGGAGGTTGTGGAAAAGCTTCTATTTATGTTGGTTGTGATCAATATACATACCATGCAAGATCTTTAATGAAAACATACCATTGTGGTCTTAGAGGACGTGCCACAATTAAAACGTATTTTATGCATTTATATCGGTCCCGAATTTAAGTATTTTCTGTCCCGGTTTAGTAATTTTACCCTTGAATTCATGTATGTTGATTAGTTAAAAGGGGAGGTTGTGGAAAAGATTCTTTTTTGTGTTGGTGGTGATCAATATACATACAATGCAAGATCTTTTATGAAAACATATCATTGTGGTCTTGGAGGACTCGCAACAACTTGAACATATTTTTTGCATAAATGTCGGTATTTTATTCCCGAGTTTAAGTATTTTCTGTCCCGATTTAGTTATTTTACCATTTAATTCAAGTATTTTGCTTGGTTAAAAGATGAGGTTCTGGAAAAGCTTTTTTTTTTCGTATTGGTGATGATCAATAGACATACCATGCAAGATCTTTTATGAAAACATACCATTGTGGTCTTAGAAGACTTGCCATAATTTGAACGATTTTTTACATTAATATCGGTATTTTAGTCCCGAATCGAAGTATTTTCTGTCCCGATTAAGTTATTATCCTTGAATTCAAGTATCCTGCTCAGTTAAATGGGATGTTGTGGAAAAGCTCTTTTTCTTTTGTGTTGGTGGTGATTTATATGCATATCAGGCAAGATTTTCTATGAAAACATACCATTGTAGTCTTAGAGGACTCGCCAGAATTTGAACTTATTTTTTTGCATATATATCGGTATTTTAGTCCCGAATTTAAGTATTTTCTTCCTCGATTAAGTTATTTTATCTTTGAATTCAAGTATTCTGCTTAGTTAAAAGGTGATGTTGTGGAAAAGCTTTTTTTTGTGTTGGTAGTGATCAATATACATACCATGCAAGATCTTTTATGAAAACATACAATTGTGGTCTTAGAGGACTTGCCACAATTTAAACGTATTTTTTGCATTTATATCGCTCGCGAATTTAAGTATTTTCTGTCCCGATTAAGTTACTATCCTTGAATTCAAGTATCATGCTTAGTTAAAGGGGATGCTGTTGAAAATCACTTTTTTTTTATTGTGTTGGTGGTGATCAATATACATACCATGCAATAACTTCTTTGAAAACATATCATTGTAGTCTTAGTGGACTCGGCGCAATTTGAACGTATATTTTTTTGCATATATATCGGTATTTATGTCCCGAATTTAAGTCTTTTCTTTCCCGATTTTGTTATTTTACACTTGAATTCAAGTATTTTGCTTAGTTAAAAGAAGAGGTTTTGGAAAAGCTTTTTTTTTTCGTGTTGGTGATGATCAATATACATAACATGCAAGATCTTTTATGAGAACATACCATTGTGGTCTTAGAGGACTTGCCACAATTTGAACGTATTTTTTTTGCATTTATATCGTTTTAGTCCCGAATTTAAGTGTTTTCTTCCACGATTTTGTTATTTTACCCTTGAATTCAAGTATTTTGCTTAGTCAAAAGATGAGGTTTTGGAAAAGCTTTTTTTTTTCGTGTTGGTGATGATCAATATACATACCATGCAAGATCTTTTATGAAAAGATACCATTGTGGTCTTAGAGGACTCCCCAAAAGTTGAACGTATTTTTTGCATTTATATCGGTATTTTAGTCCCAAATCTAAGTATATTCTGTCCCGATTTAGGTATTTTATCCTTGAATTCGAGTATTATGCTTAGTTAAAAGGGGAGGTTGTGGAAAAGCTTCTATTATGTTGGTTGTGATCAGTATACATACCATGCAAGATCTTTTATGAAAACATACCATTGTGGTCTTAGAGGACGTGCCACAATTAAAACGTATTTTATGCATTTATATCGGTCCCGAATTTAAGTATTTTCTGTCCCGGTTTAGTAATTTTACCCTTGAATTCATGTATGTTGATTAGTTAAAAGGGGAGGTTGTGGAAAAGATTCTTTTTTGTGTTGGTGGTGATCAATATACATACAATGCAAGATCTTTTATGAAAACATATCATTGTGGTCTTGGAGGACTCGCAACAATTTGAACATATTTTTTTGCATAAATGTCGGTATTTTATTCCCGAGTTTAAGTATTTTCTGTCCCGATTTAGTTATTTTACCATTTAATTCAAGTATTTTGCTTGGTTAAAAGATGAGGTTCTGGAAAAGCTTTTTTTTTGTATTGGTGATGATCAATATACATACCATGCAAGATCCTTTATGAAAACATACCATTGTGGTCTTAGAAGACTTGCCATAATTTGAACGATTTTTTACATTAATATCGGTATTTTAGTCCCGAATCGAAGTATTTTCTGTCCCGATTAAGTTATTATCCTTGAATTCAAGTATCCTGCTCAGTTAAAGAGGATGTTGTGGAAAAGCTCTTTTTTTGGTGTTGGTGGTGATTTATATGTATACCATGCAAGATCTTCTATGAAAACATACAATTGTAGTCTTAGAGGACTCACCACAATTTGAACTTATTTTTTTGCATATATATAGGTATTTTAGTCCCGAATTTAAGTATTTTCTTCCTCGATTAAGTTATTTTATCCTTGAATTCAAGTATTCTGCTTAGTTAAAAGGTGATGTTGTGGAAAAGCTTTTTTTTTTGTTGGTAGTGATCAATATACATACCATACCATGCAAGATCTTTTATGAAAACATACAATTGTGGTCTTAGAGAACTTGCCACAATTTAAACGTATTTTTTGCATTTATATCGGTCCCGAATTTAAGTATTTTCTGTCCCGATTAAATTAATATCTTTGAATTCAAGTATCTTGATTAGTTAAAGGGGATGTTGTGGAAAATAACTTTTTTTTTATTGTGTTGGTGGTGATCAATATACATACCATGCAATAACTTCTTTGAAAACATATCATTGTAGTTTTAGAGGACTCGCCACAATTTGAACGTATATTTTTGCATATATAACGGTATTTAAGTCCCGAATTTCAGTCTTTTCTTTCCCGATTTTGTTATTTTACACCAAGTATTTTGCTTAGGTAAAAGAAGAGGTTTTGGAAAAGCTTTTTTTTTTCGTGTTAGTGATGATCAATATACATACCATGCAAGATCTTTTATGAAAACATACCATTGTGGTCTTAGAGGACTTGCCACAATTTGAACGTATTTTTTGCATTTATATCGGTATTTAGTGTAATACCCGTAAAATTAATACGGGAATAATGCGCAACTAGCGTGAAAATTATTCTGTAATTTTCGGAAAATTATGAAGTTAATTTTCGGACAAAGCGAATTTTCGGGAAATTGAACCGAAAATAAGAAAAATACTCTTTGAGTAAAATAAATAGATATGGGCCCAAATTAATTTAAAGTAGGCCCAATAAGAGATTTCCTTAAGAGAAAGGAAACGTAACTTTCCTTTTAAAGGTTTATCTCAAAAGGTGATAAGGACAAACGAAAATATCAAACGAAAGAATCGTTACTTAGTAAGAAGGAAAAGAAAAAGAGAAAGAGAAAGAGGAGAAAACAAACGAAGAAAAGCAGAGAAGAACTAAGCAATTTCGGCCAACTTGGAAGTGAGGTAGGTGGTTTTTAACCCCTACAAACTGTTTTTAAGTTTGATTTATTTAGTTTAACGAATTTAGATGAAAGGTCATCCGAATTCATGAATTTCGGGAGCTTTGAATGATTATGTTTTGTATTTGCGGGTTGAAAAGAATTCGCGGGCCAAAAAGGTTCGTGAAGTGTGAGAGAGGAAAGAAAATCGCGGGCTGCGATAAAATTCGCGGGCCGAAAGATTTGTAAAGATGTGAGTGAGAAAAGAAGGTCGCGGGCCAAATTTTAAATTTCGCCGAATTTAAAAGGTTAAATTCGGGCATTTTATTTCGCCGAATTTAATATTTCAAATTCGGGCAGAATTTCGATATCTAAGCGAAATATTTAAATTTCGCCGAATTTAAAAGGTTAAATTCGGGCATTATATTTCGCCGAATTTAATATTTCAAATTCGGGCAGAATTTCGATATCTAAGCGAAATATTTAAATTTCGCCGAATTTAAAAGGTTAAATTCGGGTAATAGCCCACATCTTTGAATAAAATTATTTTAAGTTCATTTTATCTTTAAATCAAAGTATATTCATACTTAGACTAGAACTTTCGGGTCAACCCTTATTTTAAGATACGAGAGTATTTTGGGGTATTATTTGTAAGAAATAATACGTGATATATGTGACGAATGTGATATGCATTTCACGACATGCATAAGAGAGGTGAAGGTACCGTAATGATACGGTGACACGATATTGTGTCGAATGTGAGAAGGGTAGAGTTGCCGATTTTGGCAGTCAGGTTCAGACTCGATTATGCACTTGGTGGGAGAGGGGGTTTGCGACACTCATCTACTCGGGATTGAGCCACCCGAGGTGTAAACCACCGGATATTATTTGGCTCAGGGACGGCAGACAGATGTGAGATTCCTGTCTACCCGAACTTGTGGTATAACATTCGGGGAAAAAGCCGTCGGGTTGAGATTGTGTGCGGAAGGAGCGACCCGGCGCGGCCGGTGTGGGCTACCGCATGGTTGATGGTGTACTTTGCCATTGCGCGCGTGGGTGCCGAGTCTGACCTAGGGCCCTGTTGAGAATTGAGAATTGATAGATGAGATTTGTCGAGTGTGCATTATATTATATTGTGAGGAACCGGGATTGGGTGGAGTGCACGCACGTATTGCATGTTATGTAATCACCTACTGGGCAATAGCTCAGGGTTCTATCCTATTTTTGTTTGTAGGTAAGAATGAACCCGACACCGTCTAGTGTCAGGGTTGAGATTCATGGCGAGCTGGCGGCGGTGACTCCACGGACTTTTGAGGGTGGCGCAGTACATGGGACGCGACCTGTGGAGTGGCATAGTGTTTGATATTGGGTTTGAAATTTTGGGGCTTCGGCCCAAAGTATTAATAGTAGATATTTTTGTAAACCCGATATAATACTATGTAGGTTATTTAAATTAAAATAAAAAAGAGAAAATTTTATCGGGTCTTCCGCGTGTTCTGTTGCGGGGAAATCCGCCAATTAACTTAATTAGGAAGTAGGGTCGCCACAGGTGGTATCAGAGCTTAGGCTTTAGATTCTGAAGACTGTCCATGTACTGCCACTCAAAAGCCGGGAGAACCAGCCTCTCCTGTAAGTTAAGTGTAATACTTTGATATGATTATGTGATCTCATGTATATTTGTTACATGAATTATCTAGTATTTGGAAAATGCCAAGAGGAAGACCGAGGAACGTGTTCGTTGGAGAGTCCAGTCGGAGGGGCGAATCTGAATCCCCACCCCCGACTCGTGAGCATGACACGATAAATAGGCTGACTGAACTTATCCAAAGACAGTCAGACCAAATTCATGATTTGATAAATCACCAGAGCTCATCTGAGCACCGTCCATCCCCACAGCCTGATCGCGTAGAGATCATAGGGGAGCGATTTCGTAAGTTAAATCCCCCAGTTTTCGCCGAAGCTACTAATCCTGCGGCAGCTGAGGACTGGATCGACACAATAGAAGACTTATTTATATACAGTCGTGTGCCGAACAATGAGAAGGTGTTGTGTGCCGTTTCCCTATTTCGGGGAGGCGCGCGTTTTTGGTGGAACACCATAAAGGTGTTAGAAGATCCGGCGACGATGACATGGGAACGCTTCAGGGAACTGTTTTATGATAAGTACTTCACTGCTCACGATCAGGAGCAGCGAATGTATGAATTCATGAACCTGAAACAAGGGCGAATGCCAGTTGCGGAATACATCCGCAAATTTGAAGAATTATCTCGTTTTGCACCTCATCTCGTGACAACCAATACTCTAAAGGTGACGAGATTTCTTCGAGGGCTGAAGCCCGAATTTTATCGAGATTTAAGTGTGGCGGGAGTACGCCAATTAGAGTTCCGTCAGGCGACGGAGCGAGCGTTGATCGCAGAACAAGCGGAAGGAGTAGTAAGGGAAGCCCAAGAGGCAAGTAGGAAAAGAGAGAGTCAGCAACAGCAAGGAGGAAGCGGCCAAAAGCGACAATTCTTCGGCAAGGACCCGAAGAATAAAGGAAATCGACCGAGTCAACAGATGTGGCGCCCGAATGCTTATCAGAGACCGGCCAATGTTCCCAACCGACCCCCGGTACCAGCGCCCCAATGCCAACAGTGTGGACGAAATCACTTTGGCATATGCTACGGACCACGACCGGTGCAGACTCTGCAATGTTTCCGGTGCGGTGAGGCCGGACACATCGCACGGAATTGCCCGAGAGGTCAGCCTCCAGTGCAGACTCAACCGCGTAACCTCATTCGACCTCCACCTGTGCCTGCAAGAGTTTTTACTCTAACTAATGAGGAGGCGGAGGCAAACTGTGGCGACCCTACTTCCTAATTAAGTTAATTGGCGTATTTCCCCGCAACAGAACACGCGGAAGACCCGATAAAATTTTCTCTGTTTTTTTTTTTTTTTTAATTTAAATATCCTACATAGTATTATATCGGGTTTACAAAAATATCTACTATTAATACTTTGGGCCGAAGCCCCAAAATTTCAAACCCAATATCAAACACTATGCCACTCCACAGGTCGCGTCCCATGTACTGCGCCACCCTCAAAAGTCCGTGGAGTCACCGCCGCCAGCTCGCCATGAATCTCAACCCTGACACTAGTCGGTGTCGGGTTCATTCTTACCTACAAACAAAAATAGGATAGAACCCTGAGCTATTGCCCAGTAGGTGATTACAAAACATGCAATACGTGCGTGCACTCCACCCAATCCCGGTTCCTCACAATATAATATAATGCACACTCGACAAATCTCATCTATCAATTCTCAATTCTCAACAGGGCCCTAGGTCAGACTCGGCACCCACGCGCGCAATGGCAAAGTACACCATCAACCATGCGGTAGCCCACACCGGCCGCGCCGGGTCGCTCCTTGTAATACCCGTAAAATTAATACGGGAATAATGCGCAATTAGCGTGAAAATTATTCTGTAATTTTCGGAAAATTATGAAGTTAATTTTCGGACAAAGTGAATTTTCGGGAAATTGAACCGAAAATAAGAAAAATACTCTTTGAGTAAAATAAATAGATATGGGCCCAAATTAATTTAAAGTAGGCCCAATAAGAGATTTCCTTAAGAGAAAGGAAACGTAACTTTCCTTTTAAAGGTTTATCTCAAAAGGTGATAAGGACAAACGAAAATATCAAACAAAAGAAAAAGAGAAAGAGAAAGAGGAGAAAACAAACGAAGAAAAGCAGAGAAAAACTAAGCAATTTCGGCTAACTTGGAAGTGAGGTAGGTGGTTTTTAACCCCTACAAACATTTCTTATGTTGATTTTTTAGTTAAACGAATTTGGATGAAAGGTCATCCGAATTTATGAATTTCGGGTATTTTGATATGTTATTTGACGTTTTTGATGAATTATGTGAAGTTCGAACTCAATATGAGTTCTGTAAAGTTATTACATGTTTATGTGACATCTGGAACGGATTCGCGGGCCAAAAAGGTTCGTGAAGCGTGAGAGAGGAAAGAAATTTCGCGGGCTGAAAAAGGAGTTCGCGGGCCGAAAAGATTAATGAGGTGGTGAGTGAGTAAAGAGGGCCGCGGGCCAAGATTTAAATTTCGCCGAATTTAAAAGGTTAAATTCGGGCATTTTATTTCGCCGAATTTAATATTTCAAATTCGGGCAGAATTTCGATATCTAAGCGAAATATTTAAATTTCGCCGAATTTAAAAGGTTAAATTCGGGCATTATATTTCGCCGAATTTAATATTTCAAATTCGGGCAGAATTTCGATATCTAAGCGAAATATTTAAATTTCGCCGAATTTAAAAGGTTAAATTCGGGTAATAGCCCACATCTTTGAATAAAATTATTTTAAGTTCATTTTATCTTTAAATCAAAGTATATCATACTTTGACTAGAACTTTCGGGTCAACCCTTATTTTAAGATACGAGAGTATTTTGGGAATATTATTTGAAGGAAATAATATGTGCTATATGTGATTTGATGTTTTACATAATCATGCCATGTGCATATTCACGATAGGGTGAGAGATGATGTGATCGATGATATTATCAATGTGAGAAGGGTAGAGTTGCCGATTTTGGCAGTCAGGTTCAGACTCGATTATGCACTTGGTGGGAGAGGGGGTTTGCGACACCCATCTACTCGGGATTGAGCCACCCGAGGTGTAAACCACCGGATATTATTTGGCTCAGGGACGGCAGACAGATGTGAGATTCCTGTCTACCCGAACTTGTGGTATAACATTCGGGGAAAAAGCCGTCGGGTTGAGATTGTGTGCGGAAGGAGCGACCCGGCGCGGCCGGTGTGGGCTACCGCATGGTTGATGGTGTACTTTGCCATTGCGCGCGTGGGTGCCGAGTCTGACCTAGGGCCCTGTTGAGAATTGAGAATTGATAGATGAGATTTGTCGAGTGTGCATTATATTATATTGTGAGGAACCGGGATTGGGTGGAGTGCACGCACGTATTGCATGTTTGTAATCACCTACTGGGCAATAGCTCAGGGTTCTATCCTATTTTTGTTTGTAGGTAAGAATGAACCCGACACCGACTAGTGTCAGGGTTGAGATTCATGGCGAGCTGGCGGCGGTGACTCCACGGACTTTTGAGGGTGGCGCAGTACATGGGACGCGACCTGTGGAGTGGCATAGTGTTTGATATTGGGTTTGAAATTTTGGGGCTTCGGCCCAAAGTATTAATAGTAGATATTTTTGTAAACCCGATATAATACTATGTAGGTTATTTAAATTAAAAAAAAAAAAGAAAATTTTATCGGGTCTTCCGCGTGTTCTGTTGCGGGGAAATCCGCCAATTAACTTAATTAGGAAGTAGGGTCGCCACAGGTGGTATCAGAGCTTAGGCTTTAGATTCTGAAGACTGTCCATGTACTGCCACTCAAAAGCCGGGAGAACCAGCCTCGCCTGTAAGTTAAGTGTAATACTTTGATATGATTATGTGATCTCATGTATATTTGTTACATGAATTATCTAGTATTTGGAAAATGCCAAGAGGAAGACCGAGGAACGTGTTCGTTGGAGAGTCCAGTCGGAGGGGCGAATCTGAATCCCCACCCCCGACTCGTGAGCATGACACGATAAATAGGCTGACTGAACTTATCCAAAGACAGTCAGACCAAATTCATGATTTGATAAATCACCAGAGCTCATCTGAGCACCGTCCATCCCCACAGCCTGATCGCGTAGAGATCATAGGGGAGCGATTTCGTAAGTTAAATCCACCAGTTTTCGCCGAAGCTACTAATCCTGCGGCAGCTGAGGACTGGATCGACACAATAGAAGACTTATTTATATACAGTCGTGTGCCGAACAATGAGAAGGTGTTGTGTGCCGTTTCCCTATTTCGGGGAGGCGCGTTTTTGGTGGAACACCATAAAGGTGTTAGAAGATCCGGCGACGATGACATGGGAACGCTTCAGGGAACTGTTTTATGATAAGTACTTCACTGCTCACGATCAGGAGCAGCGAATGTATGAATTCATGAACCTGAAACAAGGGCGAATGCCAGTTGCGGAATACATCCGCAAATTTGAAGAATTATCTCGTTTTGCACCTCATCTCGTGGCAACCAATACTCTAAAGGTGACGAGATTTCTTCGAGGGCTGAAGCCCGAATTTTATCGAGATTTAAGTGTGGCGGGAGTACGCCAATTAGAGTTCCGTCAGGCGACGGAGCGAGCGTTGATCGCAGAACAAGCGGAAGGAGTAGTAAGGGAAGCCCAAGAGGCAAGTAGGAAAAGAGAAGTCAGCGACAGCAAGGAGGAAGCGGCCAAAAGCGACAATTCTTCGGCAAGGACCCGAAGAATAAAGGAAATCGACCGAGTCAACAGATGTGGCGCCCGAATGCTTATCAGAGACCGGCCAATGTTCCCAACCGACCCCCGGTACCAGCGCCCCAATGCCAACAGTGTGGACGAAATCACTTTGGCATATGCTACGGACCACGACCGGTGCAGACTCTGCAATGTTTCCGGTGCGGTGAGGCCGGACACATCGCACGGAATTGCCCGAGAGGTCAGCCTCCAGTGCAGACTCAACCGCGTAACCTCATTCGACCTCCACCTGTGCCTGCAAGAGTTTTTACTCTGACTAATGAGGAGGCGGAGGCAAACCCGAATGTAGTTACGGGTACGTTGAGTATATTTCACGTGCCCTCTTCGATCTTGATTGACTCGGGAGCCACACATTCGTTTGTATCGGCTAACTTTGTGGCCAGGGCAGGAATCTATCCCTCCCGTTCATTATGTGATTTCGTGGTATCTTTACCACATGGGGATCCAACTCGATCAAATTTGGTGGTTGAGAAATGTCCCGTAAGAATTGAGGGTAGAGAGTTAGATGTGAACCTAATAGTAATCCCGATGAATGATTACGATATTATATTCGGGATGGATTGGCTTTCGAAATACGGAGCCATTATTGATTGTTCAAAAAGGGTAGTTAGGTTTCGATCGCCAGAGGGAGAGGAGTTTGAATTTTCGGGAAGAAAGAATAGAAACTCAATCCCTCGGATTTCTGCTTTAAAAGCTCAGCGACTCGTAAATACGGGTTGCGAATCGTTCCTAGTTTTTGCGGTGAATGCTGAGGAATCTTCCCAGCTTAAACTTGAGGAGGTTCCGATAGTGAACGAATATTCCGATGTATTTCCCGAGGATCTTCCGGGATTACCCCCTGATCGGGAGATTAAATTTGCAATCGATCTTGTACCTGGAGCTGCCCCGATCTCTAAATCCCCGTATCGGTTAGCACCGAACGAATTACGAGAATTGAAGGAGCAATTGGAAGATTTGTTGCAGAAGGGTTTTATTCAACCCAGTTTCTCACCATGGGGAGCCCCGGTTTTATTTGTGAAGAAAAAGGACGGGTCGATGAGAATGTGTATCGATTATCGTGAACTCAACAAGATCACGATTAAGAATAAATACCCATTGCCAAGGATTGACGATTTATTCGATCAACTCCAAGGAGCAACAGTATTTTCTAAGATCGACCTGCGCTCCGGTTATCATCAGCTGAAGATCCGGGAAGCGGACATTCCAAAAACCGCATTCAGTACGAGGTACGGCCACTATGAATTTTTGGTCATGCCTTTCGGATTGACGAATGCTCCGGCAGCCTTCATGGATTTGATGAACCGAGTATTCAAAAAATTGCTGGACCGATGTGTTATCGTCTTTATCGACGATATTCTCATTTATTCCAAGACAAAAGAAGAACATGAGGAACATTTGAGAGCGGTCCTAGGAATTCTTCGGGAGAAACAATTATTCGCCAAATTTAAAAAGTGCGAATTTTGGTTGGATCGAGTAATCTTTCTGGGGCATGTTATTTCGGGAAGCGGAATTTCAGTAGATCCCAGCAAGATAGAAGCTATAGAAAATTGGCCAAGACCAACCACTCCCACGGAGATAAGAAGTTTTCTCGGGCTAGCTGGGTATTATCGAAAGTTCATTAAGGACTTTTCCAGCATCGCCTCGACGCTCACCAATTTGACAAAGAAAAATGTTCCGTTCAAATGGACGGATGAATGTGAGCAAAGTTTCCAGGAATTAAAGAAAAGGCTAACAACTGCTCCAGTGTTAGCAATACCTTCGGGTACTGGAAATTTTTCTGTTTATAGTGATGCCTCTAAATATGGGTTGGGGTGTGTTTTAATGCAAAACGGGAAGGTGATCGCTTATGCCTCCCGACAATTAAAGCCATATGAGAAAAATTACCCCACTCATGATCTCGAACTCGCAGCCGTAGTGTTTGCTCTTAAAACATGGCGACACTATCTTTACGGAGAAAGATGCGAGATCTTCACGGATCACAAGAGTTTGAAGTACTTCTTCACCCAGAAGGAGTTAAATATGAGGCAAAGAAGATGGCTCGAGTTAGTCAAAGACTACGACTGTGTGATAAATTATCATCCAGGAAAAGCGAACGTAGTCGCAGATGCATTGAGCCGCAAAACTGTAAACACTGAATTACGCCAATTCGGAGTTGAAGTAATCAATTTCGGAGAGATTGAAGAAAAGTTGGCAGTGTTGACACTTAAGCCAACACTATTAGACCGAATCATTGAAGTACAAAAGAAAGATGAGTTGTACTTGAAGAAACAAAGAGAACAAGATAAAGAAGTCTCATCGGAATTTGAATTCCGAGAAGACGGGAGTTTACGATTTAAAAGTCGCTTATATGTGCCGGAAGATGAAGAGATTCGTCGAACTTTAATGACGGAGGCACATACGACAATATATTCGGTGCATCCCGGTGCAACGAAAATGTATCGTGATTTGCGACTAAATTATTGGTGGCCGGGAATGAAAAAGGATGTTGCTGCATTTGTACATAGATGCCTGACTTGTCAGCAGATCAAAGCAGAACATCAAAGACCGGCAGGAATGTTACAACCTTTGACGATTCCCGAGTGGAAGTGGGACCATATAACAATGGATTTTGTCGTCGGGTTGCCAAGAACGGTGAAAGGTTATGATGCAATTTGGGTGATTGTTGACAGACTGACTAAGTCCGCCCATTTCTTGCCTATTCACCAGACCTATCCCATGGAGAAGTTCGCTGAACTCTACATTCAAGAGATAGTGAGACTCCATGGAATTCCGATATCGATCGTATCAGATCGAGATTCAAGATTTCTGTCCCAGTTCTGGAAAAGCTTACAGAAAGCTCTGGGAACTAAATTATCATTTAGTTCAGCTTATCATCCCCAGACTGACGGACAATCGGAAAGGACGATCCAGACACTCGAAGACATGTTGAGAGCATGTGTCTTGGATTTTCAAGGGAGTTGGAGTAAATATCTCCCGTTAATAGAATTTTCATATAACAACAGCTATCAAGCAACGATCGGAATGGCGCCTTACGAAGCCTTATACGGACGTAAATGTCGATCCCCAGTTCATTGGGATGAAATCGGCGAGAAGGCGCTATTAGGTCCCGAGATGGTACGCGAAATGACTGAAGTTGTTAAGAAAATTCGGGAGAAAATGCAAACGGCCCAAAGTCGCCAGAAGAGTTATGCAGACAAGAGGCGAAGGTCGTTAGAATTTGAAGAAGGTGATAAAGTATTTTTGAAAGTATCACCTATGAAGGGTGTCAAACGGTTCGGACAAAAAGGAAAGTTGAGTCCGAGATATATAGGACCTTTCAAAATTTTGAAAAGAGTCGGTGAAGTAGCATATCAGCTAGAATTACCGACGTCGTTAGCACAAGTCCATGACGTATTCCACGTGTCTACACTGCGAAAGTATGTGTTGGACCCGTATCATGTGCTAAGAGACAAAAGACTTCACCAACAATTGAAGCCGGACTTGAGTTACGAAGAAAAGCCGGTAGAGATTCTAATGTATGAGGTGAAGCAATTACGAAATAAGAATATTCCCCTCGTGAAGGTCTTATGGCGAAACCAGATATTGGAAGAAGCCACTTGGGAGCGAGAAGACGAAATGAGAGAGAAATACCCTGAGTTGTTTCAGACAACTTAAATTTCGGGGACGAAATTTCTTTTAGGGGGGGAGGATGTAATACCCGTAAAATTAATACGGGAATAATGCGCAATTAGCGTGAAAATTATTCTGTAATTTTCGGAAAATTATGAAGTTAATTTTCGGACAAAGCGAATTTTCGGGAAATTGAACCGAAAATAAGAAAAATACTCTTTGAGTAAAATAAATAGATATGGGCCCAAATTAATTTAAAGTAGGCCCAATAAGAGATTTCCTTAAGAGAAAGGAAACGTAACTTTCCTTTTAAAGGTTTATCTCAAAAGGTGATAAGGACAAACGAAAATATCAAACAAAAAAAAGAGAAAGAGAAAGAGGAGAAAACAAACGAAGAAAAGCAGAGAAAACTAAGCAATTTCGGCTAACTTGGAAGTGAGGTAGGTGGTTTTTAACCCCTACAAACATTTCTTATGTTGATTTTTATAGTTAAACGAATTTGGATGAAAGGTCATCCGAATTTATGAATTTCGGGTATTTTGATATGTTATTTGACGTTTTTGATGAATTATGTGAAGTTCGAACTCAATATGAGTTCTGTAAAGTTATTACATGTTTATGTGACATCTGGAACGGATTCGCGGGCCAAAAAGGTTCGTGAAGCGTGAGAGAGGAAAGAAATTTCGCGGGCTGAAAAAGGAGTTCGCGGGCCGAAAAGATTAATGAGGTGGTGAGTGAGTAAAGAGGGCCGCGGGCCAAGATTTAAATTTCGCCGAATTTAAAAGGTTAAATTCGGGCATTTTATTTCGCCGAATTTAATATTTCAAATTCGGGCAGAATTTCGATATCTAAGCGAAATATTTAAATTTCGCCGAATTTAAAAGGTTAAATTCGGGCATTATATTTCGCCGAATTTAATATTTCAAATTCGGGCAGAATTTCGATATCTAAGCGAAATATTTAAATTTCGCCGAATTTAAAAGGTTAAATTCGGGTAATAGCCCACATCTTTGAATAAAATTATTTTAAGTTCATTTTATCTTTAAATCAAAGTATATTCATACTTTGACTAGAACTTTCGGGTCAACCCTTATTTTAAGATACGAGAGTATTTTGGGAATATTATTTGAAGGAAATAATATGTGCTATATGTGATTTGATGTTTACATAATCATGCCATGTGCATATTCACGATAGGGTGAGAGATGATGTGATCGATGATATTATCAATGTGAGAAGGGTAGAGTTGCCGATTTTGGCAGTCAGGTTCAGACTCGATTATGCACTTGGTGGGAGAGGGGGTTTGCGACACCCATCTACTCGGGATTGAGCCACCCGAGGTGTAAACCACCGGATATTATTTGGCTCAGGGACGGCAGACAGATGTGAGATTCCTGTCTACCCGAACTTGTGGTATAACATTCGGGGAAAAAGCCGTCGGGTTGAGATTGTGTGCGGAAGGAGCGACCCGGCGCGGCCGGTGTGGGCTACCGCATGGTTGATGGTGTACTTTGCCATTGCGCGCGTGGGTGCCGAGTCTGACCTAGGGCCCTGTTGAGAATTGAGAATTGATAGATGAGATTTGTCGAGTGTGCATTATATTATATTGTGAGGAACCGGGATTGGGTGGAGTGCACGCACGTATTGCATGTTTGTAATCACCTACTGGGCAATAGCTCAGGGTTCTATCCTATTTTTGTTTGTAGGTAAGAATGAACCCGACACCGACTAGTGTCAGGGTTGAGATTCATGGCGAGCTGGCGGCGGTGACTCCACGGACTTTTGAGGGTGGCGCAGTACATGGGACGCGACCTGTGGAGTGGCATAGTGTTTGATATTGGGTTTGAAATTTTGGGGCTTCGGCCCAAAGTATTAATAGTAGATATTTTTGTAAACCCGATATAATACTATGTAGGTTATTTAAATTAAAAAAAAAAAAAAGAAAATTTTATCGGGTCTTCCGCGTGTTCTGTTGCGGGGAAATCCGCCAATTAACTTAATTAAGAAGTAGGGTCGCCACACTCCTTCCGCACACAATCTCAACCCGACGGCTTTTTCCCCGAATGTTATACCACAAGTTCGGGTAGACAGGAATCTCACATCTGTCTGCCGTCCCTGAGCCAAATAATATCCGGTGGTTTACACCTCGGGTGGCTCAATCCCGAGTAGATGGGTGTCGCAAACCCCCTCTCCCACCAAGTGCATAATCGAGTCTGAACCTGACTGCCAAAATCGGCAACTCTACCCTTCTCACATTCGACACAATATCGTGTCACCGTATCATTACGGTACCTTCACCTCTCTTATGCATGTCGTGAAATGCATATCACATTCGTCACATATATCACGTCTTATTTCTTACAAATAATACCCCAAAATACTCTCGTATCTTAAAATAAGGGTTGACCCGAAATTCTAGTCAAAGTATGAATATACTTTGATTTAAAGATAAAATGAACTTAAAATAATTTTATCAAAGATGTGGGCTATTACCCGAATTTAACCTTTTAAATTCGGCGAAATTTAAATATTTCGCTTAGATATCGAAATTCTGCCCGAATTTGAAATATTAAATTCGGCGAAATATAATGCCCGAATTTAACCTTTTAAATTCGGCGAAATTTAAATATTTCGCTTAGATATCGAAATTCTGCCCGAATTTGAAATATTAAATTCGGCGAAATAAAATGCCCGAATTTAACCTTTTAAATTCGGCGAAATTTAAATATTTCGCTTAGATATCGAAATTCTGCCCGAATTTGAAATATTAAATTCGGCGAAATATAATGCCCGAATTTAACCTTTTAAATTCGGCGAAATTTAAATTTGGCCCGCGACCTTCTTTTCTCACTCACATCTTTACAAATCTTTCGGCCCGCGAATTTTATCGCAGCCCGCGATTTTCTTTCCTCTCTCACACTTCACGAACCTTTTTGGCCCGCGAATTCTTTTCAACCCGCAAATACAACACATAATCATTCAAAGCTCCCGAAATTCATGAATTCGGATGACCTTTCATCCAAATTCGTTAAACTAAATAAATCAAACTTAAAAACAGTTTGTAGGGGTTAAAAACCACCTACCTCACTTCCAAGTTGGCCGAAATTGCTTAGTTCTTCTCTGCTTTTCTTCGTTTGTTTTCTCCTCTTTCTCTTTCTCTTTTTCTTTCGTTTGATATTTTCGTTTGTCCTTATCACCTTTTGAGATAAACCTTTAAAAGGAAAGTTACGTTTCCTTTCTCTTAAGGAAATCTCTTATTGGGCCTACTTTAAATTAATTTGGGCCCATATCTATTTATTTTACTCAAAGAGTATTTTTCTTATTTTCGGTTCAATTTCCCGAAAATTCGCTTTGTCCGAAAATTAACTTCATAATTTTCCGAAAATTACAGAATAATTTTCACGCTAATTGCGCATTATTCCCGTATTAATTTTACGGGTATTACATCCTCCCCCCCTAAAAGAAATTTCGTCCCCGAAATTTAAGTTGTCTGAAACAACTCAGGGTATTTCTCTCTCATTTCGTCTTCTCGCTCCCAAGTGGCTTCTTCCAATATCTGGTTTCGCCATAAGACCTTCACGAGGGGAATATTCTTATTTCGTAATTGCTTCACCTCATACATTAGAATCTCTACCGGCTTTTCTTCGTAACTCAAGTCCGGCTTCAATTGTTGGTGAAGTCTTTTGTCTCTTAGCACATGATACGGGTCCAACACATACTTTCGCAGTGTAGACACGTGGAATACGTCATGGACTTGTGCTAACGACGTCGGTAATTCTAGCTGATATGCTACTTCACCGACTCTTTTCAAAATTTTGAAAGGTCCTATATATCTCGGACTCAACTTTCCTTTTTGTCCGAACCGTTTGACACCCTTCATAGGTGATACTTTCAAAAATACTTTATCACCTTCTTCAAATTCTAACGACCTTCGCCTCTTGTCTGCATAACTCTTCTGGCGACTTTGGGCCGTTTGCATTTTCTCCCGAATTTTCTTAACAACTTCAGTCATTTCGCGTACCATCTCGGGACCTAATAGCGCCTTCTCGCCGATTTCATCCCAATGAACTGGGGATCGACATTTACGTCCGTATAAGGCTTCGTAAGGCGCCATTCCGATCGTTGCTTGATAGCTGTTGTTATATGAAAATTCTATTAACGGGAGATATTTACTCCAACTCCCTTGAAAATCCAAGACACATGCTCTCAACATGTCTTCGAGTGTCTGGATCGTCCTTTCCGATTGTCCGTCAGTCTGGGGATGATAAGCTGAACTAAATGATAATTTAGTTCCCAGAGCTTTCTGTAAGCTTTTCCAGAACTGGGACAGAAATCTTGAATCTCGATCTGATACGATCGATATCGGAATTCCATGGAGTCTCACTATCTCTTGAATGTAGAGTTCAGCGAACTTCTCCATGGGATAGGTCTGGTGAATAGGCAAGAAATGGGCGGACTTAGTCAGTCTGTCAACAATCACCCAAATTGCATCATAACCTTTCACCGTTCTTGGCAACCCGACGACAAAATCCATTGTTATATGGTCCCACTTCCACTCGGGAATCGTCAAAGGTTGTAACATTCCTGCCGGTCTTTGATGTTCTGCTTTGATCTGCTGACAAGTCAGGCATCTATGTACAAATGCAGCAACATCCTTTTTCATTCCCGGCCACCAATAATTTAGTCGCAAATCACGATACATTTTCGTTGCACCGGGATGCACCGAATATATTGTCGTATGTGCCTCCGTCATTAAAGTTCGACGAATCTCTTCATCTTCCGGCACATATAAGCGACTTTTAAATCGTAAACTCCCGTCTTCTCGGAATTCAAATTCCGATGAGACTTCTTTATCTTGTTCTCTTTGTTTCTTCAAGTACAACTCATCTTTCTTTTGTACTTCAATGATTCGGTCTAATAGTGTTGGCTTAAGTGTCAACACTGCCAACTTTTCTTCAATCTCTCCGAAATTGATTACTTCAACTCCGAATTGGCGTAATTCAGTGTTTACAGTTTTGCGGCTCAATGCATCTGCGACTACGTTCGCTTTTCCTGGATGATAATTTATCACACAGTCGTAGTCTTTGACTAACTCGAGCCATCTTCTTTGCCTCATATTTAACTCCTTCTGGGTGAAGAAGTACTTCAAACTCTTGTGATCCGTGAAGATCTCGCATCTTTCCTTGTAAAGATAGTGTCGCCATGTTTTAAGAGCAAACACTACGGCTGCAAGTTCGAGATCATGAGTGGGGTAATTTTTCTCATATGGCTTTAATTGTCGGGAGGCATAAGCGATCACCTTCCCGTTTTGCATTAAAACACACCCCAACCCATATTTAGAGGCATCACTATAAACAGAAAGATTTCCAGTACCCGAAGGTATTGCTAACACTGGAGCAGTTGTTAGCCTTTTCTTTAATTCCTGGAAACTTTGCTCACATTCATCCGTCCATTTGAACGGAACATTTTTCTTTGTCAAATTGGTGAGCGTCGAGGCGATGCTGGAAAAGTCCTTAATGAACTTTCGATAATACCCAGCTAGCCCGAGAAAACTTCTTATCTCCGTGGGAGTGGTTGGTCTTGGCCAATTTTCTATAGCTTCTATCTTGCTGGGATCTACTGAAATTCCGCTTCCCGAAATAACATGCCCCAGAAAGATTACTCGATCCAACCAAAATTCGCACTTTTTAAATTTGGCGAATAATTGTTTCTCCCGAAGAATTCCTAGGACCGCTCTCAAATGTTCCTCATGTTCTTCTTTTGTCTTGGAATAAATGAGAATATCGTCGATAAAGACGATAACACATCGGTCCAGCAATTTTTTGAATACTCGGTTCATCAAATCCATGAAGGCTGCCGGAGCATTCGTCAATCCGAAAGGCATGACCAAAAATTCATAGTGGCCGTACCTCGTACTGAATGCGGTTTTTGGAATGTCCGCTTCCCGGATCTTCAGCTGATGATAACCGGAGCGCAGGTCGATCTTAGAAAATACTGTTGCTCCTTGGAGTTGATCGAATAAATCGTCAATCCTTGGCAATGGGTATTTATTCTTAATCGTGATCTTGTTGAGTTCACGATAATCGATACACATTCTCATCGACCCGTCCTTTTTCTTCACAAATAAAACCGGGGCTCCCCATGGTGAGAAACTGGGTTGAATAAAACCCTTCTGCAACAAATCTTCCAATTGCTCCTTCAATTCTCGTAATTCGTTCGGTGCTAACCGATACGGGGATTTAGAGATCGGGGCAGCTCCAGGTACAAGATCGATTGCAAATTTAATCTCCCGATCAGGGGGTAATCCCGGAAGATCCTCGGGAAATACATCGGAATATTCGTTCACTATCGGAACCTCCTCAAGTTTAAGCTGGGAAGATTCCTCAGCATTCACCGCAAAAACTAGGAACGATTCGCAACCCGTATTTACGAGTCGCTGAGCTTTTAAAGCAGAAATCCGAGGGATTGAGTTTCTATTCTTTCTTCCCGAAAATTCAAACTCCTCTCCCTCTGGCGATCGAAACCTAACTACCCTTTTTGAACAATCAATAATGGCTCCGTATTTCGAAAGCCAATCCATCCCGAATATAATATCGTAATCATTCATCGGGATTACTATTAGGTTCACATCTAACTCTCTACCCTCAATTCTTACGGGACATTTCTCAACCACCAAATTTGATCGAGTTGGATCCCCATGTGGTAAAGATACCACGAAATCACATAATGAACGGGAGGGATAGATTCCTGCCCTGGCCACAAAGTTAGCCGATACAAACGAATGTGTGGCTCCCGAGTCAATCAAGATCGAAGAGGGCACGTGAAATATACTCAACGTACCCGTAACTACATTCGGGTTTGCCTCCGCCTCCTCATTAGTCAGAGTAAAAACTCTTGCAGGCACAGGTGGAGGTCGAATGAGGTTACGCGGTTGAGTCTGCACTGGAGGCTGACCTCTCGGGCAATTCCGTGCGATGTGTCCGGCCTCACCGCACCGGAAACATTGCAGAGTCTGCACCGGTCGTGGTCCGTAGCATATGCCAAAGTGATTTCGTCCACACTGTTGGCATTGGGGCGCTGGTATCGGGGGTCGGTTGGGAACATTGGCCGGTCTCTGATAAGCATTCGGGCGCCACATCTGTTGACTCGGTCGATTTCCTTTATTCTTCGGGTCCTTGCCGAAGAATTGTCGCTTTTGGCCGCTTCCTCCTTGCTGTTGCTGACTCTCTCTTTTCCTACTTGCCTCTTGGGCTTCCCTTACTACTCCTTCCGCTTGTTCTGCGATCAACGCTCGCTCCGTCGCCTGACGGAACTCTAATTGGCGTACTCCCGCCACACTTAAATCTCGATAAAATTCGGGCTTCAGCCCTCGAAGAAATCTCGTCACCTTTAGAGTATTGGTTGCCACGAGATGAGGTGCAAAACGAGATAATTCTTCAAATTTGCGGATGTATTCCGCAACTGGCATTCGCCCTTGTTTCAGGTTCATGAATTCATACATTCGCTGCTCCTGATCGTGAGCAGTGAAGTACTTATCATAAAACAGTTCCCTGAAGCGTTCCCATGTCATCGTCGCCGGATCTTCTAACACCTTTATGGTGTTCCACCAAAAACGCGCGCCTCCCCGAAATAGGGAAACGGCACACAACACCTTCTCATTGTTCGGCACACGACTGTATATAAATAAGTCTTCTATTGTGTCGATCCAGTCCTCAGCTGCCGCAGGATTAGTAGCTTCGGCGAAAACTGGGGATTTAACTTACGAAATCGCTCCCCTATGATCTCTACGCGATCAGGCTGTGGGGATGGACGGTGCTCAGATGAGCTCTGGTGATTTATCAAATCATGAATTTGGTCTGACTGTCTTTGGATAAGTTCAGTCAGCCTATTTATCGTGTCATGCTCACGAGTCGGGGGTGGGGATTCAGATTCGCCCCTCCGACTGGACTCTCCAACGAACACGTTCCTCGGTCTTCCTCTTGGCATTTTCCAAATACTAGATAATTCATGTAACAAATATACATGAGATCACATAATCATATCAAAGTATTACACTTAACTTACAGGCGAGGCTGGTTCTCCCGGCTTTTGAGTGGCAGTACATGGACAGTCTTCAGAATCTAAAGCCTAAGCTCTGATACCACCTGTGGCGACCCTACTTCCTAATTAAGTTAATTGGCGGATTTCCCCGCAACAGAACACGCGGAAGACCCGATAAAATTTTCTTTTTTTTTTTTTTTTAATTTAAATAACCTACATAGTATTATATCGGGTTTACAAAAATATCTACTATTAATACTTTGGGCCGAAGCCCCAAAATTTCAAACCCAATATCAAACACTATGCCACTCCACAGGTCGCGTCCCATGTACTGCGCCACCCTCAAAAGTCCGTGGAGTCACCGCCGCCAGCTCGCCATGAATCTCAACCCTGACACTAGTCGGTGTCGGGTTCATTCTTACCTACAAACAAAAATAGGATAGAACCCTGAGCTATTGCCCAGTAGGTGATTACAAACATGCAATACGTGCGTGCACTCCACCCAATCCCGGTTCCTCACAATATAATATAATGCACACTCGACAAATCTCATCTATCAATTCTCAATTCTCAACAGGGCCCTAGGTCAGACTCGGCACCCACGCGCGCAATGGCAAAGTACACCATCAACCATGCGGTAGCCCACACCGGCCGCGCCGGGTCGCTCCTTCCGCACACAATCTCAACCCGACGGCTTTTTCCCCGAATGTTATACCACAAGTTCGGGTAGACAGGAATCTCACATCTGTCTGCCGTCCCTGAGCCAAATAATATCCGGTGGTTTACACCTCGGGTGGCTCAATCCCGAGTAGATGGGTGTCGCAAACCCCCTCTCCCACCAAGTGCATAATCGAGTCTGAACCTGACTGCCAAAATCGGCAACTCTACCCTTCTCACATTCGACACAATATCGTGTCACCGTATCATTACGGTACCTTCACCTCTCTTATGCATGTCGTGAAATGCATATCACATTCGTCACATATATCACGTATTATTTCTTACAAATAATACCCCAAAATACTCTCGTATCTTAAAATAAGGGTTGACCCGAAAGTTCTAGTCAAAGTATGAATATACTTTGATTTAAAGATAAAATGAACTTAAAATAATTTTATTCAAAGATGTGGGCTATTACCCGAATTTAACCTTTTAAATTCGGCGAAATTTAAATATTTCGCTTAGATATCGAAATTCTGCCCGAATTTGAAATATTAAATTCGGCGAAATATAATGCCCGAATTTAACCTTTTAAATTCGGCGAAATTTAAATATTTCGCTTAGATATCGAAATTCTGCCCGAATTTGAAATATTAAATTCGGCGAAATAAAATGCCCGAATTTAACCTTTTAAATTCGGCGAAATTTAAATATTTCGCTTAGATATCGAAATTCTGCCCGAATTTGAAATATTAAATTCGGCGAAATATAATGCCCGAATTTAACCTTTTAAATTCGGCGAAATTTAAAATTTGGCCCGCGACCTTCTTTCTCACTCACATCTTTACAAATCTTTCGGCCCGCGAATTTTATCGCAGCCCGCGATTTTCTTTCCTCTCTCACACTTCACGAACCTTTTTGGCCCGCGAATTCTTTTCAACCCGCAAATACAACACATAATCATTCAAAGCTCCCGAAATTCATGAATTCGGATGACCTTTCATCCAAATTCGTTAACTAAATAAATCAAACTAAAAAGTTTGTAGGGGTTAAAAACCACCTACCTCACTTCCAAGTTGCCGAAATTGCTTAGTTCTTCTCTGCTTTTCTTCGTTTGTTTTCTCCTCTTTCTCTTTCTTTTTTTTTTCTTTCGTTTGATATTTTCGTTTGTCCTTATCACCTTTTGAGATAAACCTTTAAAAGGAAAGTTACGTTTCCTTTCTCTTAAGGAAATCTCTTATTGGGCCTACTTTAAATTAATTTGGGCCCATATCTATTTATTTTACTCAAAGAGTATTTTTCTTATTTTCGGTTCAATTTCCCGAAAATTCGCTTTGTCCGAAAATTAACTTCATAATTTTCCGAAAATTACAGAATAATTTTCACGCTAATTGCGCATTATTCCCGTATTAATTTTACGGGTATTACATCCTCCCCCCTAAAAGAAATTTCGTCCCCGAAATTTAAGTTGTCTGAAACAACTCAGGGTATTTCTCTCTCATTTCGTCTTCTCGCTCCCAAGTGGCTTCTTCCAATATCTGGTTTCGCCATAAGACCTTCACGAGGGGAATATTCTTATTTCGTAATTGCTTCACCTCATACATTAGAATCTCTACCGGCTTTTCTTCGTAACTCAAGTCCGGCTTCAATTGTTGGTGAAGTCTTTTGTCTCTTAGCACATGATACGGGTCCAACACATACTTTCGCAGTGTAGACACGTGGAATACGTCATGGACTTGTGCTAACGACGTCGGTAATTCTAGCTGATATGCTACTTCACCGACTCTTTTCAAA
Organism: Linderniella brevidens; assembly: GCA_004919715.1. Taxonomy (NCBI): domain Eukaryota; kingdom Viridiplantae; phylum Streptophyta; class Magnoliopsida; order Lamiales; family Linderniaceae; genus Linderniella; species Linderniella brevidens. Next base: position 9,203,517 of record SWDC01000148.1, read on the forward strand.
ATTTTGAAAGGTCCTATATATCTCGGACTCAACTTTCCTTTTTGTCCGAACCGTTTGACACCCTTCATAGGTGATACTTTCAAAAATACTTTATCACCTTCTTCAAATTCTAACGACCTTCGCCTCTTGTCTGCATAACTCTTCTGGCGACTTTGGGCCGTTTGCATTTTCTCCCGAATTTTCTTAACAACTTCAGTCATTTCGCGTACCATCTCGGGACCTAATAGCGCCTTCTCGCCGATTTCATCCCAATGAACTGGGGATCGACATTTACGTCCGTATAAGGCTTCGTAAGGCGCCATTCCGATCGTTGCTTGATAGCTGTTGTTATATGAAAATTCTATTAACGGGAGATATTTACTCCAACTCCCTTGAAAATCCAAGACACATGCTCTCAACATGTCTTCGAGTGTCTGGATCGTCCTTTCCGATTGTCCGTCAGTCTGGGGATGATAAGCTGAACTAAATGATAATTTAGTTCCCAGAGCTTTCTGTAAGCTTTTCCAGAACTGGGACAGAAATCTTGAATCTCGATCTGATACGATCGATATCGGAATTCCATGGAGTCTCACTATCTCTTGAATGTAGAGTTCAGCGAACTTCTCCATGGGATAGGTCTGGTGAATAGGCAAGAAATGGGCGGACTTAGTCAGTCTGTCAACAATCACCCAAATTGCATCATAACCTTTCACCGTTCTTGGCAACCCGACGACAAAATCCATTGTTATATGGTCCCACTTCCACTCGGGAATCGTCAAAGGTTGTAACATTCCTGCCGGTCTTTGATGTTCTGCTTTGATCTGCTGACAAGTCAGGCATCTATGTACAAATGCAGCAACATCCTTTTTCATTCCCGGCCACCAATAATTTAGTCGCAAATCACGATACATTTTCGTTGCACCGGGATGCACCGAATATATTGTCGTATGTGCCTCCGTCATTAAAGTTCGACGAATCTCTTCATCTTCCGGCACATATAAGCGACTTTTAAATCGTAAACTCCCGTCTTCTCGGAATTCAAATTCCGATGAGACTTCTTTATCTTGTTCTCTTTGTTTCTTCAAGTACAACTCATCTTTCTTTTGTACTTCAATGATTCGGTCTAATAGTGTTGGCTTAAGTGTCAACACTGCCAACTTTTCTTCAATCTCTCCGAAATTGATTACTTCAACTCCGAATTGGCGTAATTCAGTGTTTACAGTTTTGCGGCTCAATGCATCTGCGACTACGTTCGCTTTTCCTGGATGATAATTTATCACACAGTCGTAGTCTTTGACTAACTCGAGCCATCTTCTTTGCCTCATATTTAACTCCTTCTGGGTGAAGAAGTACTTCAAACTCTTGTGATCCGTGAAGATCTCGCATCTTTCTCCGTAAAGATAGTGTCGCCATGTTTTAAGAGCAAACACTACGGCTGCGAGTTCGAGATCATGAGTGGGGTAATTTTTCTCATATGGCTTTAATTGTCGGGAGGCATAAGCGATCACCTTCCCGTTTTGCATTAAAACACACCCCAACCCATATTTAGAGGCATCACTATAAACAGAAAAATTTCCAGTACCCGAAGGTATTGCTAACACTGGAGCAGTTGTTAGCCTTTTCTTTAATTCCTGGAAACTTTGCTCACATTCATCCGTCCATTTGAACGGAACATTTTTCTTTGTCAAATTGGTGAGCGTCGAGGCGATGCTGGAAAAGTCCTTAATGAACTTTCGATAATACCCAGCTAGCCCGAGAAAACTTCTTATCTCCGTGGGAGTGGTTGGTCTTGGCCAATTTTCTATAGCTTCTATCTTGCTGGGATCTACTGAAATTCCGTTTCCCGAAATAACATGCCCCAGAAAGATTACTCGATCCAACCAAAATTCGCACTTTTTAAATTTGGCGAATAATTGTTTCTCCCGAAGAATTCCTAGGACCGCTCTCAAATGTTCCTCATGTTCTTCTTTTGTCTTGGAATAAATGAGAATATCGTCGATAAAGACGATAACACATCGGTCCAGCAATTTTTTGAATACTCGGTTCATCAAATCCATGAAGGCTGCCGGAGCATTCGTCAATCCGAAAGGCATGACCAAAAATTCATAGTGGCCGTACCTCGTACTGAATGCGGTTTTTGGAATGTCCGCTTCCCGGATCTTCAGCTGATGATAACCGGAGCGCAGGTCGATCTTAGAAAATACTGTTGCTCCTTGGAGTTGATCGAATAAATCGTCAATCCTTGGCAATGGGTATTTATTCTTAATCGTGATCTTGTTGAGTTCACGATAATCGATACACATTCTCATCGACCCGTCCTTTTTCTTCACAAATAAAACCGGGGCTCCCCATGGTGAGAAACTGGGTTGAATAAAACCCTTCTGCAACAAATCTTCCAATTGCTCCTTCAATTCTCGTAATTCGTTCGGTGCTAACCGATACGGGGATTTAGAGATCGGGGCAGCTCCAGGTACAAGATCGATTGCAAATTTAATCTCCCGATCAGGGGGTAATCCCGGAAGATCCTCGGGAAATACATCGGAATATTCGTTCACTATCGGAACCTCCTCAAGTTTAAGCTGGGAAGATTCCTCAGCATTCACCGCAAAAACTAGGAACGATTCGCAACCCGTATTTACGAGTCGCTGAGCTTTTAAAGCAGAAATCCGAGGGATTGAGTTTCTATTCTTTCTTCCCGAAAATTCAAACTCCTCTCCCTCTGGCGATCGAAACCTAACTACCCTTTTTGAACAATCAATAATGGCTCCGTATTTCGAAAGCCAATCCATCCCGAATATAATATCGTAATCATTCATCGGGATTACTATTAGGTTCACATCTAACTCTCTACCCTCAATTCTTACGGGACATTTCTCAACCACCAAATTTGATCGAGTTGGATCCCCATGTGGTAAAGATACCACGAAATCACATAATGAACGGGAGGGATAGATTCCTGCCCTGGCCACAAAGTTAGCCGATACAAACGAATGTGTGGCTCCCGAGTCAATCAAGATCGAAGAGGGCACGTGAAATATACTCAACGTACCCGTAACTACATTCGGGTTTGCCTCCGCCTCCTCATTAGTCAGAGTAAAAACTCTTGCAGGCACAGGTGGAGGTCGAATGAGGTTACGCGGTTGAGTCTGCACTGGAGGCTGACCTCTCGGGCAATTCCGTGCGATGTGTCCGGCCTCACCGCACCGGAAACATTGCAGAGTCTGCACCGGTCGTGGTCCGTAGCATATGCCAAAGTGATTTCGTCCACACTGTTGGCATTGGGGCGCTGGTACCGGGGGTCGGTTGGGAACATTGGCCGGTCTCTGATAAGCATTCGGGCGCCACATCTGTTGACTCGGTCGATTTCCTTTATTCTTCGGGTCCTTGCCGAAGAATTGTCGCTTTTGGCCGCTTCCTCCTTGCTGTTGCTGACTCTCTCTTTTCCTACTTGCCTCTTGGGCTTCCCTTACTACTCCTTCCGCTTGTTCTGCGATCAACGCTCGCTCCGTCGCCTGACGGAACTCTAATTGGCGTACTCCCGCCACACTTAAATCTCGATAAAATTCGGGCTTCAGCCCTCGAAGAAATCTCGTCACCTTTAGAGTATTGGTTGCCACGAGATGAGGTGCAAAACGAGATAATTCTTCAAATTTGCGGATGTATTCCGCAACTGGCATTCGCCCTTGTTTCAGGTTCATGAATTCATACATTCGCTGCTCCTGATCGTGAGCAGTGAAGTACTTATCATAAAACAGTTCCCTGAAGCGTTCCCATGTCATCGTCGCCGGATCTTCTAACACCTTTATGGTGTTCCACCAAAAACGCGCGCCTCCCCGAAATAGGAAACGGCACACAACACCTTCTCATTGTTCGGCACACGACTGTATATAAATAAGTCTTCTATTGTGTCGATCCAGTCCTCAGCTGCCGCAGGATTAGTAGCTTCGGCGAAAACTGGGGATTTAACTTACGAAATCGCTCCCCTATGATCTCTACGCGATCAGGCTGTGGGGATGGACGGTGCTCAGATGAGCTCTGGTGATTTATCAAATCATGAATTTGGTCTGACTGTCTTTGGATAAGTTCAGTCAGCCTATTTATCGTGTCATGCTCACGAGTCGGGGGTGGGGATTCAGATTCGCCCCTCCGACTGGACTCTCCAACGAACACGTTCCTCGGTCTTCCTCTTGGCATTTTCCAAATACTAGATAATTCATGTAACAAATATACATGAGATCACATAATCATATCAAAGTATTACACTTAACTTACAGGCGAGGCTGGTTCTCCCGGCTTTTGAGTGGCAGTACATGGACAGTCTTCAGAATCTAAAGCCTAAGCTCTGATACCACCTGTGGCGACCCTACTTCCTAATTAAGTTAATTGGCGGATTTCCCCGCAACAGAACACGCGGAAGACCCGATAAAATTTTCTCTTTTTTTTTTTTTTTAATTTAAATACCTACATAGTATTATATCGGGTTTACAAAAATATCTACTATTAATACTTTGGGCCGAAGCCCCAAAATTTCAAACCCAATATCAAACACTATGCCACTCCACAGGTCGCGTCCCATGTACTGCGCCACCCTCAAAAGTCCGTGGAGTCACCGCCGCCAGCTCGCCATGAATCTCAACCCTGACACTAGTCGGTGTCGGGTTCATTCTTACCTACAAACAAAAATAGGATAGAACCCTGAGCTATTGCCCAGTAGGTGATTACAAACATGCAATACGTGCGTGCACTCCACCCAATCCCGGTTCCTCACAATATAATATAATGCACACTCGACAAATCTCATCTATCAATTCTCAATTCTCAACAGGGCCCTAGGTCAGACTCGGCACCCACGCGCGCAATGGCAAAGTACACCATCAACCATGCGGTAGCCCACACCGGCCGCGCCGGGTCGCTCCTTCCGCACACAATCTCAACCCGACGGCTTTTTCCCCGAATGTTATACCACAAGTTCGGGTAGACAGGAATCTCACATCTGTCTGCCGTCCCTGAGCCAAATAATATCCGGTGGTTTACACCTCGGGTGGCTCAATCCCGAGTAGATGGGTGTCGCAAACCCCCTCTCCCACCAAGTGCATAATCGAGTCTGAACCTGACTGCCAAAATCGGCAACTCTACCCTTCTCACATTCGACACAATATCGTGTCACCGTATCATTACGGTACCTTCACCTCTCTTATGCATGTCGTGAAATGCATATCACATTCGTCACATATATCACGTATTATTTCTTACAAATAATACCCCAAAATACTCTCGTATCTTAAAATAAGGGTTGACCCGAAAATTCTAGTCAAAGTATGAATATACTTTGATTTAAAGATAAAATGAACTTAAAATAATTTTATTCAAAGATGTGGGCTATTACCCGAATTTAACCTTTTAAATTCGGCGAAATTTAAATATTTCGCTTAGATATCGAAATTCTGCCCGAATTTGAAATATTAAATTCGGCGAAATATAATGCCCGAATTTAACCTTTTAAATTCGGCGAAATTTAAATATTTCGCTTAGATATCGAAATTCTGCCCGAATTTGAAATATTAAATTCGGCGAAATAAAATGCCCGAATTTAACCTTTTAAATTCGGCGAAATTTAAATATTTCGCTTAGATATCGAAATTCTGCCCGAATTTGAAATATTAAATTCGGCGAAATATAATGCCCGAATTTAACCTTTTAAATTCGGCGAAATTTAAAATTTGGCCCGCGACCTTCTTTTCTCACTCACATCTTTACAAATCTTTCGGCCCGCGAATTTTATCGCAGCCCGCGATTTTCTTTCCTCTCTCACACTTCACGAACCTTTTTGGCCCGCGAATTCTTTTCAACCCGCAAATACAACACATAATCATTCAAAGCTCCCGAAATTCATGAATTCGGATGACCTTTCATCCAAATTCGTTAAACTAAATAAATCAAACTTAAAAACAGTTTGTAGGGGTTAAAAACCACCTACCTCACTTCCAAGTTGGCCGAAATTGCTTAGTTCTTCTCTGCTTTTCTTCGTTTGTTTTCTCCTCTTTCTCTTTCTCTTTTTTCTTTCGTTTGATATTTTCGTTTGTCCTTATCACCTTTTGAGATAAACCTTTAAAAGGAAAGTTACGTTTCCTTTCTCTTAAGGAAATCTCTTATTGGGTCTACTTTAAATTAATTTGGGCCCATATCTATTTATTTTACTCAGAGAGTATTTTTCTTATTTTCGGTTCAATTTCCCGAAAATTCGCTTTGTCCGAAAATTAACTTCATAATTTTCCGAAAATTACAGAATAATTTTCACGCTAATTGCGCATTATTCCCGTATTAATTTTACGGGTATTACACAAACCCGAATGTAGTTACGGGTACGTTGAGTATATTTCACGTGCCCTCTTTGATCTTGATTGACTCGGGAGCCACACATTCGTTTGTATCGGCTAACTTTGTGGCCAGGGCAGGAATCTATCCCTCCCGTTCATTATGTGATTTCGTGGTATCTTTACCACATGGGGATCCAACTCGATCAAATTTGGTGGTTGAGAAATGTCCCGTAAGAATTGAGGGTAGAGAGTTAGATGTGAACCTAATAGTAATCCCGATGAATGATTACGATATTATATTCGGGATGGATTGGCTTTCGAAATACGGAGCCATTATTGATTGTTCAAAAAGGGTAGTTAGGTTTCGATCGCCAGAGGGAGAGGAGTTTGAATTTTCGGGAAGAAAGAATAGAAACTCAATCCCTCGGATTTCTGCTTTAAAAGCTCAGCGACTCGTAAATACGGGTTGCGAATCGTTCCTAGTTTTTGCGGTGAATGCTGAGGAATCTTCCCAGCTTAAACTTGAGGAGGTTCCGATAGTGAACGAATATTCCGATGTATTTCCCGAGGATCTTCCGGGATTACCCCCTGATCGGGAGATTAAATTTGCAATCGATCTTGTACCTGGAGCTGCCCCGATCTCTAAATCCCCGTATCGGTTAGCACCGAACGAATTACGAGAATTGAAGGAGCAATTGGAAGATTTGTTGCAGAAGGGTTTTATTCAACCCAGTTTCTCACCATGGGGAGCCCCGGTTTTATTTGTGAAGAAAAAGGACGGGTCGATGAGAATGTGTATCGATTATCGTGAACTCAACAAGATCACGATTAAGAATAAATACCCATTGCCAAGGATTGACGATTTATTCGATCAACTCCAAGGAGCAACAGTATTTTCTAAGATCGACCTGCGCTCCGGTTATCATCAGCTGAAGATCCGGGAAGCGGACATTCCAAAAACCGCATTCAGTACGAGGTACGGCCACTATGAATTTTTGGTCATGCCTTTCGGATTGACGAATGCTCCGGCAGCCTTCATGGATTTGATGAACCGAGTATTCAAAAAATTGCTGGACCGATGTGTTATCGTCTTTATCGACGATATTCTCATTTATTCCAAGACAAAAGAAGAACATGAGGAACATTTGAGAGCGGTCCTAGGAATTCTTCGGGAGAAACAATTATTCGCCAAATTTAAAAAGTGCGAATTTTGGTTGGATCGAGTAATCTTGCTGGGGCATGTTATTTCGGGAAACGGAATTTCAGTAGATCCCAGCAAGATAGAAGCTATAGAAAATTGGCCAAGACCAACCAGTCCCACGGAGATAAGAAGTTTTCTCGGGCTAGCTGGGTATTATCGAAAGTTCATTAAGGACTTTTCCAGCATCGCCTCGACGCTCACCAATTTGACAAAGAAAAATGTTCCGTTCAAATGGACGGATGAATGTGAGCAAAGTTTCCAGGAATTAAAGAAAAGGCTAACAACTGCTCCAGTGTTAGCAATACCTTCGGGTACTGGAAATTTTTCTGTTTATAGTGATGCCTCTAAATATGGGTTGGGGTGTGTTTTAATGCAAAACGGGAAGGTGATCGCTTATGCCTCCCGACAATTAAAGCCATATGAGAAAAATTACCCCACTCATGATCTCGAACTCGCAGCCGTAGTGTTTGCTCTTAAAACATGGCGACACTATCTTTACGGAGAAAGATGCGAGATCTTCACGGATCACAAGAGTTTGAAGTACTTCTTCACCCAGAAGGAGTTAAATATGAGGCAAAGAAGATGGCTCGAGTTAGTCAAAGACTACGACTGTGTGATAAATTATCATCCAGGAAAAGCGACGTAGTCGCAGATGCATTGAGCCGCAAAACTGTAAACACTGAATTACGCCAATTCGGAGTTGAAGTAATCAATTTCGGAGAGATTGAAGAAAAGTTGGCAGTGTTGACACTTAAGCCAACACTATTAGACCGAATCATTGAAGTACAAAAGAAAGATGAGTTGTACTTGAAGAAACAAAGAGAACAAGATAAAGAAGTCTCATCGGAATTTGAATTCCGAGAAGACGGGAGTTTACGATTTAAAAGTCGCTTATATGTGCCGCAAGATGAAGAGATTCGTCGAACTTTAATGACGGAGGCACATACGACAATATATTCGGTGCATCCCGGTGCAAAGAAAATGTATCGTGATTTGCGACTAAATTATTGGTGGCCGGGAATGAAAAAGGATGTTGCTGCATTTGTACATAGATGCCTGACTTGTCAGCAGATCAAAGCAGAACATCAAAGACCGGCAGGAATGTTACAACCTTTGACGATTCCCGAGTGGAAGTGGGACCATATAACAATGGATTTTGTCGTCGGGTTGCCAAGAACGGTGAAAGGTTATGATGCAATTTGGGTGATTGTTGACAGACTGACTAAGTCCGCCCATTTCTTGCCTATTCACCAGACCTATCCCATGGAGAAGTTCGCTGAACTCTACATTCAAGAGATAGTGAGACTCCATGGAATTCCGATATCGATCGTATCAGATCGAGATTCAAGATTTCTGTCCCAGTTCTGGAAAAGCTTACAGAAAGCTCTGGGAACTAAATTATCATTTAGTTCAGCTTATCATCCCCAGACTGACGGACAATCGGAAAGGACGATCCAGACACTCGAAGACATGTTGAGAGCATGTGTCTTGGATTTTCAAGGGAGTTGGAGTAAATATCTCCCGTTAATAGAATTTTCATATAACAACAGCTATCAAGCAACGATCGGAATGGCGCCTTACGAAGCCTTATACGGACGTAAATGTCGATCCCCAGTTCATTGGGATGAAATCGGCGAGAAGGCGCTATTAGGTCCCGAGATGGTACGCGAAATGACTGAAGTTGTTAAGAAAATTCGGGAGAAAATGCAAACGGCCCAAAGTCGCCAGAAGAGTTATGCAGACAAGAGGCGAAGGTCGTTAGAATTTGAAGAAGGTGATAAAGTATTTTTGAAAGTATCACCTATGAAGGGTGTCAAACGGTTCGGACAAAAAGGAAAGTTGAGTCCGAGATATATAGGACCTTTCAAAATTTTGAAAAGAGTCGGTGAAGTAGCATATCAGCTAGAATTACCGACGCCGTTAGCACAAGTCCATGACGTATTCCACGTGTCTACACTGCGAAAGTATGTGTTGGACCCGTATCATGTGCTAAGAGACAAAAGACTTCACCAACAATTGAAGCCGGACTTGAGTTACGAAGAAAAGCCGGTAGAGATTCTAATGTATGAGGTGAAGCAATTACGAAATAAGAATATTCCCCTCGTGAAGGTCTTATGGCGAAACCAGATATTGGAAGAAGCCACTTGGGAGCGAGAAGACGAAATGAGAGAGAAATACCCTGAGTTGTTTCAGACAACTTAAATTTCGGGGACGAAATTTCTTTTAGGGGGGGAGGATGTAATACCCGTAAAATTAATACGGGAATAATGCGCAACTAGCGTGAAAATTATTCTGTAATTTTCGGAAAATTATGAAGTTAATTTTCGGACAAAGCGAATTTTCGGGAAATTGAACCGAAAATAAGAAAAATACTCTTTGAGTAAAATAAATAGATATGGGCCCAAATTAATTTAAAGTAGGCCCAATAAGAGATTTCCTTAAGAGAAAGGAAACGTAACTTTCCTTTTAAAGGTTTATCTCAAAAGGTGATAAGGACAAACGAAAATATCAAACGAAAGAAAACAAACGAAGAAAAGCAGAGAAGAACTAAGCAATTTCGGCTAACTTGGAAGTGAGGTAGGTGGTTTTTAACCCCTACAAACTGTTTTTAAGTTTGATTTATTTAGTTTAACGAATTTGGATGAAAGGTCATCCGAATTCATGAATTTCGGGAGCTTTGAATGATTATGTGTTGTATTTGCTGTGTTGAGATGTTAAGTTTGAGCTCAATATATGAGTTCTGTGAATTCTTACATGTTTATGTGAAATCTGGAACGGATTCATGTGATGAAGTTCTGGAAAATATGAATTTCGATGAGATGAAGAAAGTTTCAGCTCATGAGAAATTCGCGGGTTGAAAAGAATTCGCGGGCCAAAAAGGTTCGTGAAGTGTGAGAGAGGAAAGAAAATCGCGGGCTGCGATAAAATTCGCGGGCCGAAAGATTTGTAAAGATGTGAGTGAGAAAAGAAGGTCGCGGGCCAAATTTTAAATTTCGCCAAATTTGAAAGGTTGAAATTCGGGCAGATTTTCGATAGTTCGCCGAAGTTTAGTTCGCGAATTATATTCGGGTCGCGAAAAGTTCTTCGCGGACTCAAATGGATTTTATTGTGTGAGTAAATGGGTTTTTCGCGGGTCAGAATTAATTTCGCGGGTCGACCACAGGGTGATTCCTGTGAGAGAAGTAGCGGGTCGGACTAAAGTTTCGCGGGTCAACTTGAATTTCGCGGGGTGATTCCTGTGAGTGAATTTCGGGTGACACGCGAACTAAATCAGACTTCGCAAATTCGATCAAATGACGCGCGAAATCCAAATTCGGGCAATACCGCTAACACTGTGAAGAGTCCCGAATTTTGACTCCAAATGTCGGGTTGACCATATGCTTTTAAAAAAAAAAAAGTCTGAAGTTGACCGAACTTCACGATTCGACCAGTCTAATTTTTTTGGACTTTTGTCTTAAATTAGGCCCAAATATTCAAATAAAATTATTTTAAGTTCATTTTATCTTTAAATCAAAGTATATTCATACTTTGACTAGAATTTTCGGGTCAACCCTTATTTTAAGATACGAGAGTATTTTGGGGTATTATTTGTAAGAAATAATACGTGATATATGTGACGAATGTGATATGCATTTCACGACATGCATAAGAGAGGTGAAGGTACCGTAATGATACGGTGACACGATATTGTGTCGAATGTGAGAAGGGTAGAGTTGCCGATTTTGGCAGTCAGGTTCAGACTCGATTATGCACTTGGTGGGAGAGGGGGTTTGCGACACCCATCTACTCGGGATTGAGCCACCCGAGGTGTAAACCACCGGATATTATTTGGCTCAGGGACGGCAGACAGATGTGAGATTCCTGTCTACCCGAACTTGTGGTATAACATTCGGGGAAAAAGCCGTCGGGTTGAGATTGTGTGCGGAAGGAGCGACCCGGCGCGGCCGGTGTGGGCTACCGCATGGTTGATGGTGTACTTTGCCATTGCGCGCGTGGGTGCCGAGTCTGACCTAGGGCCCTGTTGAGAATTGAGAATTGATAGATGAGATTTGTCGAGTGTGCATTATATTATATTGTGAGGAACCGGGATTGGGTGGAGTGCACGCACGTATTGCATGTTATGTAATCACCTACTGGGCAATAGCTCAGGGTTCTATCCTATTTTTGTTTGTAGGTAAGAATGAACCCGACACCGACTAGTGTCAGGGTTGAGATTCATGGCGAGCTGGCGGCGGTGACTCCACGGACTTTTGAGGGTGGCGCAGTACATGGGACGCGACCTGTGGAGTGGCATAGTGTTTGATATTGGGTTTGAAATTTTGGGGCTTCGGCCCAAAGTATTAATAGTAGATATTTTTGTAAACCCGATATAATACTATGTAGGTTATTTAAATTAAAAAAAAAAAAAAGAAAATTTTATCGGGTTTTCCGCGTGTTCTGTTGCGGGGAAATCCGCCAATTAACTTAATTAGGAAGTAGGGTCGCCACAGTCCCGAATTTAAGTATTTTCTGTCCCGGTTTAGTAATTTTACCCTTGAATTCATGTATATTGATTAGTTAAAAGGGGAGGTTGTGGAAAAGATTCTTTTTGTGTTGGTGGTGATCAATATACATACAATGCAAGATCTTTTATGAAAACATATCATTGTGGTCTTGGAGGACTCGCAACAATTTGAACATATTTTTTGCATAAATGTCGGTATTTTATTCCCGAGTTTAAGTATTTTCTGTCCCGATTTTGTTATTTTACCATTTAATTCAAGTATTTTGCTTGGTTAAAAGATGAGGTTCTGGAAAAGCTTTTTTTTCGTATTGGTGATGATCAATATACATACCATGCAAGATCTTTTATGAAAACATACCATTGTGGTCTTAGAAGACTTGCCATAATTTGAACGATTTTTTAAATTAATATCGGTATTTTAGTCCGGAATCGAAGTATTTTCTGTCCCGATTAAGTTATTATCCTTGAATTCATATATCCTGCTCAGTTAAAGGGGATGTTGTGGAAAACCTCTTTTTTTTTTGTGTTGGTGGTGATTTATATGCATACCATGCAAGATCTTCTATGAAAACATACCATTGTAGTCTTAGAGGACTCACCACAATTTGAACTTATTTTTTTGCATATATATAGGTATTTTAGTCCCGAATTTAAGTATTTTCTTCCTCGATTAAGTTATTTTATCCTTGAATTCAAGTATTCTGCTTAGTTAAAAGGTGATGTTGTGGAAAAGTTTTTTTTTTTTGGGTTGGTAGTGATCAATATACATACCATACCATGCAAGATCTTTTATGAAAACATACAATTGTGGTCTTAGAGGACTTGCCACAATTTAAACGTATTTTTTGCATCTATATCGGTCCCGAATTTAAGTATTTTTTGTCCCGATTAAGTTAATATACTTGAATTCAAGTATCTTGCTGAGTTAAAGGGCATGTTGCGGAAAATCTCATTTTTTTTATTGTGTTGGTGGTGATCAATATACATACCATGCACTAACTTCTTTGTAAACATATCATTGTAGTCTTAGAGGACTCGCCACAATTTGAACGTATAGTTTTGCATATATATCGTTATTTATGTCCCGAATTTAAGTCTTTTTTTTCCCGATTTTGTTATTTACACTTGAATTCAAGTATTTTGCTTAGTTAAAAGAAGAGGTTTTGGAAAAGCTTTTTTTTTTCGTGTTGGTGATGATCAATATACATACCATGCAAGATCTTTTATGAAAACATACCATTGTGGTCTTAGAGGACTTGCCACAATTTGAACGTATTTTTTGCATTTATATCGGTATTTTAGTCCCGAATATAAGTCTTTTCTTTCACGATTTTGTTATTTTACCCTTGAATTCAAGTATTTTGCTTAGTCAAAAGATGAGGTTTTGGAAAAGCTTTTTTTTCGTGTTGGTGATGATCAATATACATACCATGCAAGATCTTTTATGAAAACATACCATTGTGGTCTTAGAGGATTCACCAAAAGTTGAACGTATTTTATGCATTTATATCGGTATGTTTGTCCCAAATCTAAGTATATTCTGTCCCGATTTAGGTATTTTATCCTTGAATTCGAGTATTATGCTTAGTTAAAAGGGGAGGTTGTGGAAAAGCTTCTATTTATGTTGGTTGTGATCAATATACATACCATGCAAGATCTTTTATGAAAACATACCATTGTTGTCTAAGAGGACTTGCCACAATTAAAACGTATTTTATGCATTTAAATCGGTCCCGAATTTATGTATTTTCTGTCCCGGTTTAGTAATTTTACCCTTGAATTCATGTATGTTGATTAGTTAAAAGGGGAGGTTGGGGAAAAGATTCTTTTTTGTGTTGGTGGTGATCAATATACATACAATGCAAGATCTTTTATGAAAACATATCATTGTGGTCTTGGAGGACTCGCAAAAATTTGAACATATTTTTTGCATAAATGTCGGTATTTTATTCCCGAGTTTAAGTATTTTCTGTCCCGATTTAGTTATTTTACCATTTAATTCAAGTATTTGCTTGGTTAAAAGATGAGGTTCTGGAAAAGCTTTTTTCGTATTGGTGATGATCAATATACATACGATGCAAGATCTTTTATGAAAACATACCATTGTGGTCTTAGAAGACTTGCCATAATTTGAACGATCTTTTACATTAATATCGGTATTTTAGTCCCGAATCGAAGTATTTTCTGTCCCGATGAAGTTATTATCCTTGAATTCAAGTATCCTGCTCAGTTAAAGGGGATGTTGTGGAAAAACTCTTTTTTTTTTTTTGTGTTGGTGGTGATTTATATGCATACCATGCAAGATCTTCTATGAAAACATACCATTGTAGTCTTAGAGGACTCACCACAATTTGAACTTATTTTTTATTCATATATATATAGGTATTTTAGTCCCGAATTTAAGTATTTTCTTCCTCGATTAAGTTATTTTATCCTTGAATTCAAGTATTCTGCTTAGTTAAAAGGTGATATTGTGGAAAAGTTTTTTTTTTTTATGTTGGTAGTGATCAATATACGTAGCATACCATGCAAGATCTTTTATGAAAACATACAATTGTGGTCTTAGAGGACTTGCCACAATTTAAACGTATTTTTTGCATTTATATCGGTCCCGAATTTAAGTATTTTCTGTCCCGATTAAGTTAATATCCTTGAATTCAAGTATCTTACTGAGTTAAAGGGGATGTTGCGGAAAATCTCTTTTTTTTATTGCGTTGGTGGTGATCAATATACATACCATGCACTAACTTCTTTGAAAACATATCATTGTAGTCTTAGAGGACTCGCCACAATTTGAACGTATAATTTTGCATATATATCGTTATTTAAGTCCCGAATTTAAGTCTTTTCTTTCCCGATTTTGTTATTTTACACTTGAATTCAAGTATTTTGCTTAGTTAAAAGAAGAGGTTTGGAAAAGCTTTTTTTTTCGTGTTGGTGATGATCAATATACATACCATGCAAGATCTTTTATGAAAACATACCATTGTGGTCTTAGAGGACTTGCCACAATTTGAACGTATTTTTTGCATTTATATCGGTATTTTAGTCCCGAATATAAGTCTTTTCTTTCACGATTTTGTTATTTTACCCTTGAATTCAAGTATTTTGCTTAGTCAATAGATGAGGTTTTGGAAAAGCTTTTTTTTCGTGTTGGTGATGATCAATATACATACCATGCAAGATCTTTTATGAAAACATACCATTGTGGTCTTAGAGGATTCACCAAAAGTTGAACGTATTTTATGCATTTATATCGGTATGTTAGTCCCAAATCTAAGTATATTCTGTCCCGATTTAGGTATTTTATCCTTGAATTCGAGTATTATGCTTAGTTAAAACGGGAGGTTGTGGAAAAGCTTCTATTTATGTTGGTTGTGATCAATATACATACCATGCAAGATCTTTTATGAAAACATACCATTGTTGTCTTAGAGGACTTGCCACATATAAAACGTATTTTATGCATTTATATCGGTCCCGAGTTTATGTATTTTCTGTCCCGGTTTAGTAATTTTACCCTTGAATTCATGTATGTTGATTAGTTAAAAGGGGAGGTTGTGGAAAAGTTTCTTTTTTGTGTTGGTGGTGATCAATATACATACAATGCAAGATCTTTTATGAAAACATATCATTGTGGTCTTGGAGGACTCGCAAAAATTTGAACATATTTTTTGCATAAATGTCGGTATTTTATTCCCGAGTTTAAGTATTTTCTGTCCCGATTTAGTTATTTTACCATTTAATTCAAGTATTTTGCTTGGTTAAAAGATGAGGTTCTGGAAAAGCTTTTTTTCGTATTGGTGATGATCAATATACATACGATGCAAGATCTTTTATGAAAACATACCATTGTGGTCTTAGAAGACTTGCCATAATTTGAACGATTTTTTACATTAAGATCGGTATTTTAGTCCCGAATCGAAGTATTTTCTGTCGCGATTAAGTTATTATCCTTGAATTCAAGTATCCTGCTCAGTTAAAGGGGATGTTGTGGAAAAGCTCTTTTTTTTTGTGTTGGTGGTGATTTATATGCATACCATGCAAGATCTTCTATGAAAACATACCATTGTAGTCTTAGAGGACTCACCACAATTTGAACTTATTTTTTTTGCATATATATAGGTATTTTAGTCCCGAATTTAAGTATTTTCTTCCTCGATTAAGTTATTTTATCCTTGAATTCAAGTATTCTGCTTAGTTAAAAGGTGATGTGGTGGAAAAGTTTTTTTTTTTTGTGTTGGTAGTGATCAATATACATACCATACCATGCAAGATCTTTTATGAAAACATACAATTGTGGTCTTAGAGGACTTGCCACAATTTAAACGTATTTTTTGCATTTATATCGGTCCCGAATTTAAGTATTTTCTGTCCCGATTAAGTTAATATCCTTGAATTCAAGTATCTTGCTGAGTTAAAGGGGATGTTGCGGAAAATCTCTTTTTTTTTATTGTGTTGGTGGTGATCAATATACATACCATGCACTAACTTCTTTGAAAACATATCATTGTAGTCTTAGAGGACTCGCCACAATTTGAACGTATAGTTTTGCATATATATCGTTATTTAAGTCCCGAATTTAAGTCTTTTCTTTCCCGATTTTGTTATTTTACACTTGAATTCAAGTATTTTGCTTAGTTAAAAGAAGAGGTTTTGGAAAAGCTTTTTTTTCGTGTTGGTGATGATCAAAATACATACCATGCAAGATCTTTTATGAAAACATACCATTGTGGTCTTAGAGGATTCACCAAAAGTTGAACGTATTTTTTGCATTTATATCGGTATGTTAGTCCCAAATCTAAGTATATTCTGTCCCGATTTAAGTATTTTATCCTTGAATTCGAGTATTATGCTTAGTTAAAAGAGGAGGTTGTGGAAAAGCTTCTATTTATGTTGGTTGTGATCAATATACATACCATGCAAGCTCTTTTATGAAAACATACCATTGTTGTCTTAGAGGACTTGCCACAATTAAAACGTATTTTATGCATTTATATCGGTCCCGAATTTATGTATTTTCTGTCCCGGTTTAGTAATTTTACCCTTGAATTCATGTATGTTAGTTAAAAGGGGAGGTTGTGGAAAAGATTCTTTTTTGTGTTGGTGGTGATCAATATACATACAATGCAAGATCTTTTATGAAAACATATCATTGTGGTCTTGGAGGACTCGCAAAAATTTGAACATATTTTTTGCATAAATGTCGGTATTTTATTCCCGAGTTTAAGTATTTTCTGTCCCGATTTAGTTATTTTACCATTTAATTCAAGTATTTTGCTTGGTTAAAAGATGAGGTTCTGGAAAAGCTTTTTTTCGTATTGGTGATGATCAATATACATACGATGCAAGATCTTTTATGAAAACATACCATTGTGGTCTTAGAAGACTTGCCATAATTTGAACGATTTTTTACATTAAGATCGGTATTTTAGTCCCGAATCGAAGTATTTTCTGTCCCGATGAAGTTATTATCCTTGAATTCAAGTATCCTGCTCGGTTAAAGGGGATGTTGTGGAAAAGCTCTTTTTTTTTTGTTGGTGGTGATTTATATGCATACCATGCAAGATCTTCTATGAAAACATACCATTGTAGTCTTAGAGGACTCACCACAATTTGAACTTATTTTTTTTTGCATATATATAGGTATTTTAGTCCCGAATTTAAGTATTTTCTTCCTCGATTAAGTTATTTTATCCTTGAATTCAAGTATTCTGCTTAGTTAAAAGGTGATGTGGTGGAAAAGTTTTTTTTTTGTGTTGGTAGTGATCAATATACATACCATACCATGCAAGATCTTTTATGAAAACATACAATTGTGGTCTTAGAGGACTTGCCACAATTTAAACGTACTTTTTGCATTTATATCGGTCCCGAATTTAAGTATTTTCTGTCCCGATTAAGTTAATATCCTTGAATTCAAGTATCTTGCTGAGTTAAAGGGGATGTTGCGGAAAATCTCTTTTTTTTATTGTGTTGGTGGTGATCAATATACATACCATGCACTAACTTCTTTGAAAACATATCATTGTAGTCTTAGAGGACTCGCCACAATTTGAACGTATAGTTTTGCATATATATCGTTATTTAAGTCCCGAATTTAAGTCTTTTCTTTCCCGATTTTGTTATTTTACACTTGAATTCAAGTATTTTGCTTAGTTAAAAGAAGAGGTTTTGGAAAAGCTTTTTTTTCGTGTTGGTGATGATCAATATACATACCATGCAAGATCTTTTATGAAAACATACCATTGTGGTCTTAGAGGACTTGCCACAATTTGAACGTATTTTTTGCATTTATATCGGTATTTTAGTCCCGAATATAAGTCTTTTCTTTCACGATTTTGTTATTTTACCCTTGAATTCAAGTATTTTGCTTAGTCAAAAGATGAGGTTTTGGAAAAGCTTTTTTTTCGTGTTGGTGATGATCAAAATACATACCATGCAAGATCTTTTATGAAAACATACCATTGTGGTCTTAGAGGATTCACCAAAAGTTGAACGTATTTTTTGCATTTATATCGGTATGTTAGTCCCAAATCTAAGTATATTCTGTCCCGATTTAAGTATTTTATCCTTGAATTCGAGTATTATGCTTAGTTAAAAGGGGAGGTTGTGGAAAAGCTTCTATTTATGTTGGTTGTGATCAATATACATACCATGCAAGATCTTTTATGAAAACATACCATTGTTGTCTTAGAGGACTTGCCACAATTAAAACGTATTTTATGCATTTATATCGGTCCCGAATTTATGTATTTTCTGTCCCGGTTTAGTAATTTTACCCTTGAATTCATGTATGTTAGTTAAAAGGGGAGGTTGTGGAAAAGATTCTTTTTTGTGTTGGTGGTGATCAATATCCATACAATGCAAGATCTTTTATGAAAACATATCATTGTGGTCTTGGAGGACTCGCAAAAATTTGAACATATTTTTTGCATAATGTCGGTATTTTATTCCCGAGTTTAAGTATTTTATGTCCCGATTTAGTTATTTTACCATTTAATTCAAGTATTTTGCTTGGTTAAAAGATGAGGTTCTGGAAAAGCTTTTTTTTCGTATTGGTGATGATCAATATACATACCATGCAAGATCTTTTATGAAAACATACCATTGTGGTCTTAGAAGACTTGCCATAATTTGAACGATTTTTTACATTAATATCGGTATTTTAGTCCCGAATCGAAGTATTTTCTGTCCCGATGAAGTTATTATCATTGAATTCAAGTATCCTGCTCAGTTAAAGGGGATGTTGTGGAAAAACTCTTTTTTTTTTTTGTGTTGGTGGTGATTTATATGCATACCATGCAAGATCTTCTATGAAAACATACCATTGTAGTCTTAGAGGACTCACCACAATTTGAACTTATTTTTTATTCATATATATATAGGTATTTTAGTCCCGAATTAAGTATTTTCTTCCTCGATTAAGTTATTTTATCCTTGAATTCAAGTATTCTGCTTAGTTAAAAGGTGATGTGGTGGAAAAGTTTTTTTTTTGTGTTGGTAGTGATCAATATACATACCATACCATGCAAGATCTTTTATGAAAACATACAATTGTGGTCTTAGAGGACTTGCCACAATTTAAACGTATTTTTTGCATTTATATCGGTCCCGAATTTAAGTATTTTCTGTCCCGATTAAGTTAATATCCTTGAATTCAAGTATCTTGCTGAGTTAAAGGGGATGTTGCGGAAAATCTCTTTTTTTTTTGTGTTGGTGGTGATCAATATACATACCATGCACTAACTTGGTGGTGATCAATATACATACCATGCAACTTCTTTGAAACATATCATTGTAGTCTTAGAGGACTCGCCACAATTTGAACGTATAGTTTTGCATATATATCGTTATTTAAGTCCGAATTTAAGTCTTTTCTTTCCCGATTTTGTTATTTTACACTTGAATTCAAGTATTTTGCTTAGTTAAAAAGAGGTTTTGGAAAAGCTTTTTTTTCGTGTTGGTGAGATCAATATACATACCATGCAAGATCTTTTATGAAAACATACCATGTGGTCTTAGAGGATTCACCAAAAGTTGAACGTATTTTTTGCATTTATATCGGTATGTTAGTCCCAATCTAAGTATATTCTGTCCCGATTTAGGTATTTTATCCTTGAATTCGAGTATTATGCTTAGTTAAAAGGGAGGTTGTGGAAAAGCTTCTATTTATGTTGGTTGTGATCATAACACATACCATGCAAGATCTTTATGAAACATACCATTGTTATCTTAGAGGACTTGCCACAATTAAAACGTATTTTATGCATTTATCGGTCCCGAATTTATGTATTTTCTGTCCCGGTTTAGTAATTTTACCCTTGAATTCATGTATGTTGATTAGTTAAAAGGGGAGGTTGTGGAAAATTCTTTTTTGTGTTGGTGGTGATCAATATACATACAATGCAAGATCTTTTATGAAAACATATCATGTGGTCTTGGAGGACTCGCAAAATTTGAACATATTTTTGCATAAATGTCGGTATTTTATTCCCGAGTTTAAGTATTTTCTGTCCCGATTTAGTTATTTTACCATTTAATTCAAGTATTTTGCTTGGTTAAAAGATGAGGTTCTGGAAAAGCTTTTTTTTCGTATTGGTGATGATTAATATACATACGATGCAAGATCTTTTATGAAAACATACCATTGTTGTCTTAGAAGACTTGCCATAATTTGAACGATTTTTTACATTAAGATCGGTATTTTAGTCCCGAATCGAAGTATTTTCTGTCGCGATTAAGTTATTATCCTTGAATTCAAGTATCCTGCTCAGTTAAAGGGGATGTTGTGGAAAAGCTCTTTTTTTTGTGTTGGTGGTGATTTATGCATACCATGCAAGATCTTTTATGAAAACATACCATTGTAGTCTTAGAGGACTCACCACAATTTGAACTTATTTTTTATTCATATATATAGGTATTTTAGTCCCGAATTAAGTATTTTCTTCCTCGATTAAGTTATTTTATCCTTGAATTCAAGTATTCTGCTTAGTTAAAAGGTGATGTGGTGGAAAAGTTTTTTTTTGTGTTGGTAGTGATCAATATACATACCATACCATGCAAGATCTTTTATGAAAACAACAATTGTGGTCTTAGAGGACTTGCCACAATTTAAACGTATTTTTTTGCATTTATATCGGTCCCGAATTTAAGTATTTCTGTCCCGATTAAGTTAATATCCTTGAATTCAAGTATCTTGCTTAGTTAAAGGGGATGTTGTGGGAAATCTCTTTTTTTTATTGTGTTGGTGGTGATCAATACATACCATGCACTAACTTCTTTGAAAACATATCATTGTAGTCTTAGAGGACTCGCCCAATTGAACGTATAGTTTTGCATATATATCGTTATTTAAGTCCCGAATTTAAGTCTTTTCTTTCCCGATTTTGTTATTTTACACTTGAATTCAAGTATTTTGCTTAGTTAAAAGAAGAGGTTTTGGAAAAGCTTTTTTTTTCGTGTTGGTGATGATCAATATACATACCATGCAAGATCTTTTATGAAAACATACCATTGTGGTCTTAGAGGATTTACCAAAAGTTGAACGTATTTTTTGCATTTATATCGGTATGTTAGTCCCAAATCTAAGTATATTCTGTCCCGATTTAGGTATTTTATCCTTGAATTCGAGTATTATGCTTAGTTAAAAGGGGAGGTTGTGGAAAAGCTTCTATTTATGTTGGTTGTGATCAATATACATACCATGCAAGATCTTTTATGAAAACATACCATTGTTATCTTAGAGGACTTGCCACAATTAAAACGTATTTTATGCATTTATATCGGTCCCGAATTTATGTATTTTCTGTCCCGGTTTAGTAATTTTACCCTTGAATTCATGTATGTTGATTAGTTAAATGGGGAGGTTGTGGAAAAGATTCTTTTTTGTGTTGGTGGTGATCAATATACATACAATGCAAGATCTTTTATGAAAACATATCATTGTGGTCTTGGAGGACTCGCAAAAATTTGAACATATTTTTTGCATAAATGTCGGTATTTTATTCCCGAGTTTAAGTATTTTCTGTCCCGATTTAGTTATTTTACCATTTAATTCAAGTATTTTGCTTGGTTAAAAGATGAGGTTCTGGAAAAGCTTTTTTTTCGTATTGGTGATGATTAATATACATACGATGCAAGATCTTTTATGAAAACATACCATTGTTGTCTTAGAAGACTTGCCATAATTTGAACGATTTTTTACATTAAGATCGGTATTTGTCCCGAATCGAAGTAGTTCTGTCGCGATTAAGTTATATCCTTGAATTCAAGTATCCTGCTCAGTTAAAGGGATGTTGTGGAAAAGCTCTTTTTTTTTTTGTGTTGGTGGTGATTTATATGCATACCATGCAAGATCTTCTATGAAACATACCATTGTAGTCTTAGAGGACTCACCACAATTTGAACTTATTTTTTTTTGCATATATATAGGTATTTTAGTCCCGAATTTAAGTATTTTCTTCCTCGATAAGTTATTTTATCCTTGAATTCAAGTATTCTGCTTAGTTAAAAGGTGATGTGGTGGAAAAGTTTTTTTTTTTTGTTGGTAGTGATCAATATACATACCATACCATGCAAGATCTTTTATGAAAACATACAATTGTGGTCTTAGAGGACTTGCCACAATTTAAACGTATTTTTTGCATTTATATCGGTCCCGAATTTAAGTATTTTCTGTCCCGATTAAGTTAATATCCTTGAATTCAAGTATCTTGCTTAGTTAAAGGGATGTTGCGGAAAATCTCTTTTTTTTTTTTGTGTTGGTGGTGATCAATATACATACCATGCCTAACTTCTTTGAAAACATATCATTGTAGTCTTAGAGGACTCGCCACAATTTGAACGTATAGTTTTGCATATATATCGTTTTTAAGTCCCGAATTTAAGTCTTTTCTTTCCCGATTTGTTATTTTCACTTGAATTCAAGTATTTTGCTTAGTTAAAAGAAGAGGTTTTGGAAAAGCTTTTTTTCGTGTTGGTGATGATCAATATACATACCATGCAAGATCTTTTATGAAACATACCATTGTGGTGTTAGAGGCTTGCCACAATTTGAACGTATTTTTTGCATTTATATCGGTATTTAGTCCCGATATAAGTCTTTTCTTTCACGATTTTGTTATTTTACCCTTGAATTCAAGTATTTTGCTTAGTCAAAAAGATGAGGTTTTGGAAAAGCTTTTTTTTCGTGTTGGTGATGATCAAATACATACCATGCAAGATCTTTTATGAAAAACATACCATTGTGGTCTTAGAGGATTCACCAAAGTTGAACGTATTTTTGCATTTATATCGGTATGTTAGTCCCAAATCTAAGTATATCTGTCCCGATTTAAGTATTTTATCCTTGAATTCGAGTATTATGGTTAGTTAAAAGGGGATGTTGTGGAAAGCTTCTATTTATGTTGGTTGTGATCAATATACATACCATGCAAGATCTTTTATGAAACATACCATTGTTGTCTTAGAGGACTTGCCACAATTAAAACGTATTTTATGCATTTATATCGGTCCCGAATTTATGTATTTTCTGTCCCGGTTTAGTAATTTTACCCTTGAATTCATGTATGTTGTTTAGTTAAAAGGGGAGGTTGTGGAAAAGCTTCTTTTTATAATGGTGGTGATCAATATACATACAATGCAAGATCTTTTATGAAAACATATCATTGTGGTCTTGGAGGACTCGCAAAAATTTGAACATATTTTTTGCATAAATGTCGGTATTTTATTCCCGAGTTTAAAGTATTTTCTGTCCCGATTTAGTTTATTTTACCATTTAATTCAAGTATTTTGCTTGGTTAAAAGAGGTTCTGGAAAGCTTTTTTTTCGTATTGGTGATGATCAATATACATACGATGCAAGATCTTTTATGAAAACATACCATGTTGTCTTAGAACTTGCCATAATTTGAACGATTTTTACATTAAGATCGTATTTTAGTCCCGAATCGAAGTATTTTTTCGCGATTAAGTTATTATCCTTGATTCAAGTATCCTGCTAAGTTAAAGGGGATGTTGTAAAAACTCTTTTTTTTTTTTGTGTTGGTGGTGATTTATATGCATACCATGCAAGATCTTCTATGAAAACATACCATTGTAGTCTTAGAGGACTCACCACAATTTGAACTTATTTTTTTTTGCATATATTATAGGTATTTTAGTCCCGAATTTAAGTATTTTCTTCCTCGATTAAGTATTTTATCCTTGAATTCAAGTATTCTGCTTAGTTAAAAGGTGATGTTGTGGAAACGTTTTTTTTTTGTTTGTTGGTAGTGATCAAATAATACCATACCATGCAAGATCTTTATGAAAAATACAATTGTGGTCTTAGAGGACTTGCCACAATTTAAACGTATTTTTGCATTTATATCGGTCCCGAATTTAAGTATTTTCTGTCCCGATTAAGTTAATATCCTTGAATTCAAGTATCTTGCTGAGTTAAAGGGGATGTTGCGGAAAATCTCTTTTTTTTATTGTGTTGGTGGTGATCAATATACATACCATGCACTAACTTCTTTGAAAACATATCATTGTAGTCTTAGAGGACTCGCCACAATTTGAACGTATAGTTTTGCATATATATCGTTATTTAAGTCCCGAATTTAAGTCTTTTCTTTCCCGATTTTGTTATTTTACACTTGAATTCAAGTATTTTGCTTAGTTAAAAGAAGAGGTTGTGGCGACCCTACTTCCTAATTAAGTTAATTGGCGGATTTCCCCGCAACAGAACACGCGGAAGACCCGATAAAATTTTTATTTAAACAACCCACATAGTATTATATCGGGTTTACAAAAATATCTACTATTAATACTTTGGGCCGAAGCCCCAAAATTTCAAACCCAATATCAAACACTATGCCACTCCACAGGTCGCGTCCCATGTACTGCGCCACCCTCAAAAGTCCGTGGAGTCACCGCCGCCAGCTCGCCATGAATCTCAACCCTGACACTAGTCGGTGTCGGGTTCATTCTTACCTACAAACAAAAATAGGATAGAACCCTGAGCTATTGCCCAGTAGGTGATTACATAACATGCAATACGTGCGTGCACTCCACCCAATCCCGGTTCCTCACAATATAATATAATGCACACTCGACAAATCTCATCTATCAATTGTCAATTCTCAACAGGGCCCTAGGTCAGACTCGGCACCCACGCGCGCAATGGCAAAGTACACCATCAACCATGCGGTAGCCCACACCGGCCGCGCCGGGTCGCTCCTTCCGCACACAATCTCAACCCGACGGCTTTTTCCCCGAATGTAATACCACAAGTTCGGGTAGACAGGAATCTCACATCTGTCTGCCGTCCCTGAGCCAAATAATATCCGGTGGTTTACACCTCGGGTGGCTCAATCCCGAGTAGATGGGTGTCGCAAACCCCTCCCACCAAGTGCATAATCGAGTCTGAACCTGACTGCCAAAATCGGCAACTCTACCCTTCTCACATTCGACACAATATCGTGTCACCGTATCATTACGGTACCTTCACCTCTCTTATGCATGTCGTGAAATGCATATCACATTCGTCACATATATCACGTATTATTTCTTACAAATAATACCCCAAAATACTCTCGTATCTTAAAATAGGGTTGACCCGAAAGTTCTAGTCAAAGTATGAATATTTTGATTTAAAGATAAAATGAACTTAAAATAATTTATTCAAGATGTGGGCTATTACCCGAATTTAACCTTTTAAATTCGGCGAAATTAAATATTTCGCTTAGATATCGAAATTCTGCCCGAATTTGAAATATTAAATTCGGCGAAATATAATGCCCGAATTTAACCTTTTAAATTCGGCGAAATTTAAATATTTCGCTTAGATATCGAAATTCTGCCCGAATTTGAAATATTAAATTCGGCGAAATAAAATGCCCGAATTTAACCTTTAAATTCGGCGAAATTCAAATTTGGCCGCGGCCCTCTTTATCATCACACCTCATAATCTTTTCGGCCCGCGAGCTCCTTTTTCAGCCCGCGAAATTCTTTCTCTCTCACGCTTCACGAACCTTTTGGCCCGCAAATCCGTTCCAGATGTCACATAAACATGTAATAACTTTACAGAACATATTGAGTTCGAACTTCACATAATTCATCAAAAACGTCAAATAACATATCAAAATACCCGAATTCATAAATTCGGATGACCTTTCATCCAAATCGTTTAACTATAAAAATCAACATAAGAAATGTTTGTAGGGGTTTAAAAACCACCTACCTCACTTCCAAGTTAGCCGAAATTGCTTAGTTCTTTTCTGCTTTTCTTCGTTTGTTTTCTCCTCTTCTCTTTCTCTTTTTCTTTCGTTTGATATTTTCGTTTGTCCTTATCACCTTTTGAGATAAACCTTTAAAAGGAAAGTTACGTTTCCTTTCTTTAAGGAAATCTCTTATTGGGCCTACTTTAAATTAATTTGGGCCCATATCTATTTATTTTACTCAAAGAGTATTTTTCTTATTTTCGGTTCAATTTCCCGAAAATTCGCTTTGTCCGAATTAACTTCATAATTTTCCGAAAATTACAGAATAATTTTCACGCTAATTGCGCATTATTCCCGTATTAATTTTACGGGTATTACATCTCCCCCCCTAAAAGAAATTCGTCCCCGAAATTTAAGTTGTCTGAAACAACTCAGGGTATTTCTCTCTCATTTCGTCTTCTCGCTCCAAGTGGCTTCTTCCAATATCTGGTTTCGCCATAAGACCTTCACGGGAATATTCTTATTTCGTA
The DNA here is from genome assembly GCA_004919715.1 of Linderniella brevidens. Taxonomy (NCBI): domain Eukaryota; kingdom Viridiplantae; phylum Streptophyta; class Magnoliopsida; order Lamiales; family Linderniaceae; genus Linderniella; species Linderniella brevidens. Next base: position 9,230,254 of record SWDC01000148.1, read on the forward strand.
ATTGCTTCACCTCATACATTAGAATCTCTACCGGCTTTTCTTCGTAACTCAAGTCCGGCTTCATGTTGGTGAAGTCTTTTGTCTCTTAGCACATGATACGGGTCCAACACATACTTTCGCAGTGTAGACACGTGGAATACGTCATGGACTTGTGCTAACGACGTCGGTAATTCTAGCTGATATGCTACTTCACCGACTCTTTTCAAAATTTTGAAAGGTCCTATATATCTCGGACTCAACTTTCCTTTTTGTCCGAACGTTTGACACCCTTCATAGGTGATACTTTCAAAAATACTTTATCACCTTCTTCAAATTCTAACGACCTTCGCCTCTTGTCTGCATAACTCTTCTGGCGACTTTGGGCCGTTTGCATTTTCTCCCGAATTTTCTTAACAACTTCAGTCATTTCGCGTACCATCTCGGGACCAATAGCGCCTTCTCGCCGATTTCATCCCAATGAACTGGGGATCGACATTTACGTCCGTATAAGGCTTCGTAAGGCGCCATTCCGATCGTTGCTTGATAGCTGTTGTTATATGAAAATTCTATTAACGGGAGATATTTACTCAACTCCCTTGAAAATCCAAGACACATGCTCTCAACATGTCTTCGAGTGTCTGGATCGTCCTTTCCGATTGTCCGTCAGTCTGGGGATGATAAGCTGAACTAAATGATAATTTAGTTCCCAGAGCTTTCTGTAAGTTTTTCCAGAAGGGACAGAAATCTTGAATCTCGATCTGATATGATCGATATCGGAATTCCATGGAGTCTCACTATCTCTTGAATGTAGAGTTCAGCGAACTTCTCCATGGGATAGGTCTGGTGAATAGGCAAGAAATGGGCGGACTTAGTCAGTCTGTCAACAATCACCCAAATTGCATCATAACCTTTCACCGTTCTTGCAACCCGACGACAAAATCCATTGTTATATGGTCCCACTTCCACTCGGGAATCGTCAAAGGTTGTAACATTCCTGCCGGTCTTTGATGTTTGCTTTGATCTGCTGACAAGTCAGGCATCTATGTACAAATGCAGCAACATCTTTTTCATTCCCGGGCCACCAATAATTTAGTCGCAAATCACGATACATTTTCGTTGCACCGGGATGCACCGAATATATTGTCATATGTGCCTCCGTCATTAAAGTTCGACGAATCTCTTCATCTTCCGGCACATATAAGCGACTTTTAAATCGTAAACTCCCGCTTCTCGGAATTCAAATTCCGATGAGACTTCTTTATCTTGTTTCTTTGTTTCTTCAAGTACAACTCATCTTTCTTTGCCTCATATTTAACTCCTCTGGGTGAAGAAGTACTTCAACTCTTGTGATCCGTGAAGATCTCGCATCTTTCTCCGTAAAGATAGTGTCGCCAGTGTTTTAAGAGCAAACACTACGGCTGCGAGTTCGAGATCATGAGGGGGTAATTTTTCTCATATGGCTTTAATTGTCGGGAGGCTAAGCGATCACCTTCCCGTTTTGCATTAAAACACACCCCAACCCATATTTAGAGGCATCACTATAAACAGAAAAATTTCCAGTACCCGAAGGTATTGCTAACACTGGAGCAGTTGTTAGCCTTTTCTTTAATTCCTGGAAACTTTGCTCACATTCATCCGTCCATTTGAACGGACATTTTTTTGTCAAATTGGTGAGCGTCGAGCGGCGGGATGCTGGAAAAGTCCTTAATGAACTTTCGATAATACCCAGCTAGCCCGAGAAAAACTTCTTATCTCCGTGGGAGTGGTTGGTCTTGGCCAATTTTCTATAGCTTCTATCTTGCTGGGATCTACTGAAATTCCGTTTCCCGAAAAACATGCCCCAGAAAGATTACGCGATCCAACCAAAATTTGCACTTTTTAAATTTGGCGAATAATTGTTTCTCCCGAAGAATTCCTAGGACGCTCTCAAATGTTCCTCATGTTCTTCTTTTGTCTTGGAATAAATGAGAATATCGTCGATAAAGACGATAACACATCGGTCCAGCAATTTTTTTGAATACTCGGTTCATCAAATCCATGAAGGCTGCCGGAGCATTCGTCAATCCGAAAGGCATGACCAAAAATTCATAGTGGCCGTACCTCGTACTGAATGCGGTTTTTGGAATGTCCGCTTCCGGATCTTCAGCTGAGATAACCGGAGCGCAGGTCGATCTTAGAAAATACTGTGTCCTTGGAGTTGATCGAATAAATCGTCAATCCTTGGCAATGGGTATTTATTCTTAATCGTGATCTTGTTGAGTTCACGATAATCGATACACATTCTCATCGACCCGTCCTTTTTCTTCACAAATAAAACGGGGCTCCCCATGGTGAGAAACTGGGTTGAATAAAACCCTTCTGCAACAAATTCTCCAATTGCTCCTTCAATTCTCGTTAATTCGTTCGGTGCTAACCGATACGGGGATTAGAGATCGGGGCAGCTCCGGGTACAAGATCGATTGCAAATTTAATCTCCCGATCTGGGGGTATCCCGGAAGATCCTCGGGAAATACATCGGATATTCGTTCACTATCGGAACCTCCTCAAGTTTAAGCGGGGAAGATTCCTCAGCATTCACCGCAAAAAACTAGGAAACGATTCGCAACCCGTATTTACGAGTCGCTGAGCTTTTAAAGCAGAAATCCGAGGGATTGAGTTTCTATTCTTTCTTCCCGAAAATTCAAACTCCTCTCCCTCTGGCGATCGAAACCTAACTACCCTTTTTGAACAATCATAATGGCTCCGTATTTCGAAAGCCAATCCATCCCGAATATAATATCGTAATCATTCATCGGGATTACTATTAGGTTCAAACTCTAACTCTCTACCCTCAATTCTTACGGGACATTTCTCAACCACCAAATTGATCGAGTTGGATCCCCATGTGGTAAAGATACCACGAAATCACTAATGAACGGGAGGGATGATTCCTGCCCTGGCCACAAAGTTAGCCGATACAAACATGTGTGGCTCCCGAGTCAATCAAGATCGAAGAGGGCACGTGAAATATACTCAACGGTACCCGTAACTACATTCGGGTTTGCCTCCGCCTCCTCATTAGTCAGAGTCGGGCGCCACATCTGTTGACTCGGTCGATTTCCTTTATTCTTCGGGTCCTTGCCGAAGAATTGTCGCTTTGGCCGCTTCCTCCTTGCTGTTGCTGACTCTCTCTTTTCCTACTTGCCTCTTGGGCTTCCCTTACTACTCCTTCGCGTGTTCTGCGATCAACGCTCGCTCCGTCGCCTGACGGAACTCTAATTGGCGTACTCCCGCCACACTTAAATCTCGATAAAATTCGGGCTTCAGCCCTCGAAGAAATCTCGTCACCTTTAGAGTATTGGTTGCCACGAGATGAGGTGCAAAACGAGATAATTCTTCAAATTTGCGGATGTATTCCGCAACTGGCATTCGCCCTTGTTTCAGGTTCATGAATTCATACATTCGCTGCTCCTGATCGTGAGCAGTGAAGTACTTATCATAAAACAGTTCCCTGAAGCGTTCCCATGTCATCGTCGCCGGATCTTCTAACACCTTTATGTTCCACCAAAAACGCGCGCTTCCCCGAAATAGGGAAACGGCACACAACACCTTCTATTGTTCGGCACACGACTGTATATAAATAAGTCTTCTATTGTGTCGATCCAGTCTCAGCTGCCGCAGGATTAGTAGCTTCGGCGAAAACTGGTGGATTTAACTTACGAAATCGCTCCCCTATGATCTCTACGCGATCAGGCTGTGGGGATGGACGGTGCTCAGATGAGCTCTGGTGATTTATCAAATCATGAATTTGGTCTGACTGTCTTTGGATAAGTTCAGTCAGCCTATTATCGTGTCATGCTCACGAGTCGGGGGTGGGGATTCAGATTCGCCCCTCCGACTGGACTCTCCAACGAAACGTTCCTCGGTCTTCTCTTGGCATTTTCCAAATACTAGATAATTCATGTAACAAATATACATGAGATCACATAATCATATCAAAGTATTACACTTAACTTACAGGCGAGGCTGGTTCTCCGGCTTTTGAGTGGCAGTACATGGACAGTCTTCAGAATCTAAAGCCTAAGCTCTGATACCACCTGTGGCGACCCTACTTCCTAATTAAGTTAATGGCGGATTCCCCGCAACAGAACACGCGGAAGACCCGATAAAATTTTTATTTAAACAACCCACATAGTATTATATCGGGTTTACAAAAATATCTACTATTAATACTTTGGGCCGAAGCCCCAAAATTTCAAACCCAATATCAAACACTATGCCACTCCACAGGTCGCGTCCCATGTACTGCGCCACCCTCAAAAGTCCGTGGAGTCACCGCCGCCAGCTCGCCATGAATCTCAACCCTGACACTAGTCGGTGTCGGGTTCATTCTTACCTACAAACAAAATAGGATAGAACCTGAGCTATTGCCCAGTAGGTGATTACATAACATGCAATACTGCGTGCACTCCACCCAATCCCGGTTCCTCACAATATAATATAATGCACACTCGACAAATCTCATCTATCAATTGTCAATTCTCAACAGGGCCCTAGGTCAGACTCGGCACCACGCGCGCAATGGCAAAGTACACCATCAACCATGCGGTAGCCACACCGGCCGCGCCGGGTCGCTCTTCCGCACACAATCTCAACCCGACGGCTTTTTCCCCGAATGTAATACCACAAGTTCGGGTAGACAGGAATCTCACATCTGTCTGCCTCCCTGAGCCAAATAATATCCGGTGGTTTACACCTCGGGTGGCTCAATCCCGAGTAGATGGGTGTCGCAAACCCCTCTCCCACCAAGTGCATAATCGAGTCTGAACCTGACGCCAAAATCGACAACTCTACCCTTCTCACATTCGACACAATATCGTGTCACCGTATCATTACGGTACCTTCGCCTCTCTTATGCATGTCGTGAAATGCATATCACATTCGTCACATATATCACGTATTATTTCTTACAAATAATACCCCAAAATACTCTCGTATCTTAAATAGGGTTGACCCGAAAGTTCTAGTCAAAGTATGAATATACTTGATTTAAAGATAAAATGAACTTAAAATAATTTTATTCAAAGATGTGGGCTATTACCCGAATTTAACCTTTTAAATTCGGCGAAATTTAAATATTTCGCTTAGATATCGAAATTCTGCCCGAATTTGAAATATTAAATTCGGCGAAATATAATGCCCGAATTTAACCTTTTAAATTCGGCGAAATTTAAATATTTCGCTTAGATATCGAAATTCTGCCCGAATTTGAAATATTAAATTCGGCGAAATAAAATGCCCGAATTTAACCTTTTAAATTCGGCGAAATTCAAATCTTGGCCCGCGGCCCTCTTTACTCACTCACCACCTCATTAATCTTTTCGGCCCGCGAGCTCCTTTTTCAGCCGCGAAATTTCTTTCCTCTCTCCGCTTCACGAACTTTTTGGCCCGCAAATTCCGTTCCAGATGTCACATAAACATGTAATAACTTTACAGAACTCATATTGAGTTCGAACTTCACAAATTCATCAAAAACGTCAAATAACATATCAAAATACCCGAATTCATAATTCGGATGACCTTTCATCCAATTCGTTTAACTATAAAAATCAACATAAGAAATGTTTGTAGGGGTTAAAAACCACCTACCTCACTTCCAAGTTAGCCGAAATTGCTTAGTTCTTTTCTGCTTTCTTCGTTTGTTTTCTCCTCTTTCTCTTTCTCTTTTTCTTTCGTTTGATATTTTCGTTTGTCCTTATCACCTTTTGAGATAAACCTTTAAAAGGAAAGTTACGTTTCCTTTCTCTTAAGGAATCTCTTATTGGGCCTACTTTAAATTAATTTGGGCCCATATCTATTTATTTTACTCAAAGAGTATTTTTCTTATTTTCGGTTCAATTTCCCGAAAATTCGCTTTGTCCGAAAATTAACTTCATAATTTTCCGAAAATTACAGAATAATTTTCACGCTAATTGCGCATTATTCCCGTATTAATTTTACGGGTATTACAGAGGTTTTGGAAAAGCTTTTTTTTTCGTGTTGGTGATGATCAATATACATACCATGCAAGATCTTTTATGAAAACATACCATTGTGGTCTTAGAGGACTTGCCACAATTTGAACGTATTTTTTGCATTTATATCGGATTTTAGTCCCGAATTTAAGTCTTTTCTTTCACGAATTTGTTATTTTACCCTTGAATTCAAGTATTTTTGCTTAGTCAAAAGATGAGGTTTTGGAAAAGCTTTTTTTTCGTGTTGCTGATGATCAATATACATACCATGCAAGATCTTTTATGAAAACATACCATTGTAGTCTTAGAGGACTCACCAAAAGTTGAACGTATTTTTTGCATTTATATCGGTATTTTAGTCCCAAATCTAAGTTTATTCTGTCCCGATTTAGGTATTTTATCCTTGAATTCGAGTATTATGCTTAGTTAAAAGGGGAGGTTGTGGAAAAGCTTCTATTTATGTTGGTTGTGATCAATACACATACCATGTAAGATCTTTTATGAAAAGATACCATTGTTGTCTTAGAGGACTTGCCACAATTAAAACGTATTTTATGCATTTATATCGGTCCCGAATTTAAGTATTTTCTGTCCCGGTTTAGTAATTTTACCCTTGAATTCATGTATGTTGATTAGTTAAAAGGGGAGGTTGTGGAAAAGATTCTTTTTTGTGTTGGTGGTGATCAATATATATACAATGCAAGATCTTTTATGAAAACATATCATTGTGGTCTTGGAGGATTCGCAAAAATTTGAACATATTTTTTGCATAAATGACGGTATTTTATTCCCGAGTTTAAGTATTTTCTGTCCCGATTTTGTTATTTTACCATTTAATTCAAGTATTTTGCTTGGTTAAAAGATGAGGTTCTGGAAAAGCTTTTTTTTCGTATTGGTGATGATCAATATACATACGATGCAAGATCTTTTATGAAAACATACCATTGTGGTCTTAGAAGACTTGCCATAATTTGAACGATTTTTTACATTAAGATCGGTATTTTAGTCCCGAATCGAAGTATTTTCTGTCCCGATTAAGTTATTATCCTTGAATTCAAGTATCCTGCTCAGTTAAAGGGGATGTTGTGGAAAAGCTCTTTTTTTTTTGTGTTGGTGGTGATTTATATGCATACCATGCAAGATCTTCTATGAAAACATACCATTGTAGTCTTAGAGGACTCACCACAATTTGAACTTATTTTTTTTGCATATATATATAGAGGTATTTTAGTCCCGAATTTAAGTATTTTCTTCCTCGATTAAGTTATTTTATCCTTGAATTCAAGTATTCTGCTTAGTTAAAAGGTGATGTTGTGGAAACGTTTTTTTTTTGTTTGTTGGTAGTGATCAATATACATACCATACCATGCAAGATCTTTTATGAAAACATACAATTGTGGTCTTAGAGGACTTGCCACAATTTAAACGTATTTTTTGCATTTATATCGGTCCCGAATTTAAGTATTTTCTGTCCCGATTAAGTTAATATCCTTGAATTCAAGTATCTTGCTGAGTTAAAGGGGATGTTGCGGAAAATCTCTTTTTTTTTATTGTGTTGGTGGTGATCAATATACATACCATGCACTAACTTCTTTGAAAACATATCATTGTAGTCTTAGAGGACTCGCCACAATTTGAACGTATAGTTTTGCATATATATCGTTATTTAAGTCCCGAATTTAAGTCTTTTCTTTCCCGATTTTGTTATTTTACACTTGAATTCAAGTATTTTGCTTAGTTAAAAGAAGAGGTTTTGGAAAAGCTTTTTTTTTCGTGTTGGTGATGATCAATATACATACCATGCAAGATCTTTTATGAAAACATACCATTGTGGTCTTAGAGGACTTGCCACAATTTGAACGTATTTTTTGCATTTATATCGGTATTTTAGTCCCGAATTTAAGTCTTTTCTTTCACGAATTTGTTATTTTACCCTTGAATTCAAGTATTTTGCTTAGTCAAAAGATGAGGTTTTGGAAAAGCTTTTTTTTCGTGTTGCTGATGATCAATATACATACCATGCAAGATCTTTTATGAAAACATACCATTGTAGTCTTAGAGGACTCACCAAAAGTTGAACGTATTTTTTGCATTTATATCGGTATTTTAGTCCCAAATCTAAGTTTATTCTGTCCCGATTTAGGTATTTTATCCTTGAATTCGAGTATTATGCTTAGTTAAAAGGGGAGGTTGTGGAAAAGCTTCTATTTATGTTGGTTGTGATCAATACACATACCATGTAAGATCTTTTATGAAAAGATACCATTGTTGTCTTAGAGGACTTGCCACAATTAAAACGTATTTTATGCATTTATATCGGTCCCGAATTTAAGTATTTTCTGTCCCGGTTTAGTAATTTTACCCTTGAATTCATGTATGTTGATTAGTTAAAAGGGGAGGTTGTGGAAAAGATTCTTTTTGTGTTGGTGGTGATCAATATATATACAATGCAAGATCTTTTATGAAAACATATCATTGTGGTCTTGGAGGATTCGCAAAAATTTGAACATATTTTTGCATAAATGACGGTATTTTATTCCCGAGTTTAAGTATTTTCTGTCCCGATTTTGTTATTTTACCATTTAATTCAAGTATTTTGCTTGGTTAAAAGATGAGGTTCTGGAAAAGCTTTTTTTCGTATTGGTGATGATCAATATACATACGATGCAAGATCTTTTATGAAAACATACCATTGTGGTCTTAGAAGACTTGCCATAATTTGAACGATTTTTTACATTAAGATCGGTATTTTAGTCCCGAATCGAAGTATTTTCTGTCCCGATTAAGTTATTATCCTTGAATTCAAGTATCCTGCTCAGTTAAAGGGGATGTTGTGGAAAAGCTCTTTTTTTTGTGTTGGTGGTGATTATATGCATACCATGCAAGATCTTCTATGAAAACATACCATTGTAGTCTTAGAGGACTCACCACATTTTGAACTTATTTTTTTGCATATATATAGGTATTTTAGTCCCGAATTTAAGTATTTTCTCCTCGATTAAGTTATTTTATCCTGAATTCAGTATTCTGCTTAGTTAAAAGGTGATGTGGTGGAAAAGTTTTTTTTTTTTTGTTGGTAGTGATCATTATACATACCATACCATGCAAGATCTTTTATGAAAACATACAATTGTGGTCTTAGAGGACTTGCACAATTTAAACGTATTTTTTGCATTTATATCGGTCCCGAATTTAAGTATTTTCTGTCCCGATTAAGTTAATATCTGTGGCGACCCTACTTCCTAATTAAGTTATTTGGCGGATTTCCGCGCAACAGAACACGCGGAAGACCCGATAAAATTTTCTCTTTTTTTATTTTAATTTAAATATCCTATATAGTATTATATCGGGTTTACAAAAATATCTACTATTAATACTTTGGGCCGAAGCCCCAAAATTTCAAACCCAATATCAAACACTATGCCACTCCACAGGTCGCGTCCCATGTACTGCGCCACCCTCAAAAGTCCGTGGAGTCACCGCCGCCAGCTCGCCATGAATCTCAACCCTGACACTAGTCGGTGTCGGGTTCATTCTTACCTACAAACAAAAATAGGATAGAACCCTGAGCTATTGCCCAGTAGGTGATTACATAACATGCAATACGTGCGTGCACTCCACCCAATCCCGGTTCCTCACAATATAATATAATGCACACTCGACAAATCTCATCTATCAATTCTCAATTCTCAACAGGGCCCTAGGTCAGACTCGGCACCCACGCGCGCAATGGCAAAGTACACCATCAACCATGCGGTAGCCCACACCGGCCGCGCCGGGTCGCTCCTTCCGCACACAATCTCAACCCGACGGCTTTTTCCCCGAATGTTATACCACAAGTTCGGGTAGACAGGAATCTCACATCTGTCTGCCGTCCCTGAGCCAAATAATATCCGGTGGTTTACACCTCGGGTGGCTCAATCCCGAGTAGATGGGTGTCGCAAACCCCCTCTCCCACCAAGTGCATAATCGAGTCTGAACCTGACTGCCAAAATCGGCAACTCTACCCTTCTCACATTCGACACAATATCGTGTCACCGTATCATTACGGTACCTTCACCTCTCTTATGCATGTCGTGAAATGCATATCACATTCGTCACATATATCACGTATTATTTCTTACAAATAATACCCCAAAATACTCTCGTATCTTAAAATAAGGGTTGACCCGAAAATTCTAGTCAAAGTATGAATATACTTTGATTTAAAGATAAAATGAACTTAAAATAATTTTATTTGAATATTTGGGCCTAATTTAAGACAAAAGTCCAAAAATAATTAGACTGGTCGAATCGTGAAGTTCGGTCAACTTCAGACTTTTTTTTTTTTTTTTTTTTAAAAGCATATGGTCAACCCGACATTTGGAGTCAAAATTCGGGACTCTTCACAGTGTTAGCGGTATTGCCCGAATTTGGATTTCGCGCGTCATTTGATCGAATTTGCGAAGTCTGATTTAGTTCGCGTGTCACCCGAAATTCACTCACAGGAATCACCCCGCGAAATTCAAGTTGACCCGCGAAACTTTAGTCCGACCCGCTACTTCTCTCACAGGAATCACCCTGTGGTCGACCCGCGAAATTAATTCTGACCCGCGAAAAACCCATTTACTCACACAATAAAATCCATTTGAGTCCGCGAAGAACTTTTCGCGACCCGAATATAATTCGCGAACTAAACTTCGGCGAACTATCGAAAATCTGCCCGAATTTCAACCTTTCAAATTTGGCGAAATTTAAAATTTGGCCCGCGACCTTCTTTTCTCACTCACATCTTTACAAATCTTTCGGCCCGCGAATTTTATCGCAGCCCGCGATTTTCTTTCCTCTCTCACACTTCACGAACCTTTTTGGCCCGCGAATTCTTTTCAACCCGCGAATTTCTCATGAGCTGAAACTTTCTTCATCTCATCGAAATTCATATTTTCCAGAACTTCATCACATGAATCCGTTCCAGATTTCACATAAACATGTAAGAATTCACAGAACTCATATATTGAGCTCAAACTTAACATCTCAACACAGCAAATACAACACATAATCATTCAAAGCTCCCGAAATTCATGAATTCGGATGACCTTTCATCCAAATTCGTTAAACTAAATAAATCAAACTTAAAAACAGTTTGTAGGGGTTAAAAACCACCTACCTCACTTCCAAGTTAGCCGAAATTGCTTAGTTCTTCTCTGCTTTTCTTCGTTTGTTTTCTTTCGTTTGATATTTTCGTTTGTCCTTATCACCTTTTGAGATAAACCTTTAAAAGGAAAGTTACGTTTCCTTTCTCTTAAGGAAATCTCTTATTGGGCCTACTTTAAATTAATTTGGGCCCATATCTATTTATTTTACTCAAAGAGTATTTTTCTTATTTTCGGTTCAATTTCCCGAAAATTCGCTTTGTCCGAAAATTAACTTCATAATTTTCCGAAAATTACAGAATAATTTTCACGCTAATTGCGCATTATTCCCGTATTAATTTTACGGGTATTACATCCTCCCCCCCTAAAAGAAATTTCGTCCCCGAAATTTAAGTTGTCTGAAACAACTCAGGGTATTTCTCTCTCATTTCGTCTTCTCGCTCCCAAGTGGCTTCTTCCAATATCTGGTTTCGCCATAAGACCTTCACGAGGGGAATATTCTTATTTCGTAATTGCTTCACCTCATACATTAGAATCTCTACCGGCTTTTCTTCGTAACTCAAGTCCGGCTTCAATTGTTGGTGAAGTCTTTTGTCTCTTAGCACATGATACGGGTCCAACACATACTTTCGCAGTGTAGACACGTGGAATACGTCATGGACTTGTGCTAACGACGTCGGTAATTCTAGCTGATATGCTACTTCACCGACTCTTTTCAAAATTTTGAAAGGTCCTATATATCTCGGACTCAACTTTCCTTTTTGTCCGAACCGTTTGACACCCTTCATAGGTGATACTTTCAAAAATACTTTATCACCTTCTTCAAATTCTAACGACCTTCGCCTCTTGTCTGCATAACTCTTCTGGCGACTTTGGGCCGTTTGCATTTTCTCCCGAATTTTCTTAACAACTTCAGTCATTTCGCGTACCATCTCGGGACCTAATAGCGCCTTCTCGCCGATTTCATCCCAATGAACTGGGGATCGACATTTACGTCCGTATAAGGCTTCGTAAGGCGCCATTCCGATCGTTGCTTGATAGCTGTTGTTATATGAAAATTCTATTAACGGGAGATATTTACTCCAACTCCCTTGAAAATCCAAGACACATGCTCTCAACATGTCTTCGAGTGTCTGGATCGTCCTTTCCGATTGTCCGTCAGTCTGGGGATGATAAGCTGAACTAAATGATAATTTAGTTCCCAGAGCTTTCTGTAAGCTTTTCCAGAACTGGGACAGAAATCTTGAATCTCGATCTGATACGATCGATATCGGAATTCCATGGAGTCTCACTATCTCTTGAATGTAGAGTTCAGCGAACTTCTCCATGGGATAGGTCTGGTGAATAGGCAAGAAATGGGCGGACTTAGTCAGTCTGTCAACAATCACCCAAATTGCATCATAACCTTTCACCGTTCTTGGCAACCCGACGACAAAATCCATTGTTATATGGTCCCACTTCCACTCGGGAATCGTCAAAGGTTGTAACATTCCTGCCGGTCTTTGATGTTCTGCTTTGATCTGCTGACAAGTCAGGCATCTATGTACAAATGCAGCAACATCCTTTTTCATTCCCGGCCACCAATAATTTAGTCGCAAATCACGATACATTTTCGTTGCACCGGGATGCACCGAATATATTGTCGTATGTGCCTCCGTCATTAAAGTTCGACGAATCTCTTCATCTTCCGGCACATATAAGCGACTTTTAAATCGTAAACTCCCGTCTTCTCGGAATTCAAATTCCGATGAGACTTCTTTATCTTGTTCTCTTTGTTTCTTCAAGTACAACTCATCTTTCTTTTGTACTTCAATGATTCGGTCTAATAGTGTTGGCTTAAGTGTCAACACTGCCAACTTTTCTTCAATCTCTCCGAAATTGATTACTTCAACTCCGAATTGGCGTAATTCAGTGTTTACAGTTTTGCGGCTCAATGCATCTGCGACTACGTTCGCTTTTCCTGGATGATAATTTATCACACAGTCGTAGTCTTTGACTAACTCGAGCCATCTTCTTTGCCTCATATTTAACTCCTTCTGGGTGAAGAAGTACTTCAAACTCTTGTGATCCGTGAAGATCTCGCATCTTTCTCCGTAAAGATAGTGTCGCCATGTTTTAAGAGCAAACACTACGGCTGCGAGTTCGAGATCATGAGTGGGGTAATTTTTCTCATATGGCTTTAATTGTCGGGAGGCATAAGCGATCACCTTCCCGTTTTGCATTAAAACACACCCCAACCCATATTTAGAGGCATCACTATAAACAGAAAAATTTCCAGTACCCGAAGGTATTGCTAACACTGGAGCAGTTGTTAGCCTTTTCTTTAATTCCTGGAAACTTTGCTCACATTCATCCGTCCATTTGAACGGAACATTTTTCTTTGTCAAATTGGTGAGCGTCGAGGCGATGCTGGAAAAGTCCTTAATGAACTTTCGATAATACCCAGCTAGCCCGAGAAAACTTCTTATCTCGTGGGAGTGGTTGGTCTTGGCCAATTTTCTATAGCTTCTATCTTGCTGGGATCTACTGAAATTCCGCTTCCCGAAATAACATGCCCCAGAAAGATTACTCGATCCAACCAAAATTCGCACTTTTTAAATTTGGCGAATAATTGTTTCTCCCGAAGAATTCCTAGGACCGCTCTCAAATGTTCCTCATGTTCTTCTTTTGTCTTGGAATAAATGAGAATATCGTCGATAAAGACGATAACACATCGGTCCAGCAATTTTTTGAATACTCGGTTCATCAAATCCATGAAGGCTGCCGGAGCATTCGTCAATCCGAAAGGCATGACCAAAAATTCATAGTGGCCGTACCTCGTACTGAATGCGGTTTTTGGAATGTCCGCTTCCCGGATCTTCAGCTGATGATAACCGGAGCGCAGGTCGATCTTAGAAAATACTGTTGCTCCTTGGAGTTGATCGAATAAATCGTCAATCCTTGGCAATGGGTATTTATTCTTAATCGTGATCTTGTTGAGTTCACGATAATCGATACACATTCTCATCGACCCGTCCTTTTTCTTCACAAATAAAACCGGGGCTCCCCATGGTGAGAAACTGGGTTGAATAAAACCCTTCTGCAACAAATCTTCCAATTGCTCCTTCAATTCTCGTAATTCGTTCGGTGCTAACCGATACGGGGATTTAGAGATCGGGGCAGCTCCAGGTACAAGATCGATTGCAAATTTAATCTCCCGATCTGGGGGTAATCCCGGAAGATCCTCGGGAAATACATCGGAATATTCGTTCACTATCGGAACCTCCTCAAGTTTAAGCTGGGAAGATTCCTCAGCATTCACCGCAAAAACTAGGAACGATTCGCAACCCGTATTTACGAGTCGCTGAGCTTTTAAAGCAGAAATCCGAGGGATTGAGTTTCTATTCTTTCTTCCCGAAAATTCAAACTCCTCTCCCTCTGGCGATCGAAACCTAACTACCCTTTTTGAACAATCAATAATGGCTCCGTATTTCGAAAGCCAATCCATCCCGAATATAATATCGTAATCATTCATCGGGATTACTATTAGGTTCACATCTAACTCTCTACCCTCAATTCTTACGGGACATTTCTCAACCACCAAATTTGATCGAGTTGGATCCCCATGTGGTAAAGATACCACGAAATCACATAATGAACGGGAGGGATAGATTCCTGCCCTGGCCACAAAGTTAGCCGATACAAACGAATGTGTGGCTCCCGAGTCAATCAAGATCGAAGAGGGCACGTGAAATATACTCAACGTACCCGTAACTACATTCGGGTTTGCCTCCGCTCCTCATTAGTCAGAGTAAAAACTCTTGCAGGCACAGGTGGAGGTCGAATGAGGTTACGCGGTTGAGTCTGCACTGGAGGCTGACCTCTCGAGCAATTCCGTGCGATGTGTCCGGCCTCACCGCACCGGAAACATTGCAGAGTCTGCACCGGTCGTGGTCCGTAGCATATGCCAAAGTGATTTCGTCCACACTGTTGGCATTGGGGCGCTGGTACCGGGGGTCGGTTGGGAACATTGGCCGGTCTCTGATAAGCATTCGGGCGCCACATCTGTTGACTCGGTCGATTTCCTTTATTCTTCGGGTCCTTGCCGAAGAATTGTCGCTTTTGGCCGCTTCCTCCTTGCTGTTGCTGACTCTCTCTTTTCCTACTTGCCTCTTGGGCTTCCCTTACTACTCCTTCCGCTTGTTCTGCGATCAACGCTCGCTCCGTCGCCTGACGGAACTCTAATTGGCGTACTCCCGCCACACTTAAATCTCGATAAAATTCGGGCTTCAGCCCTCGAAGAAATCTCGTCACCTTTAGAGTATTGGTTGCCACGAGATGAGGTGCAAAACGAGATAATTCTTCAAATTTGCGGATGTATTCCGCAACTGGCATTCGCCCTTGTTTCAGGTTCATGAATTCATACATTCGCTGCTCCTGATCGTGAGCAGTGAAGTACTTATCATAAAACAGTTCCCTGAAGCGTTCCCATGTCATCGTCGCCGGATCTTCTAACACCTTTATGGTGTTCCACCAAAAACGCGCGCTTCCCCGAAATAGGGAAACGGCACACAACACCTTCTCATTGTTCGGCACACGACTGTATATAAATAAGTCTTCTATTGTGTCGATCCAGTCCTTAGCTGCCGCAGGATTAGTAGCTTCGGCGAAAACTGGTGGATTTAACTTACGAAATCGCTCCCCTATGATCTCTACACGATCAGGCTGTGGGGATGGACGGTGCTCAGATGAGCTCTGGTGATTTATCAAATCATGAATTTGGTCTGACTGTCTTTGGATAAGTTCAGTCAGCCTATTTATCGTGTCATGCTCACGAGTCGGGGATGGGGATTCAGATTCGCCCCTCCGACTGGACTCTCCAACGAACACGTTCCTCGGTCTTCCTCTTGGCATTTTCCAAATACTAGATAATTCATGTAACAAATATACATGAGATCACATAATCATATCAAAGTATTACACTTAACTTACAGGCGAGGCTGGTTCTCCCGGCTTTTGAGTGGCAGTACATGGACAGTCTTCAGAATCTAAAGCCTAAGCTCTGATACCACCTGTGGCGACCCTACTTCCTAATTAAGTTAATTGGCGGATTTCCCCGCAACAGAACACGCGGAAGACCGATAAATTTTTGTTTTTTTTTTTTTTTTTTTTTTTTATTTAAATAACCTACATAGTATTATATCGGGTTTACAAAAATATCTACTATTAATACTTTGGGCCGAAGCCCCAAAATTTCAAACCCAATATCAAACACTATGCCACTCCACAGGTCGCGTCCCATGTACTGCGCCACCCTCAAAAGTCCGTGGAGTCACCGCCGCCAGCTCGCCATGAATCTCAACCCTGACACTAGTCGGTGTCGGGTTCATTCTTACCTACAAACAAAAATAGGATAGAACCCTGAGCTATTGCCCAGTAGGTGATTACATAACGTGCAATACGTGCGTGCACTCCACCCAATCCCGGTTCCTCACAATATAATATAATGCACACTCGACAAATCTCATCTATCAATTCTCAATTCTCAACAGGGCCCTAGGTCAGACTCGGCACCCACGCGCGCAATGGCAAAGTACACCATCAACCATGCGGTAGCCCACACCGGCCGCGCCGGGTCGCTCCTTCCGCACACAATCTCAACCCGACGGCTTTTTCCCCGAATGTTATACCACAAGTTCGGGTAGACAGGAATCTCACATCTGTCTGCCGTCCCTGAGCCAAATAATATCCGGTGGTTTACACCTCGGGTGGCTCAATCCCGAGTAGATGGGTGTCGCAAACCCCCTCTCCCACCAAGTGCATAATCGAGTCTGAACCTGACTGCCAAAATCGGCAACTCTACCCTTCTCACATTCGACACAATATCGTGTCACCGTATCATTACGGTACCTTCACCTCTCTTATGCATGTCGTGAAATGCATATCACATTCGTCACATATATCACGTATTATTTCTTACAAATAATACCCCAAAATACTCTCGTATCTTAAAATAAGGGTTGACCCGAAAATTCTAGTCAAAGTATGAATATACTTCGATTTAAAGATAAAATGAACTTAAAATAATTTTATTTGAATATTTGGGCCTAATTTAAGACAAAAGTCCAAAAATAATTAGACTGGTCGAAACGTGAAGTTCGGTCAACTTCAGACTCTTTTTTTTTTTTTTTTTAAAAGCATATGGTCAACCCGACATTTGGAGTCAAAATTCGGGACTCCTCACAGTGTTAGCGGTATTGCCCGAATTTGGATTTCGCGCGTCATTTGATCGAATTTGCGAAGTCTGATTTAGTTCGCGTGTCACCCGAAATTCACTCACAGGAATCACCCCGCGAAATTCAAGTTGACCCGCGAAACTTTAGTCCGACCCGCTACTTCTCTCACAGGAATCACCCTGTGGTCGACCCGCGAAATTAATTCTGACCCGCGAAAAACCCATTTACTCACACAATAAAATCCATTTGAGTCCGCGAAGAACTTTTCGCGACCCGAATATAATTCGCGAACTAAACTTCGGCGAACTATCGAAAATCTGCCCGAATTTCAACCTTTCAAATTTGGCGAAATTTAAAATTTGGCCCGCGACCTTCTTTTCTCACTCACATCTTTACAAATCTTTCGGCCCGCGAATTTTATCGCAGCCCGCGATTTTCTTTCCTCTCTCACACTTCACGAACCTTTTTGGCCCGCGAAATTCTCATGAGCTGAAACTTTCTTCATCTCATCGAAATTCATATTTTCCAGAACTTCATCACATGAATCCGTTCCAGATTTCACATAAACATGTAAGAATTCACAGAACTCATATATTGAGCTCAAACTTAACATCTCAACACAGCAAATACAACACATAATCATTCAAAGCTCCCGAAATTCATGAATTCGGATGACCTTTCATCCAAATTCGTTAAACTAAATAAATCAAACTTAAAAACAGTTTGTAGGGGTTAAAAACCACCTACCTCACTTCCAAGTTAGCCGAAATTGCTTAGTTCTTCTCTGCTTTTCTTCGTTTGTTTTCTTTCGCTTGATATTTTCGTTTGTCCTTATCACCTTTTGAGATAAACCTTTAAAAGGAAAGTTACGTTTCCTTTCTCTTAAGGAAATCTCTTATTGGGCCTACTTTAAATTAATTTGGGCCCATATCTATTTATTTTACTCAAAGAGTATTTTTCTTATTTTCGGTTCAATTTCCCGAAAATTCGCTTTGTCCGAAAATTAACTTCATAATTTTCCGAAAATTACAGAATAATTTTCACGCTAATTGCGCATTATTCCCGTATTAATTTTACGGGTATTACAATTCCCAGTAGGTGATTACATAACATGCAATACGTGCGTGCACTCCACCCAATCCCGGTTCCTCACAATATAATATAATGCACACTCGACAAATCTCATCTATCAATTCTCAATTCTCAACAGGGCCCTAGGTCAGACTCGGCACCCACGCGTGCAATGGCAAAGTACACCATCAACCATGCGGTAGCCCACACCGGCCGCGCCGGGTCGCTCCTTCCGCACACAATCTCAACCCGACGGCTTTTTCCCCGAATGTTATACCACAAGTTCGGGTAGACAGGAATCTCACATCTGTCTGCCGTCCCTGAGCCAAATAATATCCGGTGGTTTACACCTCGGGTGGCTCAATCCCGAGTAGATGGGTGTCGCAAACCCCCTCTCCCACCAAGTGCATAATCGAGTCTGAACCTGACTGCCAAAATCGGCAACTCTACCCTTCTCACATTCGACACAATATCGTGTCACCGTATCATTACGGTACCTTCACCTCTCTTATGCATGTCGTGAAATGCATATCACATTCGTCACATATATCACGTATTATTTCTTACAAATAATACCCAAAATACTCTCGTATCTTAAAATAAGGGTTGACCCGAAAATTCTAGTCAAAGTATGAATATACTTTGATTTAAAGATAAAATGAACTTAAAATAATTTTATTTGAATATTTGGGCCTAATTTAAGACAAAAGTCCTAAAATAATTAGACTGGTCGAATCGTGAAGTTCGGTCAACTTCAGACTTTTTTTTTTTTTTTTTTTTTTTTTTTTTTAAAAGCATATGGTCAACCCGACATTTGGAGTCAAAATTCGGGACTCTTCACAGTGTTAGCGGTATTGCCCGAATTTGGATTTCGCGCGTCATTTGATCGAATTTGCGAAGTCTGATTTAGTTCGCGTGTCACCCGAAATTCACTCACAGGAATCACCCCGCGAAATTCAAGTTGACCCGCGAAACTTTAGTCCGACCCGCTACTTCTCTCACAGGAATCACCCTGTGGTCGACCCGCGAAATTAATTCTGACCCGCGAAAAACCCACTTACTCACACAATAAAATCCATTTGAGTCCGCGAAGAACTTTTCGCGACCCGAATATAATTCGCGAACTAAACTTCGGCGAACTATCGAAAATCTGCCCGAATTTCAACCTTTCAAATTTGGCGAAATTTAAAATTTGGCCCGCGACCTTCTTTTCTCACTCACATCTTTACAAATCTTTCGGCCCGCGAATTTTATCGCAGCCCGCGATTTTCTTTCCTCTCTCACACTTCACGAACCTTTTTGGCCCGCGAATTCTTTTCAACCCGCGAATTCTTTTCAACCCGCAAATTTCTCATGAGCTGAAACTTTCTTCATCTCATCGAAATTCATATTTTCCAGAACTTCATCACATGAATCCGTTCCAGATTTCACATAAACATGTAAGAATTCACAGAACTCATATATTGAGCTCAAACTTAACATCTCAACACAGCAAATACAACACATAATCATTCAAAGCTCCCGAAATTCATGAATTCGGATGACCTTTCATCCAAATTCGTTAAACTAAATAAATCAAACTTAAAAACAGTTTGTAGGGGTTAAAAACCACCTACCTCACTTCCAAGTTAGCCGAAATTGCTTAGTTCTTCTATGCTTTTCTTCGTTTGTTTTCTTTCGTTTGATATTTTCGTTTGTCCTTATCACCTTTTGAGATAAACCTTTAAAAGGAAAGTTACGTTTCCTTTCTCTTAAGGAAATCTCTTATTGGGCCTACTTTAAATTAATTTGGGCCCATATCTATTTATTTTACTCAAAGAGTATTTTTCTTATTTTCGGTTCAATTTCCCGAAAATTCGCTTTGTCCGAAAATTAACTTCATAATTTTCCGAAAATTACAGAATAATTTTCACGCTAATTGCGCATTATTCCCGTATTAATTTTGCGGGTATTACAATATCCTTGAATTCAAGTATCTTGCTGAGTTAAAGGGGATGTTGCGGAAAATCTCTTTTTGTTATTGTGTTGGTGGTGATCAATATACATACCATGCACTAACTTCTTTGAAAACATATCATTGTAGTCTTAGAGGACTCGCCACAATTTGAACGTATAGTTTTGCATATATATCGTTATTTAAGTCCCGAATTTAAGTCTTTTCTTTCCCGATTTTGTTATTTTACACTTGAATTCAAGTATTTTGCTTAGTTAAAAGAAGAGGTTTTGGAAAAGCTTTTTTTTTCGTGTTGGTGATGATCAATATACATACCATGCAAGATCTTTTATGAAAACATAACATTGTGGTCTTAGAGGACTTGCCACAATTTGAACGTATTTTTTGCATTTATATCGGTATTTTAGTCCCGAATTTAAGTCTTTTCTTTCATGAATTTGTTATTTTACCCTTGAATTCAAGTATTTTGCTTAGTCAAAAGATGAGGTTTTGGAAAAGCTTTTTTTTCGTGTTGGTGATGATCAATATACATACCATGCAAGATCTTTTATGAAAACATACCATTGTGGTCTTAGAGGACTCACCAAAAGTTGAACGTATTTTTTGCATATATATCGATATTTTAGTCCCAAATCTAAGTATATTCTGTCCCGATTTAGGTATTTTATCCTTGAATTCGAGTATTATGGTTAGTTAAAAGGGGAGGTTGTGGAAAAGCTTCTATTTACGTTGGTTGTGATCAATATACATACCATGCAAGATCTTTTATGAAAACATACCATTGTGGTCTTAGAGGACTTGCCACAATTAAAACGTATTTTATGCATTTATATCGGTCCCGAATTTAAGTATTTTCTGTCCCGGTTAAGTAATTTTACCCTTGAATTCATGTATGTTGATTAGTTAAAAGGGGAGGTTGTGGAAAAGATTCTTTTTTGTGTTGGTGGTGATCAATATACATACAATGCAAGATCTTTTATGAAAACATATCATTGTGGTCTTGGAGGATTCGCAAAAATTTGAACATATTTTTTGCATAAATGTCGGTATTTTATTCCCGAGTTTAAGTATTTTCTGTCCCGATTTTGTTATTTTACCATTTAATTCAAGTATTTTGCTTGGTTAAAAGATGAGGTTCTGGAAAAGCTGTTTTTCGTATTGGTGATGATCAATATACATACGATGCAAGATCTTTTATGAAAACATACCATTGTGGTCTTAGAAGACTTGCCATAATTTGAACGATTTTTTACATTAAGATCGGTATTTTAGTCCCGAATCGAAGTATTTTCTGTCCCGATTAAGTTATTATCCTTGAATTCAAGTATCCTGCTCAGTTAAAGGGGATGTTGTGGAAAAGCTCTTTTTTTTTGTGTTGGTGGTGATTTATATGCATACCATGCAAGATCTTCTATGAAAACATACCATTGTAGTCTTAGAGGACTCACCACAATTTGAACTTATTTTTTTTGCATATATATAGGTATTTTAGTCCCGAATTTAAGTATTTTCTTCCTCGATTAAGTTATTTTATCCTTGAATTCAAGTATTCTGCTTAGTTAAAAGGTGATGTGGTGGAAAAGTTTTTTTTTTTTGTGTTGGTAGTGATCAATATACATACCATACCATGCAAGATCTTTTATGAAAACATACAATTGTGGTCTTAGAGGACTTGCCACAATTTAAACGTATTTTTTGCATTTATATCGGTCCCGAATTTAAGTATTTTCTGTCCCGATTAAGTTAATATCCTTGAATTCAAGTATCTTGCTGAGTTAAAGGGGATGTTGCGGAAAATCTCTTTTTTTTATTGTGTTGGTGGTGATCAATATACATACCATGCACTAACTTCTTTGAAAACATATCATTGTAGTCTTAGAGGACTCGCCACAATTTGAACATATAATTTTGCATATATATCGTTATTTAAGTCCCGAATTTAAGTCTTTTCTTTCCCGATTTTGTTATTTTACACTTGAATTCAAGTATTTTGCTTAGTTAAAAGAAGAGGTTTTGGAAAAGCTTTTTTTTTCGTGTTGGTGATGATCAATATACATACCATGCAAGATCTTTTATGAAAGCATACCATTGTGGTCTTAGAGGACTTGCCACAATTTGAACGTATTTTTTGCATTTATATCGGTATTTTAGTCCCGAATTTAAGTCTTTTCTTTCACGAATTTGTTATTTTACCCTTGAATTCAAGTATTTTGCCTAGTCAAAAGATGAGGTTTTGGAAAAGCTTTTTTTTCGTGTTGGTGATGATCAATATACATACCATGCAAGATCTTTTATGAAAACATACCATTGTGGTCTTAGAGGATTCACCAAAAGTTGAACGTATTTTTTGCATTAATATCGGTATGTTAGTCCCAAATCTAAGTATATTATGTCCCGATTTAGGTATTTTATCCTTGAATTCGAGTATTATGCTTAGTTAAAAGGGGAGGTTGTGGAAAAGCTTCTATTTATGTTGGTTGTGATCAATATACATACCATGCAAGATCTTTTATGAAAACATACCATTGTTGTCTTAGAGGACTTGCCACAATTAAAACGTATTTTATGCATTTATATCGGTCCCGAATTTATGTATTTTCTGTCCCGGTTTAGTAATTTTACCCTTGAATTCATGTATGTTGATTAGTTAAAAGGGGAGGTTGTGGAAAAGATTCTTTTTTGTGTTGGTGGTGATCAATATACATACAATGCAAGATCTTTTATGAAAACATATCATTGTGGTCTTGGAGGACTCGCAAAAATTTGAACATATTTTTTGCATAAATGTCGGTATTTTATTCCCGAGTTTAAGTATTTTCTGTCCCAATTTAGTTATTTTACCATTTAATTCAAGTATTTTGCTTGGTTAAAAGATGAGGTTCTGGAAAAGCTTTTTTTTCGTATTGGTGATGATCAGTATACATACCATGCAAGATCTTTTATGAAAACATACCATTGTGGTCTTAGAAGACTTGCCATAATTTGAACGGTTTTTTACATTAATATCGGTATTTTAGTCCCGAATCGAAGTATTTTCTGTCCCGATGAAGTTATTATCCTTGAATTCAAGTATCCTGCTCAATTAAAGGGGATGTTGTGGAAAAACTCTTTTTTTTTTTTGTGTTGGTGGTGATTTATATGCATACCATGCAAGATCTTCTATGAAAACATACCATTGTAGTCTTAGAGGACTCACCACAATTTGAACTTATTTTTTTTGCATATATATATAGGTATTTTAGTCCCGAATTTAAGTATTTTCTTCCTCGATTAAGTTATTTTATCCTTGAATTCAAGTATTCTGCTTAGTTAAAAGGTGATGTGGTGGAAAAGTTTTTTTTTTTTGTGTTGGTAGTGATCAATATACATACCATACCATGCAAGATCTTTTATGAAAACATGCAATTGTGGTCTTAGAGGACTTGCCACAATTTAAACGTATTTTTTGCATTTATATCGGCCGCGAATTTATGTATTTTCTGTCCCGATTAAGTTACTATCCTTGAATTCAAGTATCCTGCTTAGTTAAAGGGGATGTTGTTCAAAAGCTCTTTTTTTTTTATTGTGTTGGTGGTGATCAATATACATACCATGCAATAACTTCTTTGAAAACATATCATTGTAGTCTTAGTGGACTCGCCACAATTTGAACGTATATTTTTACATATATATCGGTATTTAAGTCCCGAATTTAACTCTTTTCTTTCCCGGTTTTGTTATTTTACAATTGAATTCAAGTATTTTGCTTAGTAAAAAGAAGAGGTTTTGGAAAAGCTTTTTTTTTCGTGTTGGTGATGATCAATATACATACCATGCAAGATCTTTTATGAAAACATACCATTGTGGTCTTAAAGGAGTTGCCACAATTTGAACGTATTTTTTGCATTTATATCGGTATTTTAGTCCCGAATTTAAGTCTTTTCTTTCACGATTTTGTTATTTTACCCTTGAATTCAAGTATTTTGCTTAGTCAAAAGATGAGGTTTTGGAAAAGCTTTTTTTTCGTGTTGGTGATGATCAATATACATACCATGCAAGATCTTTTATGAAAACATACCATTGTTGTCTTAGAGGACTTGCCACATATAAAACGTATTTTATGCATTTATATCGGTCCCGAATTTAAGTATTTTCTGTCCCGGTTTAGTAATTTTACCCTTGAATTCATGTATATTGATTAGTTAAAAGGGGAGGTTGTGGAAAAGATTCTTTTTGTGTTGGTGGTGATCAATATACATACAATGCAAGATCTTTTATGAAAACATATCATTGTGGTCTTGGAGGACTTTTAACAATTTGAACATATTTTTTGCATAAATGTCGGTATTTTATTCCCGAGTTTAAGCATTTTCTGTCCCGATTTAGTTATTTTACCATTTAATTCAATTATTTTGCTTGGTTAAAAGATGAGGTTCTGGAAAAGCTTTTTTTTCGTATTGGTGATGATCAATATACATACCATGCAAGATCTTTTATGAAAACATACCATTGTGGTCTTAGAAGACTTGCCATAATTTGAACGATTTTTTACATTAAGATCGGTATTTTAGTCCCGAATCGAAGTATTTTCTGTACCGATTAAGTTATTATCCTTGAATTCAAGTATCCTGCTCAGTTAAAGGGGATGTTGTGGAAAAGCTCTTTTTTTTTTTGTGTTGGTGGTGATTTATATGCATACCATGCAAGATCTTCTATGAAAACATACCATTGTAGTCTTAGAGGACTCACCACAATTTGAACTTATTTTTTTGCATATATATAGGTAATTTAGTCCCGAATTTAAGTATTTTCTTCCTCGATTAAGTTATTTTATCCTTGAATTCAAGTATTCTGCTTAGTTAAAAGGTAATGTTGTGGAAAAGCTT
Source organism: Linderniella brevidens (assembly GCA_004919715.1). Classification (NCBI taxonomy): domain Eukaryota; kingdom Viridiplantae; phylum Streptophyta; class Magnoliopsida; order Lamiales; family Linderniaceae; genus Linderniella; species Linderniella brevidens. The sequence continues at coordinate 9,255,463 of SWDC01000148.1, forward strand.
TTTTTTTTTGTGTTGGTAGTCATCAATATACATATCATACCGTGCAAGATCTTTTATGAAAACTTACAATTGTGGTCTTAGAGGACTTGCCACAAATTTAAACGTCTTTTTTGCATTTATATCGGTCGCGAATTTAAGTATTTTCTGTCCCGATTAAGTTACTATCCTTGAATTCAAGTATCCTGCTTAGTTAAAGGGGATGTTGTTGAAAAGCTCTTTTTTTTATTGTGTTGGTGGTGATCAATATACATACCATGCAATAACTTTTTTGAAAACATATCATTGTAGTCTTAGAGGACTCGCCACAATTTGAACGTATATTTCTGCATATATATCGGTATTTAAGTCCCGAATTTAACTCTTTTCTTTCCCGGTTTTGTTATTTTACACTTGAATTCAAGTATTTTGCTTAGTAAAAAGAAGAGGTTTTGGAAAAGCTTTTTTTTTCGTGTTGGTGATGATCAATATACATACCATGCAAGATCTTTTATGAAAACATACCATTGTGGTCTTAATGGAGTTGCCACAATTTGAACTTATTTTTTGCATTTATATCGGTATTTTAGTCCCGAATTTAAGTCTTTTCTTTCACGATTTTATTATTTTACCCTTGAATTCAAGTATTTTGCTTAGTCAAAAGATGATGTTTTGGAAAAGCTTTTTTTTCGTGTTGGTGATGATCATTATACATACCATGCAAGATCTTTTATGAAAACATACCATTGTGGTCTTAGAGGACTCACCAAAAGTTGAACGTATTTTTTGCATTTATATCGGTATTTTAGTCCCAAATCTAAGTATATTCTGTCCCGATTTAGGTATTTATCCTTGAATTCGAGTATTATGCTTAGTTAAAAGGGGAGGGTGTGGAAAAGCTTCTTTTTATGTTGGTAGTGATCAATATACATACCATGCAAGATCTTTTATGAAAACATACCTTTGTGGTCTTAGAGGACTCACCAAAAGTTGAACGTATTTTTTGCATTTATATCGGTATTTTAGTCCCAAATATAAGTATATTCTGTCCCGATTTAGGTATTTTATCCTTGAATTCGAGTATTATGCTTAGTTAAAAGGGGAGGTTGTGGAAAAGCTTCTATTTATGTTGGTTGTGATCAATATACATACCATGCAAGATCTTTTATGAAAACATACCATTGTGGTCTTAGAGGACTTGCCACAATTAAAATGTATTTTATGCATTTATATCGGTCCCGAATTTAAGTATTTTCTGTCCCGGTTTAGTACTTTTACCCTTGAATTCATGTATGTTGATTAGTTAAAAGGGGAGGTTGTGGAAAAGATTCTTTTTTGTGTTGGTGGTGATCAATATACATACAATGCAAGATCTTTTATGAAAACATATCATTGTGGTCTTGGAGGACTCGCAACAATTTGAACATATTTTTTGCATAAATGTCGGTATTTTATTCCCGAGTTTAAGTATTTTCTGTCCCGATTTAGTTATTTTACCATTTAATTCAAGTATTTTGCTTGGTTAATAGATGAGGTTCTGGAAAAGCTTTTTTTTCGTATTGGTGATGATCAATATACATACAATGCAAGATCTTTTATGAAAACATGCCATTGTGGTCTTAGAAGACTTGCCATAATTTGAACGATTTTTTACATTAATATCGGTATTTTAGTCCCGAATCGAAGTATTTTCTGTCCCGATTAAGTTATTATCCTTGAATTCAAGTATCCTGCTCAGTTAAAGGGATGTTGTGGAAAGTTCTTTTTTTTGTGTTGGTGGTGATTTATATGCATACCATGCAAGATCTTCTATGAAAACATACCATTGTAGTCTTAGAGGACTCACCACAATTTGAACTTATTTTTTTGCATATATATAGGTAATTTAGTCCCGAATTTAAGTATTTTCTTCCTCGATTAAGTTATTTTATCCTTGAATTCAAGTATTCTGCTTAGTTAAAAGGTAATGTTGTGGAAAAGCTTTTTTTTTTGTGTTGGTAGTGATCAATACATACCATACCGTGCAAGATCTTTTATGAAAACTTACAATTGTGGTCTTAGAGGACTTGCCACAAATTTAAACGTAGTTTTTGCATTTATATCGGTCGCGAATTTAAGTATTTTCTGTCCCGATTAAGTTACTATCCTTGAATTCAAGTATCCTGCTTAGTTAAAGGGGATGTTGTTGAAAAGCTCTTTTTTTTTATTGTGTTGGTGGTGATCAATATACATACCATGCAATAACTTTTTTGAAAACATATCATTGTAGTCTTAGAGGAGTCGCCACAATTTGAACGTATATTTCTGCATATATATCGGTATTTAAGTCCCGAATTTAACTCTTTTCTTTCCCGGTTTTGTTATTGTACACTTGAATTCAAGTATTTTGCTTAGTAAAAAGAAGAGGTTTTGGAAAAGCTTTTTTTTTTCGTGTTGGTGATGATCAATATACATACCATGCAAGATCTTTTATGAAAACATACTATTGTGGTCTTAAAGGAGTTGCCACAATTTGAACTTATTTTTTGCATTTATATCGGTATTTTAGTCCCGAATTTAAGTCTTTTCTTTCACGATTTTGTTATTTTACCCTTCAATTCAAGTATTTTGCTTAGTCAAAAGATGAGGTTTTGGAAAAGCTTTTTTTTCGTGTTGGTGATGATCATTATACATACCATGCAAGATCTTTTATGAAAACATACCATTGTGTACTTAGAGGACTCACCAAAAGTTGAACGTATTTTTTGCATTTATATCGGTATTTTAGTCCCAAATCTATGTATATTCTGTCCCGATTTAGGTTTTTTATCCATGAATTCGAGTATTATGCTTAGTCAAAAGGGGAGGGTGTGGAAAAGCTTCTTTTTATGTTGGTGGTGATCAATATACATACCATGCAAGATCTTTTATGAAAACATACCATTGTGGTCTTAGAGGACATGCCACAATTAAAACGTATTTTATGCATTTATATCGGTCCCGAATTTAAGTATTTTCTGTCCCGGTTTAGTAATTTTACCCTTCAATTCATGTATGTTGATTTGTTAAAAGGGGAGGTTGTGGACAAGATTCTTTTTTGTGTTGGTGGTGATCAATATACATACAATGCAAGATCTTTTTTGAAAACATACCATTGTGGTCTTAGAGGACTTGCCACAATTTAAACGTATTTTTTGCATTTATATCGGTCCCGAGTTAAAGTATTTCCTGTCCCGATGTAGTTATTTTACCATTTAATTCAAGTATTTTGCTTGGTTAAAAGATGAGGTTCTGGAAAAGCTTTTTTTTCGTATTGGTGATGAACAATATACATACCATGCAACATCTTTTATGAAAACATATCATTGTGGTGTTAGAAGACTTGCCATAATTTGAACGATTTTTTACATTAATATCGGTATTTTAGTCCCGAATCGAAGTATTTTCTGTCCCGATTAAGTTATTATCCTTGAATTCAAGTATCCTGCTCAGTTAAAGGGGATGTTGTGGAAAAGCTCTTTTTTTTTGTGTTGGTGGTGATTTATATGCATACCATGCAAGGTCTTCTATTAAAACATACCATTGTAGTCTTAGAGGACTCACCACAATTTGAACTTATTTTTTTGCATATATATAGGTAGTTTAGTCTCGAATTGAAGTATTTTCTTCCTCGATTAAGTTATTTTATCCTTGAATTCAAGTATTCTGCTTAGTTAAAAGGTAATGTTGTGGAAAAGTTTTTTTTTTTGTGTTGGTAGTGATCAATATCCATACCATACCATGCAAGATCTTTTATTAAAACATACAATTGTGCACTTAGAGGACTTGCCACAATTTAAACGTATTTTTTGCATTTATATCGGTCCCGAATTTAAGTATTTTCTGTCCCGATTATGTTAATATCCTTGAATTCAAGTATCTTGCTTAGTTAAAGGGGATGTTGTGGAAAATCACATTTTTTTTTATTGTGATGGTGGTGATGAATATACATACCATGCAATAACTTCTTTGAAAACATATCATTGTAGACTTAGAGGACTCGCCACAATTTGAACGTATATTTTTGCATATATATCGTTATTTAAGTCCCGAATTTACGTCTTTTCTTTCCCGATTTTGTTATTTTACACTTGAATTCAAGTATTTTGCTTAGTTAAAAGAAGAGGTTTTGGAAAAGCTTTTTTTTTCGTGTTGGTGATGATCAATATACATACCATGCAAGACCTTTTATGAAACATACCATTGTGGTCTTAGAGGACTTGCCACAATTTGAACGTATTTTTTTCATTTATATCGGTATTTTTGTCACGAATTTAAGTATTTTCTTTCACGATTTTTTTATTTTACCCTTGAATTCAAGTATGTTGCTTAGTTAAAAGATGAGGTTTTGGAAAAGCTTTTTTTTTCGTGTTGGTGATGATCAATATACATACCATGCAAGATCTTTTATGAAAACATACCATTGTGGTCTTAGAGGACTCACCAAAAGTTGAACGTATTTTTTGCATTTATATCGGTATTTTAGTCTCAATCTAAGTATATTATGTCCGATTTAGGTATTTTATCCTTGAATTCGAGTATTATGCTTAGTAAAAAGGGGAGGTTGTGGAAAAGCTTCTATTTACGTTTGTTGTGATCAATATACATACCATGCAAGATCTTTTCTGAAAACATACCATTGTGTTCTTAGAGGACTTGCCACAATTAAAATGTATTTTATGCATTTATATCGGTCCCGAATTTAAGTATTTTCTGTCCCGGTTTAGTAATTTTACCCTTGAATTCATGTATGTTGCTTAATTAAAAGGGGAGGTTGTGGAAAAGCTTCTTTTTTGTGTTGCTGGTGATCAATATACATACAATGCAAGATTTTTTATGAAAACAAATCATTGTGGTCAAGGAGGACTCGCAACAATTTGAACATATTTTTTGCATAAATGTCGGTATTTTAGTCCCGAGTTTAAGTATATTTTGTCCCGATTTAGGTATTTTATCCTTGAATTCGTGTATTATGCTTAGTTAAAAGGGGAGGTTGTGGAAAAGCTTCTATTTATGTTGGTTGTGATCAATATACATACCATGCAAGATCTTTTATGAAAACATACCATTGTGTTCTTAGAGGACTTGCCACAATTAAATCGTATTTTATGCATTTATATCGGTCCCGAATTTAAGTATTTTATGTCCCGGTTTAGTAATCTTACCTGTTAGTCCGATTACGCACTCAAGAGAGGATCAAAGGCTTAAAAATGATAAAGTTCTTAAAACACCTTCAGTGTGTGTTTGTGTGTGTGTGCCGAAATTAAGAACTTACTTTTAAGAATTATACATTGACCAACCCTAATTAGGGTTAATGGGATGCCTTATATACCACATGAGTTGGTATATTAAGGCTTGGGACTCAAACAATAAAATATTTACAATTTGACCCCAAATACAATAAATTAACTAATATTGACCCAAAACTCAAATACTAACTAAGGACACTACAATTAATTCCTAACATTCTCCCCCTTAGTGTCCTTTCTTCGTCTTTGTCTGTTTCTTTGAGCCTTTGGGTCGTTGCTGGGCGTACACGGAGTTCCGTAGTCCAAGCTTGTGCTCGTACGTCCTTATTTCCCTCCGGAACGAAAGCCTTTCTTGTATGTTGTTCAGCATATTCAGTATCTTGGCTTTTGTGTCCGGTCCTTCACCTTCCATCTTATCCAGTATGCTCCTCAACTTCTCTCGTATGATGAGGAGCGTTCCGTCGGAGAATTTTGGTATCTCCGATGTCTTCAATATTCGCTTTTCTCCCTTGTAGTTGATGTAGACCACCGCTGGATCTTCACTTTCGAACACGTGGCCTTCACCATATTCAACTTGTTCAGGGAGCTCGAATGATGGTTTGGTGAGGTTGACCTTTCTGACATTTGACTCCAGTGCTAGCTGCAGGTCGTGCGTCGCTCCGTACTTGATTTGTCGGAGCATGAACCTTTTGATCGTCATGTATCCTAATTTGACGTCCTGGTCCTGCAGCGTTCCCACGTATCGGTAGCTTCCAATCATCTGTGAGATGTCTTCAGCTCTGATGTACGGGAAGTCAGCCTCTGTCAAGGTCTCTCTTGTACCGTCTTCCCTCACTACGTGGTAGACGCTTAGTAGGAAGGTCCCGAGCCGATCTATTCCAACTCTTTCTACGGCTTGTATTCGGGGCCTCTGCTTTTCCTCTCGCCTGAGAGCAGCCAGATCATTTCCTTTCCCTAAGAACATATGAAGACGTCTTAGGGAAAGAAGGTAGAGATTGGCTCTGCGCTCTGACAGGTGCGTCATCCCACGTAGCTCCAGCTCGTTCAATTTGACGAGCTGATCCTCTTTACGCCAGATTCTTTTCCTTATCTCTTCTTGGTATGGAACTAAGATTCTGACGTTTTGCCACGGAAGATCGACCGTTGCCCCGATCTTTGACATGAGAAGTGGAGCATCCTCATTTTGGACTTGATGTTTGAGTAGTTCCGGTAGATCGGGGAGGTCACTTTGCAGATCTTCCAGCTCCTCATCTTCATGGACTTTCACCAGGCTTATCGACGCCTTTTCGAGGAATAGTCTGGCGTTTTCTCGAAATCTGGCTTCGAGCTGGAGGTCCATCGGTTGCTTCAGCCATCCTTCTTCAAATATATATTTCTCTACCACATCATGTGGATTGTAGAGTTGGCTGATTTCTTCCGAGATTTGGAGGTCAATAGATGTGGCTTGAGGTGGACTTTGTCGGTAGAAGGTTCTTGGTGAGCTAAGGCTTATAGTGACTGGAGTGGGTGTCGAAAGGGAAAGTGTATTGGAGATCTCTTGTGTATTTTGTTCGGTTGTGGTTGAGATCTCCATGGTAGGGAATATTATTGTGGTGCTGGAGACTTGTTTTGTTTTGCCTTTTGAGCTTGAGGTATCCAGCGGGTTGGATTCTTGGACTGTTTTGGTTGTTGGCTGCTGCTGGTGAGGGGATTCGACTCCACGCTGTCGGTTCTCCCCCTCGGGACGGTCCTCGTCTTCAGGGTCGTCCCGCGATCCAGATAGGCCCCCGGCTTGTGTTCGGCAGCTGGTGGGGTCAATCAGCCTCTGGATTTCTTTCTCCTTCGGTGTCAGGTGTGGCGCCGACCGGATACGTGCCAAAAGAATGTTGAAGAGTTCTTCAATGGGCACGTCCCACGGTCCTTCTTCTGGTTGTGTGAGTGAAGGAACAGCAGCAGCTGTCTCGTGTGTGACTGGAGTCTTGCCTTTGTCTTGTCTTGATGTTTCGATCATGGCCCGGACTTTTTCCACTAGTTCGTCGCCAAAAGATCGTAGCCGAGACTCCGTCACAAACGGATCGGGAAATAAAACGGAGCCACTGAGGCGTGCCGTTGTCGCGACGTCAGAGTAGATTTCTGACGTGCCGCCCACTGTAGTGGGTCTTCCGGGGCCACCAAGGCACACCGGTGGCAACGGTGCTAAGACAAACTCAGACCGTTGGCCCGAGACGACTGGTGGGATGTTGATCGTTTCGGGGCTTCCGCTCAGTCCCTCGGAGATTAACCCCAGAGTGACGTCAGAGAGCGTTCTGTCTAAGTCTGGAAGACTTAGAGGTGCGGAAAATAGTGTATGTGTCCTAGAAATGGAAAAAATTTTAGTTGGTGCGGACACTAGACCTGTGATCAAGGAGGGCGCAGTCGGAGGAAGTGAACTGCTTAATTCAACATCTATTGCCTCCGAATAAGGCAATGATGGTTGTCGTGGCTCCTCCGGTGCTATTGAGACGGTCGTCTGTTGGGAGACGACCGAATGGGTTGGAAGGGTTATTTGCGTGCTTGGGCCTGATGGCACGACTGCTACTCGGGAGACGATCGTGTCGTCTCCTGTTCCTACGGGTTCGGCCCGGCTTTGTAGTGGGTTAGAGGACTGAGGAGGTCGATCATGTTTTTGTTTGGTGCGACGCTCCTGTATGCGTCTTACGTCTTCCCCTCGTTTTGTTTTTCGTGAGGAACGAGGAGGGGAAGCGGCGCTACCTAGACCTAACTGAGGCTGGGGTAGGCTAATTCCCGGGGTAGGTTCGACTGGGTTTTGTCGAACCATAGGAGTGTCTTCAAGGGTGATGGATTGGAGGTACCTCGCTACTATTGGGTTGGAAGGATTAGCGATTTGTAGGAGGTGGTCAGGGATCCGCATCGACTCGAGATCAAATTTGGATTTGGAAGAATGGAGGGATGCTAGCTTGGGAATTTGGTATCCCTCCGATCTCGGTCGACGGGTTATCTCGGGGTGTAGGTCTTGAAAGTGGGTTATTATCACTGGAAATCACCGAAGGTAGGGAAGGACTTGTCGGGTTTTATTTTTGGTGGATAAGTCCCTTCGGCGGAGTTGGTCAAGGATATCGGCGCTGGGACCGAGATATTGTCAAAGTCAATGGCCGGGTTGTTGGGAGTTTTAGTGGCCCATTGACTTTGAGGGAATACTTCGTCAATTTCTCGTAACATTTTTATTCAATCTGCTAAGAAGGAAACACAGAAAATTGTTAGCATAGGCAGAGTAAATAAAGACGTTACTTAAAAAAAAATTTCGGACTTGAAAAATTTTATATGAAAGTGCCCGAAATTTGCTTAAGTAAATAAGATTATACTTTTGAAATACAAGCGGCGAAGTTCACAAATTCGGCTAAGAGTACATTGAAAAGTTTAATACTCGAAGTTTGATTTGGCCGAATTTGGATTTGAAAGGTTTTGTTCGCCGAATTTGATGAAGTTCGGGTAATGAGGATTTGAAATTTTTGTTCGCCGAATTGTAATGAAGTTCGGGTAAGTAAAAATTAAATCGAATTTGTTATCATCATTCATCAAATTCGGGTGCTTGTCTTTAAAATTGAATTTGCCGAAATTGACAAATTCGGGCGATGGAAATCGACTGTGAGGAGTCGGGTACAGTAGAAATTCGCCGAATTTCGAGTGAACAGTAGAAATTCGCCGAATTTTGGATTGAAAAGCAGAAATTCGGATGAAAAATTGAATTTTACTCGAATTTCGCCCGAAACCTAAAAATTAAAATAGGTCGATTCCATCGTGATTTGGATGAAATTTTGGCAAATAAATTGCAGATTCGGAATTTTATATTATGTCAAAGAGCTCCCCCTCAATAAAATGATATATACTCCCCCGTAATAAAAATAAGCTCCCTTAATAAAATGAATATGCTCCCCCTTAATAAATATGAAATATGAACTCCCCCTTAATGAAAATGAAATATAAACTCCCCCTTAATGAAAATGAAATAAAAACTACCCTTTTAAAATTTGCATGTAGAATTAATTTGTCTACTAAATAAAAGGTCATGAGGCACTATAGGTCAGTGTTGAAAATTCAACATGCCCAACTTAGAAACTAGGAAATGGAATCGTTTTTCATCCAGAGCCTTTGTAAATAAATCTGCAAGTTGAAGTTCTGTACTTACAAAATACATATCGATAGTGCCCTTTTCAACATGATCTTTTATAAAGTGATAACGAAGATCTATGTGTTTAGTGCGAGAGTGATGGACAGGGTTACATGTGATAGCAATTGCGCTCTTTGAGTCACTATATATGGGTATATGATTAAGATCGAACCCATAATCTCGTAGTTGCGTACGCATCCACAAGATTTGAGAGCAACAGCTTGCTGCAGCTACATATTCTGCTTCAGCAGTTGAGGTAGAGACACAATTTTGTTTCTTAGATGACCAACTAATTAGTTTGTCTCCCAGAAATTGTGCTCCACCCGAGGTGCTTTTTCTGTCCATCTTGCACCCTGCATAGTCGGCATCAGAATATCCGACGAGATTATACCCGGAACCTTTGGGATACCAAAGTCCGAGATTAGGTGTTCCTTTGAGATATTTCATGATTCTCTTCACGGCTATGAGGTGCGATTCTTTGGGATTAGCTTGGAATCGGGCACATAGACATGTCGAGAACATGATATCCGGTCTACTAGCTGTCAAGTAAAGTAATGAACCTATAATTCCTCTATAAAGGGTTGGATTGACTGGTTTCCCAAGAGGATCCGAGTCAAGTTGGCATGAGGGGGACATAGGGGTACTTTTTGTAGTACAATTTTCCATGTCAAACTTTTTCAAGATGTCATGGATATATTTGGTTTGACTTATGAAAATTGCGTCCGAAAGTTGCTTGACTTGTAAACCCAAGAAAAAGTTGAGTTCACCCATCATGCTCATTTCGAACTTAGTTTTCATAAGTTCTCCAAATTGGTCACACAGCTTTAAATTAGTAGATCCGAAAATAATATCATCTACATAGATTTGGACTAAGAGAATATCTTTACGTGTGCGTTGGATGAAAAGGGTTGTGTCAATTTTTCCTTTTTCGAAGCCTGACTTGACCAAAAAGTCAGAAAGAACATCATACCAAGCTCGAGGGGCTTGTTTGAGTCCGTATAAGGCTTTATCTAGCTTGTAGACATAGTCAGGGTGAGTTGAGCTCACGAATCCTTCGGGCTGTTCCACATAAACTTCTTCTTTCAAGACTCCGTTAAGAAACGCAGTCTTGACATCCATTTGGAATACGGTGAAGTTTTTATGGGCAGCATAAGCAAGGAATAACCTAATGGCTTCGAGTCGAGCTACGGGGGCGAAGGTTTCATCGTAATCAATTCCTTCTTGTTGATTATACCCCTTAGCTACGAGTCGAGCTTTGTTTCTTATTACTATCCCATTTTCATCCTTCTTATTCTTGAAAACCCATTTGGTACCAATAATGGTTTTGCCAAGGGGTTTCGGGATTAGTCTCCAGACCTGTAATCTATCGAACTGATTTATCTCTTCTTGCATTGCAATAATCCAATCAGGATCTTCCAATGCTTGTTTGGCTCTTTTAGGTTCTATTTGGCTCAAAAAGCAGGTAAATAGTCCTTCGTGAGTAGTTGAGGATCTAGTGCTTATTCCTTGGAGAGGGTCTCCAATAATTTGTTCTACGGGATGAGCACGTGTCCACTTTCTTTCATGAGGAAGTGGTTGAGAGGTTGTCTCGTTTATTGTGGACGCGATTTCATTTTCCGTAGAAATGGAGACCTCAACGGGAGGGTTTGTCTCATTTTCTAAGGTCTCTTCGGAAGAGTCGTTTTCAACAGACACTTCGATTCCTAAATCATTGGTGACATCTAATTCTGGTTCTTGTGAAGTTTCACAGTTCACTATTGGTTCTACCATATGTGGACTGCTTGTGTCACCATCTTGGATGGATTGTCGTGAGACTAATTGTTGACATGGGTTAGAGTAAATTTTCTCAAAAAGGATACTTAATTCCATGTCTTTTGAGGAATTTGAGGCTGATGTCTCTTCCACAGGTGTGGGAATGTGTTGATCATCAGTCAACACTCTAATAAGTCCGGGTTCTGGACTGATTTGTTCAGAAGCCATTAAGGGTGTTTCATTGAAGGTCACATTGGAGCTTTCCATGACCGTTCTCCGCTTCTTAAGGTAGACTCGATATGCTTTAGATTCTAGAGAATACCCAATGAAAGTTGCCTCTAATGCCTTAGCATCAAATTTTCCTCGGTTTTCCCTGTCATTTGCTACGTAGCAAATGCATCCGAAAACGCGAAGAAATCCTATATTGGGGATTCTTCCATTCAATATTTCATATGGAGTCTTTCCAAAGCGTTTGTGAATTATTGTCCTATTTTGGGTGAAGCAGGTAGTACTGACTGCTTCAGCCCATAGAAAGTGAGGAAGTTTAGAGTGAATAAGCATAGTCCTAGCAGCTTCAACTAGGGTCCTATTCCTCCTTTCTACGACTCCGTTTTGTTGAGGAGTTTTAGGAGCAGAGAAGTGTTGGGAGATCCCTAGGGATTGGTAGAATTCGCTCAGTAACTGATTTTTAAATTCAGTCCCATTATCTGAGCGAATTATACGAATTTGTAAGCCCGACAAATTCTGTGTCTTTTTCACAAAAGCAATTATGAAGTCAGGAGTTTCTGCCTTTGTTCTTAAAAATTTGGTCCAGGTGAACCTAGAAAAGTCATCCACTATTACTAGTACGTAACGTCGTCCATTTATGCTCTCAATTCTCATTGGTCCACAGAGGTCCATATGAAGAATCTCGAGTGGTCGTGAGGTTGAGGCAGTTTGTTTTGATTTGTGGGATGCTTTTCGCATTTTTCCTAACTCACATGCTGAGCAGAGATGCTCTTTGTGATATTTCAAGGCAGGCAATCCCTGTACAAGATTATCTCTTTGAAGTTGACTTAGAGTCTTGAAATTTAGGTGAGATAATCGTTGATGCCATAAATTGTTCTGTTGAAGAGATGCTTTACTCAACAGGCAAATGGCTCGGGATTGATGAACGGTTCTAAGATTGATGGTGTAAAGATTGGATTTTCTAGTTCCAGTGAGTAATGGTTTACCGTTACCACCATTTACACTACATCCTTCAGTATGGAAGTTGACCGTGAGTCCACGATCACAGAACTGTCCTATACTGAAAAGATTGTGGCTTAAGCCATCAACATATGAAACATCCTTAATTAAGAGATTTTGATGTATGATATCACCGTGACCCAGGATGGGAGCTGAGTGGTTGTTCCCGAATCGCACATTTCCACCAAATCTCTCTGTGTAGTTGCTCAGCAGTTCTTTTCTTCCGGTCATGTGTGTGGAGCAACCCGAGTCTAAGTACCACACATGACTTATCTGCAAGATAAGATTAAGCAGTGTTAGAGATCCCGTTTATTACGGGTCTTCTATCATTTGCAGAGGTTGAGGTGCATGCAAGATTGGGTGAATTGTGTACCGGGTTGGCTTGTATCTTTCCTGAGTTTTTCGGTACCCAAATTTTTGTTACCCCTAATGGAAAACAGAGCTTTGTGCATGCAGCAAGCACTGTTTTAACTACCCAGATTTGTTTGCAATCTTTTCCCTTAGCTTCAGCTCGGGTTTTCGATTGCTCAGATATTTTTGGATCTGTTTTGGTCACGTTTTTGGCCTTTTTCTCTAAAGCTTGAGCTTTAGTTTTTGTTTCAGTGAGAGTTGGCCTTCTGAATGTTCTAGCTACCTTTTCGTCAACTTTTAGGTTGGACGTTTTGGATGGTAGAACCGTTTTCGTGTGTGTTCCTGAAATCATATTTCTACGACGTATAAATTTAGCATTCATAGCTATACACCTATCGTAGGTAATATAATCACTGACAGTCTTAACAGAACTGGTTTTGGAAGAAATACGGGAATAAGCGGAAGCATTGTTCGAACTACATGAAGAAAGATTTCTAAATGTTTTTGGAAATAATTTTAAATCAGAAACACTAGTCAAATTTTGCTTCGTCTTTTTATCAAAGATTTTGGCATCCTTCTCTTGCGTTCCTGAATTTTTCTTCCCAGCAGTCTCTGTCCGTCTCAGATCTGTCATAGATGGTGAAGGGATGTTAGCTGTTGCTTGAATGATAATCTTCTTAGTTAGCCTATTCTTCATGGATGAGGAATCTATTGGTGTTATAATAACAGACTCCGACTTAGAAGATTTAGCGAGATCAGCATATGATTGATTTTCAAGTGAGGAAATTCTCTCAAGGAGTTTCTCCTTTTCAGCTTGAAATATTTTCCGTTCGAGCTCTATCGTGGATTGAATATTCTTGATCTTTTGGGGAATGTAAATTCTGCAAAGATCTGAGTTCTTTGAGCTAGATATTTCTGTCATGGGCTGATCAGATTCAGAGGGAGGATGGGGAAACATTTGTAGATAGTCATTTGAAAGAGGAATTTCCCTAGTTCCATAACTATCGTTGATTTCCTTGTAATCCAAGGATATTTCGGCCTTGCTTTTGGTCTTGCGCTTTTCCTGTTCTAGGTTATCTTCTTCTTCAGATGATCTGAGAAAGGCTAACAAGCTAGGTATTCCTAGTCCTAGGTATGCAGCATTGTAAAGAGCAAGCGGCCGTTTATCAGTGGTTTGTTGGTTTGGCTTAAAGCCTAAGCCCTCACGTGGATTGTAAAATCTCGTGTCCTTAGGCTGATTCAAGAAAATCGTTTTGTCGGTTTGTCCCCTTTTCGTAAGGAGGTCCTCCAGACTTTTGATTTTGGAGTAAAGCTTCTTACGTTCCTCCATTAGAAGATTGTATTGATCTGTTTTACCAATACGCTCTTCTTCACTATTCGCAGGCTAGTGGTTAATTGACTAATATTTGCATTCAGCATATTAGTCTCGGATTCAAGCTTCGAGATTTTCTCAGATGCATTTTCTAAATGACATCTGAGAGTTGCTTTTTCACCTAAGTGTTTGAGCACAGATTGATAATTTGTTGCGTTTTTCTTTTCCAGAGCTTCTAGTTTTTTCAAGTGTTCTAATGGAGAATTCTGGATATGCTCAAGCACGGTCAGTTTTGATGTCAGGGAAACTACTTTTTCTTCAGATTTTACTAGATTAGCTTCAGCTAATTCTAGTGATTTTTCTGAAGTAGCTAGTTTATTTTCTAGCTCAATGACCAAATTTTGTGTTTTGGCCAAGATGATGTCATTCGTGGCCATATCTTTATATGTAGACTTCCTACTTGAGCGTTCCTTTCGGAAGCTGTTCTTATTCTTAATTTTATGTCTGTAGAAGTCTATATTTTCTACCTCAATGTCCTCGGATGATTCAGTTTCGTCATTGCTCTCCGTCTCGGCTCCTTCTGCATCACCAGCTTCTTCTTCCACAAACGCCATTAGAGCCATGTTCTCGGGTTCATCCTCAGAAGTGTCATCGTACCATTCAGCTTGCTCCGCCAGCAGGGCTACGCCAGCTTTCTTCATTTTGGACAGTTTGAGCTTTTTGGCGTAGTAGTCTTCGTTCTTCTTCTTGGGAAGGAAACAGTCCCTGGCCCAATGTCCTGCCTTCCCACAATTATAGCATTTTGGAGGCTCAGGTAGGGATTTTTGTTCGGGCCGATGCGGAGTTTGTTGAGGTTGATGAGAAGATGAAACTCGTTGTTTGTTGGAAGAGGAGGAAGACTTCTTAAAGAATTTTCTGCCCATCATCTTAGTGATGAGGGCCATTTGTTTCTCGAATTCCTTTAGATCGGAATCCGATGAAGAGTCTGAGTTGTCTTCCTCAGATGAGCTTTCAAGTTTTACGGCCTTATCCTTTGTGGCGCGGGAAGGTTTCTTAGCTCTATTATCAGTTACTAAGGCTAGAGGATCTGCTGCTGATTTTCCTTTTGATTCCGCAGATTTTTGATGTACGTAGTCTGCATGTTGAGAGAGGCTCTCGAAAACGCAGTGGATGTCGATTTCATCAAGGTCTTTGTTCTGCCTGATTTGAGTGGCTATTTTCCTCCACTCTGGCTGCAGTGAGTTAAGGAATCTCACGTTCAATTCCATATTGGAGCGATGAACGTTCACCTTTCGCATCTCGTTGACTTGAGTCATAAACCGTCTATACGTGTCCTCTATGTCCTCCCCTTGCTTTGCTTTGAAGGTATCGTAGGCCGCGAGGGTGTTTGCCTTACGTGCTTTGATTCCCATTTCCGTCCCTTGCATCAGCTTATGGATCTCGTCCCACATTTCCTTAGCAGTGGTGAGGCTATCTACTTGCATGTAGATATCGTTGTGAATACCCTGGATGAGATAGTTGAGTGCAAGTCGATCTGCCTTGACCCTGTTCTTTTCTTCCATTGTGTAGCATGTGGGAGATTTTTTCTGAATGGATGGTAAGGTGGGAGGATTTGTTGTGGAATCACCCTCTATATTAACCCAATATGTTATGGGTCCTTCCGAGAGGGCTCTAGGATTTCGTTTCCTATGTCCTTGGAGCTAACGAAATTTACAAATCGGTTTCTCCATGTGAACTCCCCCCTTTTCATTGTTAGAATTGGGGGTCTGTTATCGCTTCCGATTGCTATGAAATCCATGGATGTAGTTGAGTGCTTTTTAATGATCGTTCACGGTCGTGATCTGCAATCCTAAATGGTCAGTTTCGAAAAATAACGTCTAAGAATAACGTTAAGTTTGAGTAAATTTTGGTGGAAAGAAATTGTGTTTAAGTGTTCGACTTTTTATTTTAATTTTAAAGAATAAAATTCGGGCACTTGTAGAGTTGTTGCCGAAATTTGAATTCTGAAATTCGGATGAAAAGACTTTGTCGAGAATTTTGAAATCAAAGGAAATCAAAATTCGGTGACAAAATAAGTTCGCCGAAGTTCAGGATTAAATTAAGGTAGGAAAAATTTTATCGAAAATTACTTTCAAAATTCGGGTAAACTAAATTCAGTCGAGAATTAAAAAAATCAAAATTCGGGTGACTTTCTGATAAAAGTTCGCCGAGAATTAAGAAATTCGGGTGACTTAAATCAAAACTTCGCCGAAAATTTTAAGTTGAAATTCGGGCAATCTTAATTTTAAAATTCGACCAAATTCTCCGTGAATTTTAAACAGTAGAAAGCAAATTCGGCGAATAAACTTAGCTTACTCAAATTCGGTCAATTTTCTGATCGAAAATTTTCTCAATTTCGGCGAATTTCAATTGAAATTCGGCAATATGAGTTAATTTTCGGGTTCAAGAACGAACTTCGAGTGAATAAACACTGTTCTAGAGAAACGCCCGAAATTTTTCCAGCAACTTTAAAACACACCAATTTCAATCGATTTCTCCCCAGAAATTTCTCAAACTTGACGAAAATTAATCTAAACGAGTTCCAAAACAAGCCAAGACTGATAATCAAGCATTTAAAGGTTTAAAAACATCAATAACAGCAAGATCTAACCCAAAATACTTGAAAAAAAATCGAAAATAAAATTTGCTTAGTAAACTCTTTCGATCTTGACGAAATCAAACGAAATTGGTATAGATTTGCACAGATCGATCCGTGTCTTGCTCTGATACCACTTGTTAGTCCGATTACGCACTCAAGAGAGGATCAAAGGCTTAAAAATGATAAAGTTCTTAAAACACCTTCAGTGTGTGTTTGTGTGTGTGTGCCGAAATTAAGAACTTACTTTTAAGAATTATACATTGACCAACCCTAATTAGGGTTAATGGGATGCCTTATATACCACATGAGTTGGTATATTAAGGCTTGGGACTCAAACAATAAAATATTTACAATTTGACCCCAAATACAATAAATTAACTAATATTGACCCAAAACTCAAATACTAACTAAGGACACTACAATTAATTCCTAATTTTACATATTTTTGAACGTATATTTTTGCATATATATCGTTATTTAAGTCCCGAATTTAAGTCTTTTCTTTCCCGATTTTGTTATTTTACACTTGAATTCAAGTATTTTGCTTAGTTAAAAGAAGAGGTTTTGGAAAAGCTTTTTTTTTTTCGTGTTGGTGATGATCAATATACATACCATGCAAGACCTTTTATGAAAACATACCATTGTGGTCTTAGAGGACTTGCCACAATTTGAACGTATTTTTTGCATTTATATCGGTATTTTTGTCACGAATTTAAGTATTTTCTTTCACGATTTTTTTATTTTACCCTTGAATTCAAGTATGTTGCTTAGTTAAAAGATGAGGTTTTGGAAAAGCTTTTTTTTTCGTGTTGGTGATGATCAATATACATACCATGCAAGATCTTTTATGAAAACATACCATTGTGGTCTTAGAGGACTCACCAAAAGTTGAACGTATTTTTTGCATTTATATCGGTATTTTAGTCTCAAATCTAAGTATATTATGTCCCGATTTAGGTATTTTATCCTTGAATTCGAGTATTATGCTTAGTAAAAAGGGGAGGTTGTGGAAAAGCTTCTATTTACGTTTGTTGTGATCAATATACATACCATGCAAGATCTTTTCTGAAAACATACCATTGTGTTCTTAGAGGACTTGCCACAATTAAATGTATTTTATGCATTTATATCGGTCCCGAATTTAAGTATTTTCTGTCCCGGTTTAGTAATTTTACCCTTGAGTTCATGTATGTTGCTTAATTAAAAGGGGAGGTTGTGGAAAAGCTTCTTTTTTGTGTTGCTGGTGATCAATATACATACAATGCAAGATTTTTTATGAAAACAAATCATTGTGGTCAAGGAGGACTCGCAACAATTTGAACATATTTTTTGCATAAATGTCGGTATTTTAGTCCCGAGTTTAAGTATATTTTGTCCCGATTTAGGTATTTTATCCTTGAATTCGTGTATTATGCTTAGTTAAAAGGGGAGGTTGTGGAAAAGCTTCTATTTATGTTGGTTGTGATCAATATACATACCATGCAAGATCTTTTATGAAAACATACCATTGTGTTCTTAGAGGACTTGCCACAATTAAATCGTATTTTATGCATTTATATCGGTCCCGAATTTAAGTATTTTATGTCCCGGTTTAGTAATCTTACCCTTGAATTCGTGTATGTTGCTTAGTTAAAAGGGGAGGTTGTGGAAAAGCTTCGTTTTTGTGTTGGTGGTGATCAATATACATACAATGCAAGATCTTTTATGAAAACATATCATTGTGGTCTTGGAGGACTCGCAACAATTTGAACATATTTTTTTGCATAAATGTCGGTATTTTAATATTTTCTGTCCCGATTTAGTTATTTTACCCTTTAATTCAAGTATTTTGCTTAGTTAAAAGATGAGGTTCTGGAAAAGCTTTTTTTTCGTATTGGTGATGATCAATATACATACCATGCAAGATCTTTTATGAAAACATACCATTGTGGTCTTAGAAGACTTGCCATAATTTGAACGTATTTTTTACATTAATATCGGTATTTTATTCCCGAATCGAAGTATTTTCTGTCCCGATTAAGTTATTATCCTTGAATTCAAATATTCTGCTCAGTTAAAGGGGATGTTGTGGAAAAGCTCTTTTTTTTTGTGTTGGTGGTGATTTATATGCATACCATGCAAGATCTTCTATGAAAACATACCATTGTAGTCTTAGAGGACTCACCACAATTTGAATTTATTTTTTTGCATATATATAGGTATTTTAGTCCCAAATTTAAGTATTTTCTTCCTCGATTAAGTTATTTTATCCTTGAATTCAAGTATTCTGCTTAGTTAAAAGGTGATGTTGTGGAAAAGTTTTTTTTTTTGTGTTGGTAGTGATCAATATACATACCATACCATGCAAGATCTTTTATGAAAACATACAATTGTGGTCTTAGAGGACTTGCCACAATTTAAACGTATTTTTTGAATTTATATCGGTCCCGAATTTAAGTATTTTCTGTCCCGATTAAGTTAATATCCTTGAATTCAAGTATCTTGCTTAGTTAAAGGGGGATGTTGTGGAAAATCTCTTTTTTTTTTATTGTGTTGGTGGTGATCAATATACATACCATGCACTAACTTCTTTGAAAACATATCATTGTAGGCTTAGAGGACTCGCCACAATTTGAACGTATAGTTTTGCATATATATCGTTATTTAAGTCCCGAATTTAAGTCTTTTCTTTCACGAATTTGTTATTTTACCCTTGAATTCAAGTATTTTGCTTAGTCAAAGGATGAGGTTTTGGAAAAGCTTTTTTTTCGTGTTGGTGATGATCAATATACATACCATGCAAGATCTTTTATGAAAACATACCATTGTAGTCTTAGAGGACTCACCAAAAGTTGAACGTATTTTTTGCATTTATATCGTTATTTTAGTCCCAAATCTAAGTTTATTCTGTCCCGATTTAGGTATTTTATCCTTGAATTCGAGTATTATCCTTAGTTAAAAGGGGAGGTTGTGCAAAAGCTTCTATTTATGTTGGTTGTGATCAATATACATACAATGCAAGATCTTTTATGAAAACATACCATTGTTGTCTTAGAGGACTTGCCACAATTAAAACGTATTTTATGCATTTATATCGGTCCCGAATTTAAGTATTTTCTGTCCCGGTTTAGTAATTTTACCCTTGAATTCATGTATGTTGATTAGTTAAAAAGGGGAGGTTGTGGAAAAGATTCTTTTTTGTGTTGGTGGTGATCAATATACATACAATGCAAGATCTTTTATGAAAACATATCATTGTGGTCTTGGAGGACTCGCAACAATTTGAACATATTTTTTGCATAAATGTCGGTATTTTATTCCCGAGTTTAAGTATTTTCTGTCCCGAATTTACTATGTAGTCCTAATCTATTGCTTAATTACAATTACGCCCAAACTACTGATTATACTACAAAACTAAGACAACATTTATATTTGAACACAGTAAAAATGTCCTAAAAATCTCCCCCTTTGTGTTCATTCTTTGCTTGAGCGTAGGTTATCTTGTCTTGTCTTGAAAATATTCATCGAGTCCTAACAATCTCCCCTTTACAAGATTATTTGTATAATCTCTTCCTTTATCTTGTCTTGTGATCTCTTTCTTCTTTGGAAATCTTCAAGCGCACCATGTCTTGTTCTTTTCTCTTCTCGACATCGTCGGAAAGTGTGTGAAGTTGCTTGCCGGATTAGGAGAATTTCCTCTTTTGTGTTCCATCTCTCCCTTTGATAGCGACGAAACTCCCCCTATTTTAGTTCAACCTTGTGTTGGGATCGGGGAATTTGTTTTCAAATTTGGAGAGACGTACACGATCGGCAACTTCGGTCATTGAAGCTCGTGGCGTTTGCTTAATTCAACGACGCTTTACAATTTCCGATCAATCTTGCACTTTCGTTGTTGTATTGCTCCCATTTCTTTAGTACTACTCCCCCTCATGATGATCGAGTGGAGAGATTGTCATGGCAATGTATCAAAATGGGGCATCGTCGTTGGCAAGAAGATTATATCGTCGTGACAAGGAGATGAAGTTTGTAGACTTCGTAGGAAATCAAATTCGGTAATAACCCGACGGAGCCACGAAGGCGTTCCGTCGATATAAAACCGGGGCCACATAGGCTTTTCGTTGACATCCTTCTAGGAGCGTTGCTCGTAAAAGATGGCCTGAAAAGTGTTGCAACGGTAGGACTTCCTTTCGATCATCGAAGCATGTCTGAGAATGACATGTCTACGAAAGTTCTAACTTGATCACAAAGACCAAGTATATAAAAAGTGTATGTGTCCTAGAAATTATAAAAATTTAGGAAGTGAGGACACACTAGACACGATGTGATCAATGAAAGCGTGGTACGGAGCGGATTACCACTTAGTTCAATATCTCCCACTTCCGAGTGAAGTGGTGATAGTAGACGTGGCTCCCCGTGCGAAAATGAAACATCGGTCTTTTAGGTGACGATGAGTGGGTAAGGCTCGGATGTGCATGCGCCGTTGGACCTAATACGGCGTCTTCTACCCAGGAGCTAATAAAATTAGCACATGTACCTATGGGGATTAGTCCGAAATATTTGTGAGATAAGGGATTTATGTACCTTCAAAAATTTCCAAGTCATCATCGAAGTCATCTTGCTTGTTGTTCGCATGATGTAGGATAGATGGTAGGTCGGATCGTCTCAAATGCTCGGACGCGTTCCGGGGTTAGGATCAAGTCGGTTTAGACTGAACCATGGGAACTAAAAATCCATGCTTCCGGGATACGAGATGAGTGCTGCTTTATTTGAATCAGCAAGCCGGAGCCGGTCGTTGAAAATTAGCATTTGGATCGTCATAAAGATTGTCACCTTTGCCTTTTTGGAAATATTTGTCCGTTGTAAGCTCGAGATTCTTCCTTGAAGTCCGTCGAAAGTTGTCGGAGGAAATATCCATGAAGCTTAATGAAGATGAGAGGAGATTTTTCTTTTTTTTTTTTTTTAGTATATATGTATATTTATTAGTATATGATATTATATATATATATATATGGTTTGCGGGAGAGAGGTTTTCGGGTCGGAGTTGAAAAGTGGAGCTATCGAGAAAAAAGTTTTCGGATGAGGTGTATCGAGAAATATTTTCAAATGAGGTGCATCGAAAAATATTTCGAGTGAGGTTTGCGATAAAATTTCTCGATAAAAAATTTATGATAATGTTCCATGAGAAAAATTTCACGAGACTCCCTCTCAAATAATGCTTTCGAAATAAAGTTTCTCCCCCTAGAAAGTTGCGTAGTAAAAAAAATATTACGAATCTCTTTCCCTTAATGCATTCGTTCAAAGTTTTAACTCCCCCTCAAAAATTAAAATTGTTGCTCCCTCTTGAAAGAAATAAGAGTTGTTTAAAATAAAAGAGTAGCTCCTCCTCAAATTAATCTCATTTAAAAATGTTATATTGAAAAAAAATTGGTATTTATCATTTCCGTGTATAATATGCATTTAGAATTTAAAATCACTTATAGTTTTGAAAATGCATATTTAAAATGTACCATTTTGACAAATAATAGGTATTTTTCAATGTAGCTCGTATGCGTATGCAAATTTAAAATTTTGAAAGTTCGTTCAACATACGCAATTTAGAATGTACCTCGTTGAAGTGTAGTTGTAGTAGCTCACGCCTCATCTCTTTATCATGTTTGTGGAGCCACTACGTCAAATACCATACATGAGGGGGACTTTGGTACCCATTGTAAAGTGGGTCCTCCTTTAGTAGTAGAAAACGGGTTAAGCATTGATGGAATCAAATTTAATTGCGGTCCTAAATCATCCATTAATATGCGTTTAGGTACCCAAATTTGTGTGGGATTTCCTAACTTAATAGTAGACATAGGAACCCTTGTAGGAGTGATTTGACATGGAAAAGAAATTTCAGTTTTGGTGAAAGTGTGTCTCGGAGATGATTTAAATATTTTCTCCGAAGCCAGTCGCACAAGATGCTTCTTAGAATGAACTTGGACTGCATACTTCATGTAGGAATACGAGCATATAGAATTATAAGCATCGCTGGCATATAAGTCGTGTGTCCTACGTTGAGAATTAACACAATTCACACTAGAATGATGAGAAGAATTAGAAAAATTATTACCATGTCTAGGCTTCTTAAATGGAGAATTATTAAAATCATTTGAAGCACATGATGAAGTTTGTTTGCTAGAACTTGGAGCCTTTTCGTTAAAAACTTTCTTTATATGAATAGGAGAGGAAAATTTTTGTTCTTCAAATTCCTGTTCCATAACTTTTGAAAACAATGTAGATTTTCCTTTCTCCTTCCTATGTTGCATTTGTTCCTTAGCAATTTGAAGTTTTTGGCTTTTACTTTGAATTTCAATTTCGGTCAAAATTGACGTACAAGTATTAGTAAAAGTCTTTTCGATTTTAGGAACAAAAACGTCCGTTTGCGTTGCTTTATCCTGTTTAAGAGAAGATTTTTCTTTAGAAATATCGTGTAGGTAAAGGAGAGGAATTTTTGAGATTTGATATCTCCAATAAAAGCGCATTCTTTTCAGCTTCAAAATTCTTTCCTTTTGTTTCTAGGGAGGAGTTCAAATGAGCTATTTTCTTAATAATAGAAGGAATATAACAGAAAGTGGAATTTTTAGAATGATCATAATTTTCTTCCTCGACTTTAGAAATGTTTTCTATAGGATACAATGAATTATAGTCACTAGACATGTTTATTTCCCATGTCTTGTAACTATTGTTCAATTCAGTGTATTCAAAGGGAATTTCAGTTCTAGTTGCGATTCTTCTAAACCCATGTACTTGATATCCTAAGGCTTTTATTTCGGAAGGGAACTTGATATCCTAAGGCATTTACTTGATATCCTAAGGCATTTATTTCAGTCCTAGTTGCAAAGGGAACTTCCGTTTGGATTCTTCTAAGGCATTTATTTCGGAAGAGTTAGTAAATGCCATTAAAGAAGTAATGTAATACCCGTAAAATTAATACGGGAATAATGCGCAACTAGCGTGAAAATTATTCTGTAATTTTCGGAAAATTATGAAGTTAATTTTCGGACAAAGCGAATTTTCGTTAAATTGAACCGAAAATAAGAAAAATACTCTTTGAGTAAAATAAATAGATATGGGCCCAAATTAATTTAAAGTAGGCCCAATAAGAGATTTCCTTAAGAGAAAGGAAACGTAACTTTCCTTTTAAAGGTTTATCTCAAAAGGTGATAAGGACAAACGAAAATATCAAACGAAAGAATCGTTACTTAGTAAGAAGGAAAAGAAAAAGAGAAAGAGAAAGAGGAGAAAACAAACGAAGAAAAGCAGAGAAGAACTAAGCAATTTCGGCCAACTTGGAAGTGAGGTAGGTGGTTTTTAACCCCTACAAACTGTTTTTAAGTTTGATTTATTTAGTTTAACGAATTTGGATGAAAGGTCATCCGAATTCATGAATTTCGGGAGCTTTGAATGATTATGTGTTGTATTTGCGGGTTGAAAAGAATTCGCGGGCCAAAAAGGTTCGTGAAGTGTGAGAGAGGAAAGAAAATCGCGGGCTGCGATAAAATTCGCGGGCCGAAAGATTTGTAAAGATGTGAGTGAGAAAAGAAGGTCGCGGGCCAAATTTTAAATTTCGCCGAATTTAAAAGGTTAAATTCGGGCATTTTATTTCGCCGAATTTAATATTTCAAATTCGGGCAGAATTTCGATATCTAAGCGAAATATTTAAATTTCGCCGAATTTAAAAGGTTAAATTCGGGCATTATATTTCGCCGAATTTAATATTTCAAATTCGGGCAGAATTTCGATATCTAAGCGAAATATTTAAATTTCGCCGAATTTAAAAGGTTAAATTCGGGTAATAGCCCACATCTTTGAATAAAATTATTTTAAGTTCATTTTATCTTTAAATCAAAGTATATTCATACTTTGACTAGAACTTTCGGGTCAACCCTTATTTTAAGATACGAGAGTATTTTGGGGTATTATTTGTAAGAAATAATACGTGATATATGTGACGAATGTGATATGCATTTCACGACATGCATAAGAGAGGTGAAGGTACCGTAATGATACGGTGACACGATATTGTGTCGAATGTGAGAAGGGTAGAGTTGCCGATTTTGGCAGTCAGGTTCAGACTCGATTATGCACTTGGTGGGAGAGGGGGTTTGTGTGGCGACCCTACTTCCTAATTAAGTTAATTGGCGGATTTCCCCGCAACAGAACACGCGGAAGACCCGATAAAATTTTCTTTTTTTTTTTTTTTTTTAATTTAAATAATCTACATAGATATCGGGTTTACAAAAATATCTACTATTAATACTTTGGGCCGAAGCCCCAAAATTTCAAACCCAATATCAAACACTATGCCACTCCACAGGTCGCGTCCCATGTACTGCGCCACCCTCAAAAGTCCGTGGAGTCACCGCCGCCAGCTCGCCATGAATCTCAACCCTGACACTAGTCGGTGTCGGGTTCATTCTTACCTACAAACAAAAATAGGATAGAACCCTGAGCTATTGCCCAGTAGGTGATTACATAACATGCAATACGTGCGTGCACTCCACCCAATCCCGGTTCCTCACAATATAATATAATGCACCTCGACAAATCTCATCTATCAATTCTCAATTCTCAACAGGGCCCTAGGTCAGACTCGGCACCCACGCGCGCAATGGCAAAGTACACCATCAACCATGCGGTAGCCCACACCGGCCGCGCCGGGTCGCTCCTTCCGCACACAATCTCAACCCGACGGCTTTTTCCCCGAATGTTATACCACAAGTTCGGGTAGACAGGAATCTCACATCTGTCTGCCGTCCCTGAGCCAAATAATATCCGGTGGTTTACACCTCGGGTGGCTCAATCCCGAGTAGATGGGTGTCGCAAACCCCCTCTCCCACCAAGTGCATAATCGAGTCTGAACCTGACTGCCAAAATCGGCAACTCTACCCTTCTCACATTCGACACAATATCGTGTCACCGTATCATTACGGTACCTTCACCTCTCTTATGCATGTCGTGAAATGCATATCACATTCGTCACATATATCACGTATTATTTCTTACAAATAATACCCCAAAATACTCTCGTATCTTAAAATAAGGGTTGACCCGAAAATTCTAGTCAAAGTATGAATATACTTTGATTTAAAGATAAAATGAACTTAAAATAATTTTATTTGAATATTTGGGCCTAATTTAAGACAAAAGTCCAAAAATAATTAGACTGGTCGAATCGTGAAGTTCGGTCAACTTCAGACTTTTTTTTTTTTTTTTTTTTTTTTTTTAAAGCATATGGTCAACCCGACATTTGGAGTCAAAATTCGGGACTCTTCACAGTGTTAGCGGTATTGCCCGAATTTGGATTTCGCGCGTCATTTGATCGAATTTGCGAAGTCTGATTTAGTTCGCGTGTCACCCGAAATTCACTCACAGGAATCACCCCGCGAAATTCAAGTTGACCCGCGAAACTTTAGTCCGACCCGCTACTTCTCTCACAGGAATCACCCTGTGGTCGACCCGCGAAATTAATTCTGACCCGCGAAAAACCCATTTACTCACACAATAAAATCCATTTGAGTCCGCGAAGAACTTTTCGCGACCCGAATATAATTCGCGAACTAAACTTCGGCGAACTATCGAAAATCTGCCCGAATTTCAACCTTTCAAATTTGGCGAAATTTAAAATTTGGCCCGCGACCTTCTTTTCTCACTCACATCTTTACAAATCTTTCGGCCCGCGAATTTTATCGCAGCCCGCGATTTTCTTTCCTCTCTCACACTTCACGAACCTTTTTGGCCCGCGAATTCTTTTCAACCCGCGAATTTCTCATGAGCTGAAACTTTCTTCATCTCATCGAAATTCATATTTTCCAGAACTTCATCACATGAATCCGTTCCAGATTTCACATAAACATGTAAGAATTCACAGAACTCATATATTGAGCTCAAACTTAACATCTCAACACAGCAAATACAACACATAATCATTCAAAGCTCCCGAAATTCATGAATTCGGATGACCTTTCATCCAAATTCGTTAAACTAAATAAATCAAACTTAAAAACAGTTTGTAGGGGTTAAAAACCACCTACCTCACTTCCAAGTTAGCCGAAATTGCTTAGTTCTTCTCTGCTTTTCTTCGTTTGTTTTCTTTCGTTTGATATTTTCGTTTGTCCTTATCACCTTTTGAGATAAACCTTTAAAAGGAAAGTTACGTTTCCTTTCTCTTAAGGAAATCTCTTATTGGGCCTACTTTAAATTAATTTGGGCCCATATCTATTTATTTTACTCAAAGAGTATTTTTCTTATTTTCGGTTCAATTTCCCGAAAATTCGCTTTGTCCGAAAATTAACTTCATAATTTTCCGAAAATTACAGAATAATTTTCACGCTAATTGCGCATTATTCCCGTATTAATTTTACGGGTATTACATCCTCCCCCCCTAAAAGAAATTTCGTCCCCGAAATTTAAGTTGTCTGAAACAACTCAGGGTATTTCTCTCTCATTTCGTCTTCTCGCTCCCAAGTGGCTTCTTCCAATATCTGGTTTCGCCATAAGACCTTCACGAGGGGAATATTCTTATTTCGTAATTGCTTCACCTCATACATTAGAATCTCTACCGGCTTTTCTTCGTAACTCAAGTCCGGCTTCAATTGTTGGTGAAGTCTTTTGTCTCTTAGCACATGATACGGGTCCAACACATACTTTCGCAGTGTAGACACGTGGAATACGTCATGGACTTGTGCTAACGGCGTCGGTAATTCTAGCTGATATGCTACTTCACCGACTCTTTTCAAAATTTTGAAAGGTCCTATATATCTCGGACTCAACTTTCCTTTTTGTCCGAACCGTTTGACACCCTTCATAGGTGATACTTTCAAAAATACTTTATCACCTTCTTCAAATTCTAACGACCTTCGCCTCTTGTCTGCATAACTCTTCTGGCGACTTTGGGCCGTTTGCATTTTCTCCCGAATTTTCTTAACAACTTCAGTCATTTCGCGTACCATCTCGGGACCTAATAGCGCCTTCTCGCCGATTTCATCCCAATGAACTGGGGATCGACATTTACGTCCGTATAAGGCTTCGTAAGGCGCCATTCCGATCGTTGCTTGATAGCTGTTGTTATATGAAAATTCTATTAACGGGAGATATTTACTCCAACTCCCTTGAAAATCCAAGACACATGCTCTCAACATGTCTTCGAGTGTCTGGATCGTCCTTTCCGATTGTCCGTCAGTCTGGGGATGATAAGCTGAACTAAATGATAATTTAGTTCCCAGAGCTTTCTGTAAGCTTTTCCAGAACTGGGACAGAAATCTTGAATCTCGATCTGATACGATCGATATCGGAATTCCATGGAGTCTCACTATCTCTTGAATGTAGAGTTCAGCGAACTTCTCCATGGGATAGGTCTGGTGAATAGGCAAGAAATGGGCGGACTTAGTCAGTCTGTCAACAATCACCCAAATTGCATCATAACCTTTCACCGTTCTTGGCAACCCGACGACAAAATCCATTGTTATATGGTCCCACTTCCACTCGGGAATCGTCAAAGGTTGTAACATTCCTGCCGGTCTTTGATGTTCTGCTTTGATCTGCTGACAAGTCAGGCATCTATGTACAAATGCAGCAACATCCTTTTTCATTCCCGGCCACCAATAATTTAGTCGCAAATCACGATACATTTTCGTTGCACCGGGATGCACCGAATATATTGTCGTATGTGCCTCCGTCATTAAAGTTCGACGAATCTCTTCATCTTCCGGCACATATAAGCGACTTTTAAATCGTAAACTCCCGTCTTCTCGGAATTCAAATTCCGATGAGACTTCTTTATCTTGTTCTCTTTGTTTCTTCAAGTACAACTCATCTTTCTTTTGTACTTCAATGATTCGGTCTAATAGTGTTGGCTTAAGTGTCAACACTGCCAACTTTTCTTCAATCTCTCCGAAATTGATTACTTCAACTCCGAATTGGCGTAATTCAGTGTTTACAGTTTTGCGGCTCAATGCATCTGCGACTACGTTCGCTTTTCCTGGATGATAATTTATCACACAGTCGTAGTCTTTGACTAACTCGAGCCATCTTCTTTGCCTCATATTTAACTCCTTCTGGGTGAAGAAGTACTTCAAACTCTTGTGATCCGTGAAGATCTCGCATCTTTCTCCGTAAAGATAGTGTCGCCATGTTTTAAGAGCAAACACTACGGCTGCGAGTTCGAGATCATGAGTGGGGTAATTTTTCTCATATGGCTTTAATTGTCGGGAGGCATAAGCGATCACCTTCCCGTTTTGCATTAAAACACACCCCAACCCATATTTAGAGGCATCACTATAAACAGAAAAATTTCCAGTACCCGAAGGTATTGCTAACACTGGAGCAGTTGTTAGCCTTTTCTTTAATTCCTGGAAACTTTGCTCACATTCATCCGTCCATTTGAACGGAACATTTTTCTTTGTCAAATTGGTGAGCGTCGAGGCGATGCTGGAAAAGTCCTTAATGAACTTTCGATAATACCCAGCTAGCCCGAGAAAACTTCTTATCTCCGTGGGAGTGGTTGGTCTTGGCCAATTTTCTATAGCTTCTATCTTGCTGGGATCTACTGAAATTCCGCTTCCCGAAATAACATGCCCCAGAAAGATTACTCGATCCAACCAAAATTCGCACTTTTTAAATTTGGCGAATAATTGTTTCTCCCGAAGAATTCCTAGGACCGCTCTCAAATGTTCCTCATGTTCTTCTTTTGTCTTGGAATAAATGAGAATATCGTCGATAAAGACGATAACACATCGGTCCAGCAATTTTTTGAATACTCGGTTCATCAAATCCATGAAGGCTGCCGGAGCATTCGTCAATCCGAAAGGCATGACCAAAAATTCATAGTGGCCGTACCTCGTACTGAATGCGGTTTTTGGAATGTCCGCTTCCCGGATCTTCAGCTGATGATAACCGGAGCGCAGGTCGATCTTAGAAAATACTGTTGCTCCTTGGAGTTGATCGAATAAATCGTCAATCCTTGGCAATGGGTATTTATTCTTAATCGTGATCTTGTTGAGTTCACGATAATCGATACACATTCTCATCGACCCGTTTTTTCTTCACAAATAAAACCGGGGCTCCCCATGGTGAGAAACTGGGTTGAATAAAACCCTTCTGCAACAAATCTTCCAATTGCTCCTTCAATTCTCGTAATTCGTTCGGTGCTAACCGATACGGGGATTTAGAGATCGGGGCAGCTCCAGGTACAAGATCGATTGCAAATTTAATCTCCCGATCTGGGGGTAATCCCGGAAGATCCTCGGGAAATACATCGGAATATTCGTTCACTATCGGAACCTCCTCAAGTTTAAGCTGGGAAGATTCCTCAGCATTCACCGCAAAAACTAGGAACGATTCGCAACCCGTATTTACGAGTCGCTGAGCTTTTAAAGCAGAAATCCGAGGGATTGAGTTTCTATTCTTTCTTCCCGAAAATTCAAACTCCTCTCCCTCTGGCGATCGAAACCTAACTACCCTTTTTGAACAATCAATAATGGCTCCGTATTTCGAAAGCCAATCCATCCCGAATATAATATCGTAATCATTCATCGGGATTACTATTAGGTTCACATCTAACTCTCTACCCTCAATTCTTACGGGACATTTCTCAACCACCAAATTTGATCGAGTTGGATCCCCATGTGGTAAAGATACCACGAAATCACATAATCATATCAAAGTATTACACTTAACTTACAGGCGAGGCTGGTTCTCCCGGCTTTTGAGTGGCAGTACATGGACAGTCTTCAGAATCTAAAGCCTAAGCTCTGATACCACCTGTGGCGACCCTACTTCCTAATTAAGTTAATTGGCGGATTTCCCCGCAACAGAACACGCGGAAGACCCGATAAATTTTCTTTTTTTTTTTTTTTTAATTTAAATAACCTACATAGTATATCGGGTTTACAAAAATATCTACTATTAATACTTTGGGCCGAAGCCCCAAAATTTCAAACCCAATATCAAACACTATGCCACTCCACAGGTCGCGTCCCATGTACTGCGCCACCCTCAAAAGTCCGTGGAGTCACCGCCGCCAGCTCGCCATGAATCTCAACCCTGACACTAGTCGGTGTCGGGTTCATTCTTACCTACAAACAAAAATAGGATAGAACCCTGAGCTATTGCCCAGTAGGTGATTACATAACATGCAATACGTGCGTGCACTCCACCCAATCCCGGTTCCTCACAATATAATATAATGCACACTCGACAAATCTCATCTATCAATTCTCAATTCTCAACAGGGCCCTAGGTCAGACTCGGCACCCACGCGCGCAATGGCAAAGTACACCATCAACCATGCGGTAGCCCACACCGGCCGCGCCGGGTCGCTCCTTCCGCACACAATCTCAACCCGACGGCTTTTTCCCCGAATGTTATACCACAAGTTCGGGTAGACAGGAATCTCACATCTGTCTGCCGTCCCTGAGCCAAATAATATCCGGTGGTTTACACCTCGGGTGGCTCAATCCCGAGTAGATGGGTGTCGCAAACCCCCTCTCCCACCAAGTGCATAATCGAGTCTGAACCTGACTGCCAAAATCGGCAACTCTACCCTTCTCACATTCGACACAATATCGTGTCACCGTATCATTACGGTACCTTCGCCTCTCTTATGCATGTCGTGAAATGCATATCACATTCGTCACATATATCACGTATTATTTCTTACAAATATACCCAAAATACTCTCGTATCTTAAATAAGGGTTGACCCGAAAATTCTAGTCAAAGTATGAATATACTTTGATTTAAAGATAAAATGAACTTAAAATAATTTTATTTGAATATTTGGGCCTAATTTAAGACAAAAGTCCAAAATAATTAGACTGGTCGAATCGTGAAGTTCGGTCAACTTCAGACTTTTTAAAAGCATATGGTCAACCCGACATTTGGAGTCAAAATTCGGGACTCTTCACAGTGTTAGCGGTATTGCCCGAATTTGGATTTCGCGCGTCATTTGATCGAATTTGCGAAGTCTGATTTAGTTCGCGTGTCACCCGAAATTCACTCACAGGAATCACCCCGCGAAATTCAAGTTACCCGCGAAACTTTAGTCCGACCCGCTACTTCTCTCACAGGAATCACCCTGTGGTCGACCCGCGAAATTAATTCTGACCCGCGAAAAACCCATTTACTCACACAATAAAATCCATTTGAGTCCGCGAAGAACTTTTCGCGACCCGAATATAATTCGCGAACTAAACTTCGGCGAACTATCGAAAATCTGCCCGAATTTCAACCTTTCAAATTTGGCGAAATTTAAATTTGGCCCGCGACCTTCTTTTCTCACTCACATCTTTACAAATCTTTCGGCCCGCGAATTTTATCGCAGCCCGCGTTTTCTTTCCTCTCTCACACTTCACGAACCTTTTTGGCCCGCGAATTCTTTTCAACCCGCGAATTTCTCATGAGCTGAAACTTTCTTCATCTCATCGAAATTCATATTTTCCAGAACTTCATCACATGAATCCGTTCCAGATTTCACATAAACATGTAAGAATTCACAGAACTCATATATTGAGCTCAAACTTAACATCTCAACACAGCAAATACAACACATAATCATTCAAAGCTCCCGAAATTCATGAATTCGGATGACCTTTCATCCAAATTCGTTAACTAAATAAATCAACTTAAAAACAGTTTGTAGGGGTTAAAAACCACCTACCTCACTTCCAAGTTAGCCGAAATTGCTTAGTTCTTCTCTGCTTTTCTTCTTCGTTTGTTTTCTTTCGTTTGATATTTTCGTTTGTCCTTATCACCTTTTGAGATAAACCTTTAAAAGGAAAGTTACGTTTCCTTTCTCTTAAGGAAATCTCTTATTGGGCCTACTTTAAATTAATTTGGGCCCATATCTATTTATTTTACTCAAAGAGTATTTTTCTTATTTTCGGTTCAATTTCCCGAAAATTCGCTTTGTCCGAAAACTTCATAATTTTCCGAAACTTACAGAATAATTTTCACGCTA